>JAWNNV010000659.1:0-197500 GCA_035044485.1 Scaptomyza reducta | reverse complement strand
TTGCTATAGCGTTATCGATCTCGTTATCGATCTTGTTCTGGCACTCGCACGATTCGTTGAGTAACGGCAAAAAAAATAAATAAATATATATACAGTCTGTCAATAAAGTGTTTTCGCGTGAAGAAAAATGCATGTTTTTTCACTTCACAGGCAAAAATATAACTGTAATATGGCTCTTAAAATTTTTTTGAAATTTTTTATGTATTATTTATTTATTTCTTAATAATATATTTAAACAAATTTGATTATTCATTAAAAAACAAAAAAGTTATAACAAAAACAAATTAACTCTAACTAAATTTGACTGTCAAGAAAATGTTTTCGTCTTTGCTATTCTTGCATTCTTTCGTCTTTTCGTATTTTCACTTTAGAGCTATAATGGTCACACTGGTTGTTGTTATTAATATTTTTTTTTATTTTTTATAAATAATTCAGTCAATTATCTCTTAAACCTATTAAACAGAACTTAAAAAACAATAACATTAACAAAGAAACATTTAAAATACACTAAATTCAACTGCCCATTACTTCATTTTTTGGTCTGTTTTCGTTGCGAATTTCGTATTTACAGTTACTTTTCTTAAAAATAAAAATGCGCAGTGCTTGGTAATGCCATTTTATGAGAAACTTCATAATTTGAATATAAAATTTAATCATTATCGGGAGAGTTTTAGACCGGTTTTAAATGCCGTGCAAGCGGTTATGTTTTTATATGAACCGGTTGGTTTAATATAACTCCACGATCGGGAAATCGGACTCTGCGATGGCAGAAATGTGACCATTATAGCTCTAAAGTGAAAATATCATCATTTTTCACAGTGTCGCAACCTTTTATGGGCAAACTGTATATAATAAATAAATAAAAGCAAGTCAAACCAAGAATAAGTCACATGGCATTCAACCTGGGCGCACATACATACAAACATATGCATACGTGTATGTGTGTGTGTGTGTGTGCAAGTAAATATATTAGCTAAAGCTTTAGCTACAACTATAGCGAGCGAGAGAGAGAGCGAGAGCGAGAGTGAGAACCGGTCATAGTCACCGTTTATTTCCCTTCCCTCTCTCCCCACCCTTCGCTTGCACACAGACGATCGCAGTGGAGCCGATTCATTTCCATTTCCCAGTGCGAGCGCATATTTATTTTTGCTCAACACATTTTTATCTAATAACCTTGTGCAGTGTTATTAAACCCAAAAAGTTTCTTAACCTCGCCGCCGGCAACGCAGCAGCAGCAGAAGCGCAGCGGCAGCGGCAGCGCAGCGCAGCCCGAAACAGCATGTGATGAGAAATGCTAATACGCGTACGCTCTGCTCTGCTCTGCTCTACGCACACACTCACACACTGAGCAACGGCAACGACAACGAAACCAACAACAAAAGCGACAACGCAAAAAGCTTACAAAAACAAATAGCTTTTGCTCACACACACACACACAATTGCAGGCTGCGAATGCAAAACGAGTAACGACATACATGTGTGTGTAACCATGTGGGTGTTTGTAGGGTCAGCGGGGTGGGCGGGAATAGTCACTACTTGATGCTTAATAGGCCTCCGCTTTATATTGCTACACTTTATACACTTTATATGTGTGTATGTGTGTCAATTGAATACAATTCTTTTTTTCCACGCATATATACAGTATATATATATATATATGGCTTCACCCAATTGGAGTCCGCTGTGTAAATTGCAAAGGCAAACAAGCAAATTGCATGTAATACGATTTAAATTGTGCACAAGTATGTATGTATGTAAGTACGTATGCGCATATGCACATGCTGGCAATGCATACAAGGATGGAGAGAGAAAGAGGAATAGCGTTAAGTAGAGTAGAGTGAGCGCGCGCGCACGACCGAGAACTGGCAGGGGGAAAGAGAGCAAGAGAGAGAAGGCAAGGCAATGCGCAGCTAACTTTTGTTTTAGATTTTGCTCTTGCACACACACGCACATACACACATGCAATGCATTTTTTGCTTTTCTTTTTCTGTTTTTTTTTTTGGGTGGCTGTTTTGCGTTGTAGGCTTTTGTCCATGCAAGCAATTTGTACATACATACATATACTTTACGTTTGGCTGCATATGGCATGTATGCATGTATGTGTGTGTACTTGCTCGTAAAATTTTAAAATTTCTGTATATTTTTGTATGTGTTAAAGTGAAATTTTCGCCAGCTTTGCATTACTTTTGAAAGTGCCCTGTTTTGCATTTTGAAAAATGAACTTAGGCCAGACTCAAAGTGCAGCGCCAGCAGATTAGACCCCACTTATTTGTAGTACAGCGATCCTTTGATTTTCTTATTAGTTCATTTGCCAAGCCAGAAAGTCTGTGAGAGAGAGAGCGAGCGAGCGAGAGAGAAAGCTCACCACACAACGAAAGGTGAATGCACGCTAGACTCTATTCAACTTTCGTGGTAGCTTTCTGCACATATTAATAATAGCTCACCTTTTTCAACTCGTGCCATCGTGGTGCGTTTTCTAGACTCTATTCAACTTTCGTGGTAGCTTTCTGAACATAATAATAATAGCTCACCTTTTTCAACTCGTGCCATCGTGGTGCGTTTTACAATGACTCTAAAACTGTCTGTCACTTTCGCACGCCTGTGTAATTAGGAGTTCAATGCTCATTAGCGGGCCAATAACTGATTACCAGTTCCCAGTCGCGTCTGCTGGTTATCAAGTGGCAATGATTATAAAGAACCGAGCGCACTTTTATTATTTTATTTTGTTTTTTTTTAACACTTTTCACTTGCATATATATTCATGCTTGTCATACAGAGTCATGGTGGTTGCGGGTGCGGGTGCGACATTCTACTGCTGATGCTCTGACGTTGGAGAGCGAACGAGTACACGAAACGGCGCGGGTTCAAAGCCCCGACAGCGACAGCGACGGCGAAAATTACCGCACACACATCATATATTAATTTGGCATATTTTTGATATGCATGCATCGATTTCATTATGATAGAAAGACACATTATATCTTCTGTACACATACACTACACTTGGCACACATACATATGTACATATGTACTTGCAAAACTATTGTGTGGGAATAGAAAATGCGCAGTAAACGAAACTAACGACAACCAAAGTCAAACGCGGCGCACTCTCAACTAAATGGTACTGGAAAATGCTCGGCTCGATCTAGCTCTGGCAAAAACTATTTTGCGCTCAAGAGCAACCAACAGCAAACAACAGCAACCAGCTACTCAGTTGGGGGAAACAACTTACATTGCTAGTTTGGTGCGGTGAGACCGCGAGCGGCGCTAGATAAGCGCAGGAAGCCAAAGCACTCAAATAGAAACCGACAAACCGAAACTACAAAAACTAGTTGAGCGAGACCAGTGGAAGCTTTTGAGTGAAAAAGCCTCTGCTCTCAGCAGCAGCAGTGATCAGTTGCAGTGTTTGCGACTCAAAATGGTCCAATGCAGTTGTGTTTGAATGCATGTGTAACGTAGATATGTGCATATGTATGTATGTACAATCGATCCACAACAACACAATTTGAGTTTCTAGCGTTCGCTCTTCTTGATCACTTATTTGTACACATACAAACATATTTGTGTGTGTGTGCGTACACACAACTAACGACGAGCGTAGTGATTGAGTTTTTTGTTGTTGTTCGACTTTGGCTTGCTATTGGCAATTGTGAGGTAAACGACCGAATGCCCGACAGACGATGACTAGGTTAAGGTGAAGGTCAAATTAGCGAAAAAATGCTAAAAACAACAACTGCGCTGCTAAAGCTGACGGCGCAGTCGCAGTACCCCAACAACAATAGAAATCAACATTGTCAGCGTTAAAGCGAGCAAATAAAATACCAGCGCAATAACAACAACAACAACAACAACACCAACACAGTTACAAAAACAAACGCGAATAATTACCACTGGGTTCTTTCAAATATAATCGTGAAAAGCTAAGCAAAAAAAGAGAAATAAGAAGAAATGGAAGCGTAGACAAATGCGACGACACAGGAGTAAGCGAGACATACTGAAGTATGCATCTATCCATGCACATACATACATACGTACGTATGTCGACTGTACATGAGAAGTTCTTTTTTTCGGCAGATAAAACCGCGACAGACAGAGAGACACGCACAGAAAAACACAAGATAGACAGACAGCAGACATACAGTTGGAGTTGTCTTTTCTTCTTTGTCTTCTTCGCATCTTGCTCCGCACCCCAGCGCCCCTCTAATAGAAAAGAAGTTCATGTCCATGTCTGAGCTCATCCACGAGACGCAGCCAGTTCCCAATTCTAATTTTGCGTGGTGTGTCTCTACATCTCGACATACATACATACATATATGTACATGCATGTGTTGTGTATCTGTCCGATAGATAGACAACGCAAACAAAGAACACATATACATGCATACACACATGCACAATGCAAAACGTGCAGACGAAAAGTAAGCTCTGCGCCTGCGTCTCTTGCTATTTCTGCGCTGACTGTTTGAAACTGTTTGTTGTTCTCTCACTCTCTCTCTCTCTATTTGATTCTCTTTTTGTCTGGCACACACACATATACACATCGAGCAGGCAGACAAGGCAACAATAGCGCGAGTAGCTTTTTTTTCTGCAATCTAATGCGCATCGGCCTCTGTTGCTCTCCCTCTCCCGCTCCCTCGCGTGTTTACACATTCACACACATTGTCTCTATGGCTGGCTGGTATGCCAGTGCCAGCAGACCAAGCAGCGACGTTGGCAGAACCACAAACAGACGTTGAACGCAAGACCTTGAACTTGGACTCAGTTTACGAGTTGAAAAATTAGGTTTTGTTTTGAATTGTTTGCATGTCGTTGTCGTACTTGTTGTTGTTGTTGTTGTTCTCGTTGTTGTTGTCTGCTATCACTGTCCCTGCCTTGTTTAGCTTGTTTTTCTATACGTACATTTGTATATGCATATATTTTTGCACATATGTATGTACATAGATTCATAGAATGTTTAATTTTAAACTTAATTAAAGTTCATTAATCTAATGGACCAAATAATATACCGATCAGGTGCACTTAAACCAAATGCAGCCAGCTTGTTATACATACATACGTATATGCAGCTATATTGCCGTGAAAGTGTATGTATGTACATATCCCATGTCACGTGTTGTTGTTGTTGTTGTTTTTGCTATCCTCATGCCGGCATCTGTCTAGCCTTTGTCTAGCCCACCACACTTCACTTCACCACACGCTCGCACACAGAGACACAAACACAAACACACATCCGCTTGCAGACAGAGCTTTCCCACTCCCCCCCACGCTGTGTTTGTAATGGTCGTCGTCGTCGTCGTCATTGCCATCGTCGTCGTCGTCGTCGTCGTCGGCGTCGTCGTCGTCGTCGTTGGCGTCGTCGTCTCGTTCTAGTTTTTACATAAAACTTTCGCTTTCATTGCGTTGGCTGCTACACATAGTCGTGCATGTGTGTGTGTGTGTGCGTGAGTGTCAGTCTGTTTCTGCTTCTGTGTGTGTGTGTGTGTCTGTTTCTGCTTGTGTGCGGACGTTAGATTTTACATTTGACCGGCATTATATGAATGGCAATGGCATTGGAAGAGAGTGGAAAGAGAGAGAGAGAGAGAGAGATGGAAGGATAGGGAAGCTGTTCGAAATGTAGGCACACAGGGTGTCTCCTGACTCTTCACTCTTGCTTCTTCTTCGTTTGTCGGCAACAAGTGGCGATGGCGATGTGTTTGTGTCTATGTCTATGTCTTTATCTGTGAATGTCACTGTTACTGTGACTGCGATATTGTGTGTGTGTGGGTGGGGGGGGACTGACCTTGTTCAATGAATGCTCTGCAAACAAGTGCAGCCGGGCTGGGCCCCGCCCCGCCCCGGCCCCCCCACGACGACCCCGGATCACACAAACAATCTCGCTCTACTTTATTATCTACGCAAAGTGGATGTCGCGTTGCCAAGCGCCAACTGATAGAGAACTACCACTAGAAAAGACTTTAAGCGCTCTCTCCGTCTCTCCGTGGGTGTGTGCCTTAGTGTGTGTGTGTCTGAGTGTGTGTGTGTGTGGAGATATACACAACTAACTGAAGCTAACCTTGAAAATAGCAAACGCCATACACATAGCAAAGAGGCCAAAGAAGCAAAAAGAAAGAAGAAACACTACTAAAAAGTCAGTTGGTCGACTGCCACATACTCTATTATCACTCAAAACTCAACTTACGAGTTATTAATTATCACTTCAGATTAAAAAAAACAACAACTATAATGTTAAAGTATTCATATAGAAGAGATAAAAAAGAGAACGAACAAGTTTACGGCTAGAACAAATTAAAACGGTGCTTTGCACACATTCACATACATACATACACACATATATGTATGCAGTTAATGAATGTTTGGCATAACAAAATGTAGTTGCGCCGTTTCCAACCGAACAAACTACTACTTGTCTATCTAATCTCATTTGTTTGGCGCTGCTGCTTTTTTTTCTTCTTTCTTTTAAGCATTCAACCAAATAATTGCTTTATTCAACTATGCATGCATGTATGAGTTTGTGTGTGTGTGTGCAAAAAAGTAGAGAAAAAAAACTGCAAGCGCGCAGAAAAAAAAAACAACAAAAAAACACTTATAGAACTATTTTAAAAGCTGTTTGCTAGCAGAGGCCGCAGCAGCGACGGCGACAGCGACGGCGACGTCAGCTCTCTATCTCTCTTCCCGTTACCCCGCTAACAACCCGACGTAGTCGAAGCAGAGAGTGTATGCGCCAAACAAAATTTAATAATAATACAGCAACAACAAAAAGTAGTATTTAGCCTTGAAAGTTCGTAAACACTACAATTACGAATGCGAGCGAAGATCTTTTTATTTCATTTCATATATTTTTTGGGTTTTGCACACAAAAAACAGTCACATCAGAAATGGGAAGAAACAAAAACAAAACTCAAATAGTACACTTCGAATTGGAACGAAAGAAAACAGCTTGGATCAAAGAAATCGACATCGAATTCGAATTCGAAAGCACAATCTTTGAATGTTTAATTCTAGACTATATACATATGTATACGTGTACATACATGCACTTTACATACTTTGTAAACTGGAACGAATGTGAGCCGAAATATAAGACAAGCAAAATATTCACAGTTTCTTTTTGTTTGTTTTTCTTTATACCAATATTCTATAACTAAGCAGCGGCTAGGCGTCGTCGGTCATGGTCACACGCTGCCACCCTTCCACCTGCCCCCTGTCCAAAGAGTGGCGCTGCATTAGAAACTTGAGCTTTTCCCACCATGTACCATGTGGCCCACCAGGGTCTCGACTTCGAATGAATTTGTGGATTGCATTTGTAATGCGATCGTCTTGCAGTGCGAAAGAGACGGGAAGAAAAAGAGGTGGAAGTTGTTAGTAATTAGAAGCGATGTAACATATGTATGTATGTATGTAAGCAGCTTAGGTTGAGTGCAAGTTGAAAGTTTCATACACAGTGGGAAGTCGTATATATATATATATATATATATATTGTATCTCTGACTATCCACTTTTTGTTATTATTAGTCAGCGTCTGCGTCAGCGTCAGCGTCAGCAACTCAGCGCAGTTGCTGCGAAGTTTTGTTCTATGCACAAAAGTCACACACATATTATATATTTGTATGTCTATAAACTGAGCGCGAGAGTGAGATAGAGAGGGTGCGAGATCGAGAGTCACACAAATTTAATACTGGACAAACTTTATTTGGCAATGCTTGTATGTGTGAGTGAGTGCGAGTGCGAGTCGAGTGCGTGTGTGAGTGTTTGTTTGTGTGCGTGTTTCGTTTCATTTCGTTTCGTTTCGTTTCGTTTGGTGGTGGGATTCGTACACATTCTAATACTCAAGTTCAGGTTCAACTCTCACACACACACATGCACACATGCACATATGCACATGCATAGTCCATTCCTTTCCCTGTCTCTGTTTACCTGACGATCCTAGCTGGGGTTTGGGGCTGTGATCAAGGCGGAGGGAATCGGAATGGGACTGGTCAACGAGAACGACCCAACCGAGCGTGCGCACATTTGTTGTTGTCCCGCTCTCTTGCTCTCTTTCACACACACACACATAGGCAAACGAATGCTGCTGCTGCTGCTGCGGCTATTGCCAAAAATTTCGGCGAATAGTTTAGTGTGTGTGTGTTTTTTTTTGTGTTTTGCTTGTTCTTTCTTGTGTGTGCTTTCGGCTGCCGCTGCCCCTGCCCCTGCCCCTGCTCAATGCGCTTTTTTTTTTGTTATTTTTTTTTTTGGTATGCTATCGCTGCTGCGCGCAGTCGGCGCTGACGTTGCCGTTGCCGTTGCTGCCTGCCTGCCTGAGGCGAGCACTCTCTTCTTCTTTAGCACGAATTCAGTTGAGTTTGTACGCTTGCAATCATCAAACGCAACCAAAAAACGCCAACTCGCTGGCTGGCCGCAGACTGCTGCTCCCCAGTACCAGCTCCCCAGTTCCCGGTTTCCGTTCTCGCCGTTCAGTAGTGTAGCTATAGCCAAGCCAAGTCGAAATCGAGCTCAATTCGATGACATTTCACATATATCTCCAATACAGACCAATATCTAAATACATAGTTATACACATACATATATATATATGTAGTTAAATAGTTAGTTAAGTGCGTGTGGTTCGGTCGGTCGTTCGGTTCGGTTCGGTTCGCTAATTAATTAGTGTGCGTGTGTGTGTGTGTGTGTGCGGTCTATATATATTTTTTTATAATTTTTTTTTCTTCTACACATACATACGTGATTTGTTGTGTGTTCAATGCCATTTGCATTTAACGTCTAAGCCAAGATCTCAAAAATTCATATCCTGAAGTACCATATTACGTATACGCAAGCGCAAAAAATGTCTACCTCAACAAACACGCCAAGCAAACCAAAGCAAACAAACTGAACATAACAACAAACACACAACCAATAATATATAAAAAACAAAATACACACAAAAAAAAAATACACAAAAAAAAATACACACAAAAAAATACAAATAAAAAATAAAAGAATAAAAAATGTTTGCTGTACAAAATTTGCGTAAATTTGGCAACGACGAGCCAACGAATAATATTCTATTTCTGTTGGCATTCGCAACAACAATGAGCTATTAGAGATCTGTACAAACAAACAAACAAACAAACAAGCAAACAAACAAGCAAACAAACAAACAAAGAAACAAACAAACATACATACATATATAAGTCAGATGCTAAGCTGAGCGCGCACAAAGAGAAGGTATGTTTGAAAAGTTGTGAAACATCATAATATATATATACACAATATATATCACACATACATACGTACATACATACATATTTATGCATAGAAACAGAACGCGTCGAATCTATTTATAAAGCCAAAGCTAAAAAGTGCAACGCACACATTCGCACGCCTTCGACTTATCTGATAGTTTTCACTTTCAATGTCATCGCTAGCCGAACTGAACACGCACACACTCACACAACGTTTCAGTGTGCGTGTGAGTGTGCGTGAGAGAGAGAGAGAGAGAGTAAAAAAAAGCATTAGTGAGCTTTAGTTTACTTTTACCTATCGAAATATAGAAAGCGAAGAAAGAAAGCGAAACAAAACTGTTCGAATATCCTTGCTGATTGCATAATCTAACATAATAAATAAGTAATACACTATTAATAAGCAGATCCAATAAACGAAACGAAACCAAACCACAATCAAAACAACAACAAATTGCGCACTACAACAGCATTTTTGAGTTATTTGCGATGCGTTTGCTGTTTTCGATCACTTTTGAGTCTCTTTTTGTGTGTTTTGCACTCGAATTGTTGTTATTGAATGCATGCTAAAGCGAATAATACAAAACATACTAAATTCAATTCGATTTGTACGCGTTATATACGTGTATGTGTGTCTGTGTGTGTGTGTGTATTTGGTAAGCTTGCGACTTTTTATACCCTTTTTATATAATGGTTTTGAGCAAAAGTATGTAACAGGCAGAAGGAAGCAGCTCCGACCCCAGAAAGTATATATATTCTTGATCAGCCGAGTCGATATAGACGATCTCAGAGACTATAAGAGCTAGAGACTCCAGATTTGGTACATAAGCTCGCCGAATCCCTACGCAATACAAGTTTGTTTCAAATTTTCGATAACACTTCCCGTTTCCGATATACACATGTTATCGATAACAACAAAATCTTGAATTTGGAAAACTTTGTGATGCAGTTTGAAACATTAGACAAAATAATGACAAGTTTCTTTCAAATTTTCGATAACTCTTCACGTTTCCGATATACACATGTGATCGATAACAACAATATATTGAATTTGGAAAACTTAGAGAAGCAGTTTGAAACATTAGACGAAACATTGTCTCAAATTTTCGATAACTCTGCCCGTTTCCGATATACACATGTAATCGATAACAACAAAATCTTGAATTTGGAAAACTTTTTGACGCAGTTTGAAACATTAGACGAAATAATGATAATCTTTGAAAACTTTATTGAAATCGGTTGAGAAGCAACGGAGATATGAAACATTGAAGTTAAGTCAAGTATGCACTATACGCGTACTCACTCACACATACTTACAAGCAGTAAATGCGTAAAGTATGGGGTTTAGAGTATAGACTAGTCGGTATTTCTCGACTTGTATTCACCTGTTTCTTCGTCTTCTTTACTTATTTGTGTGTGTGTGTGTGTGTCGCCTTGGTTGATATATTTTAAAGTGCATTTGTTAACAATTTTTGGAACATTTTGCATTGTTGCAGCGCAAATTGAAAACAATCAACAATTTCAGCCGGCGCAGCAGATAGTACTATATACAAATATATATGCACAACAAAAAAAATAGCAATAAGAATTGAAAGAGAGAGAACTTGATAACAAATAAAATTAATGAATTAAACAAGTTAAACGAGTTGTATGCAAATAAAAAATATAATTGAATTAGCTTATGCATTTACAAATTGGTAAACACGATCTCGCAGATATCCAGATATCTATATATAATAGTCTGAACTTATGAATCCGCAACTAATTGAACTTTCTTATTTTGTTTCGATTGCAGTTAATCAAATATTAGCCAATAGATAGACAACTGATCGGAACGCAGCAGCTGGGCTTGCTCCTGTGTGTGCGTGTGTGCGCGCCTGTGTGTGTGTGTGTGTGTGTGTTCGAGCATGCGTATGTGAAGCACTAAACGCATCATCAGCAGAACAGACAGACAGAGAGAGAGAGAGAGAGAGGAATTCTCCCCGAGTGCAATAAAAAGCCGCCAAAATACGCAAAAAGGTGACTACAAAAAAGGCCAGCGTTGTTTCGACTGTTGACGACGATAACAACAACAGTAATAGCAGCAACATCAACAACTTCAACACCAACAACACCAACAGCAACATCAACAACAACAACGCTAGGCAGCTTAAAACAGCAACATCAGCAACAATCGAGCTGCAAAACACATACCAACAACAACAACAACAACAACCAGAAGTAGAAGAAGAAAATCAAGAACAAAGCAATATGGACGAGACACAGCATTTCTGCTTGAGATGGAACAACTACCAGAGCAGCATCACATCAGCGTTCGAGAATCTTCGCGACGACGAGGACTTCGTCGACGTGACGCTCGCCTGCGAGGGGCGCAGCATTAAGGCCCATCGCGTTGTGCTCTCCGCGTGCAGTCCCTACTTCCGCGATCTATTAAAGGTACGTGCCACATTATTGTTCCTTTGCTGTTTATACCCTTAACCCATTGACAATGGGTAAAAAGGGTATAATGGTTATGTGCAAAAGTATGTAACAGGCAGAAGGAAGCATCTCCGACCCCATAAAGTATATATATTCTTGATCAGCATCAACAGCCGAGTCGATGTTGTTTCGATAACTTTCCCCGTTTCCGATATACACATGTTATCGATAACAACAAAATCTTGAATATGGAAAATGATATATGTTCTTGATCAGCATCAACAGCCGAGTCGATATTGTTTCGATAACTTTCCCCGTTTCCGATATACACCTGTTATCGATAACTACAAAATCTAGAATATCGTAAAATTATATATATTCTTGATCAGCATCAACAGCCGAGTCGATATAGCAATGTCCGTCTGTCCGTCCGTCCGTCCGTCCGTCCGTCCGTCTGTCCGTCCGTCCGTATGTATGAACGATCTCAGAGACTATAAGAGCTAGAGACTCCAGATTTGGTACATAAGCTCGCCTAATCCCTAGGCAGTACAAGTTTGTTTTAGATTTTCGATAACTCTTCCCGTCTCCGATATACACATGTTATCGATAACAAAAAAATCTTGAATTTGGAAAACTTTGTGATGCAGTTTGAAAGATTAAACGAAATAATGACAATCTGTGATAATTTTATTGAAATCGGCTGAGAAACACCGGAGATATGGAACATTGAAGTTAAGTCAAGTATGCCCTATACGCGTATACATACAGACACTCACACATACTTGCAAGCACTGACTGTATGCGTAAATTATAGGGTTAAGGGTATAGTCTAGTCGGGATTTCTCGACTAGAGCCTTCTTACTTGTTTTAATATATATTTCAAATACATATGTACAAGTACACCAAGTCGATCGTGTATATAGGTGTGTAAGCTGTGAGTATGTATTTATGGGAAGAGTATACAGTATTGCATTGAGTTGAGTTGATTTTTTCTGCCTTTTTCTCTGCTTCCTTTTTGCATTCGCAACTTTCAACACATTTGCTGCATCTCGCTGACCTACTTACTTATGCCACAAAGATAGAGAAAGAGACAGACAGAGAGAGAGAGAGAAAGAGAGAGAGACAGAGAGAGAGAGAGAGAGAGAGAGAGAGAGAGAGAGAGACGAGAGAGAGAGTGTGTGTAGCAACAACACATGTGCATCAGCTGTCGGTCGAGACTTGAGCTAAAAGTTGCTTTAACTGCATCCTGTTTGTAATTGTATGTATGTATTGACCACACATACATACACATACATATGTAATGTGCTGCAGCTGCTTGATACTCATACGCAGCGTTGGTCTATCTGTCTCTGTCTCCGTGTTCCCAAGGCGACCAAAAAGCAAATACCAAAACAATTCACAGTTTTGCCAGCCTAATTAAAATAAAATAAAATAAAATAAATAAAATAATAATAATATAAATAAATAAAACAAGTAAGAAGCCGCTCGTTGAGAAGTCCCGATTAGAAGATACCCCTGAAACCTATACTTAAGCGAGACTGAGTTAAGGATTATGTGTTCCTTTGTTCCAAATCTGGCGTCTCTAGCTCTTATAGTCTCGCCGAAAGTTTTGACCAATGTCCTTGGCGATATTCTGACAAATCCTTATACCCTTTTTACCCTTTTTGGATGGATTCAGAGTCTCTAGCTAGTTTTGACCAATGTCCTTGGCGATATTCTGACAAATCCTTATACCCTTTTTATCCTTTTTGGCTGGGTTCAGGGTATTCAAAAATGTTGATGCCACACGCATGCAAACGAAAATATACATATATATATATATATGTATATTCGTAGCATTGGTAAATGCATACATGCAACAAAATGTGGCAAGTTGTGCCAACAAGCAGTTCGCAACGTCGAAACGTCTCTCGTGCTCGTGGTGTAAACAGTTAAGGCAAACTTTTTTAGCTGTTGTTTGGTAAATAATACTTATTTTTATGCTTTTAGCTAAAATATTTGTGCACAAAATGGCCAGAATGGGGCACAAATGGGCCCCGTTGTTGTGGCCCAGGTTGCGTTTGCCTTCTGTTTGCATTTTAATTTATTTAGTTGCGCACGACGGCAGTAATAACAACAACAAACAACAACAACAACTAACAACTTAGTATAACAGCAACAAAACGAACACACGACAACACGCCAAATGTCGACAACAAGGCAGTAAGAAAGTGGAAGAAGAAAAGATAAACTCGCACACAGAGAGAGAGAGGTACAGTCAGGACTAGACTTAGCAGTCCGAAACGATAATGAGCTTTGTATCGTATACGATATACGATATACGTAACGGAGATTACTATCATTCATTATGTAACACACAGAGAGGTACAGTCAGGATCAGACATCTGACTTGAACGATAATGAGCTTTGTATCGTATACGATATTCGATATACGTAACGGAGATTAGTCTAGATGAGTCCAGTCCAGTCGCGTACTATCATTCATTAAGTAACACACAGAGGTACAGTCAGGACTAGACTTAGCAGTCCGAAACGATAATGAGCTTTGTATCGTATACGATATACGATATACGTAACGGAGATTACTATCATTCATTATGTAACACACAGAGAGGTACAGTCAGGATCAGACATCTGACTTGAACGATAATGAGCTTTGTATCGTATACGATATTCGATATACGTAACGGAGATTAGTCTAGATGAGTCCAGTCCAGTCGCGTACTATCATTCATTAAGTAACACACAGAGGTACAGTCAGGACTAGACTTAGCAGTCCGAAACGATAATGAGCTTTGTATCGTATACGATATACGATATACGTAGATTAGTCTAGATGAGTCCAGTCCACTCGAGTACTATCATTCATTAAGTAACACACAGAGAGGTACAGTCAGGAGCAGACATCTGACTGAACCGATAATGAGCTTTGCATCGTATACGATATACGATATATGATATATGATATACGATATACGATATACGTATACGGAGATTAGTCTAGATGAGTCCAGTATCATTCATTAGGTAACACGTCATCCAATTGGATCGGGAGGGAAGTTGTGGAAGGTGCAAGGTGGCAGGGTTGCCACACAGTTAATGAGCTTTGCATCGTATACGATATACGATATACGTAGATTAGTCTAGATGAGTCCAGTATCATTCATTAGGTAACACGGCATCCAATTGGATCGGGAGGGAAGTTGTGTGATATACTATATACGATATACGATATACGATATACGATATACGTAACGGAGATTAGTCTAGATGAGTCCAGTACCATTCATTAAGTAACACGTCATCCAATTGGATCGGGAGGGAAGTTGTATGATATACGATATACGATATACGATATACGTATACGGAGATTAGTCTAGATGAGTCCAGTATCATTCATTAGGTAACACGTCATCCAATTGGATCGGGAGGGAAGTTGTGGAGAGTGGAAGGTGGCAGGGTTGCCACCCAGTTAGACTTATTTGCCAGCCCGTTTTAGTCGCAGGCTAAGGTTGCAAGCAACTGAATGGATTTGTGAATGGGTTAAACGAAAGGGGAATAGTGAAAGGGATATACGATATATGATATACGATATACGATATACGTATACGGAGATTAGTTTAGATGAGTCCAGTATCATTCATTAGGTAACACGGCATCCAATTGGATCGGGAGGGAAGTTGTATGATATACGATATACGTATACGGAGATTAGTTTAGATGAGTCCAGTATCATTCATTAGGTAACACGGCATCCAATTGGATCGGGAGGGAAGTTGTATGATATACGATATACGATATACGATATACGATATACGATATACGATATACGATATACGATATACGTATACGGAGATTAGTCTAGATGAGTCCAGTATCATTCATTAGGTAACACGTCATCCAATTGGATCGGGAGGGAAGTTGTATGATATACGATATACGATATACGATATACGTATACGGAGATTAGTCTAGATGAGTCCAGTATCATTCATTAAGTATCACGTCATCCAATTGGATCGGGAGGGAAGTTGTGGAAGGTGCAAGGTGGCAGGGTTGCCACCCAGTTAGACTTCTTTGCCAGCCCGTTTTAGTCGCAGGCTAAGGTTGCAAGCAACTGAATGGATTTGTGAATGGGTTAAACGAAAGGGGAATAGTGAAAGGGTGATGCGGGATGGAACGGTTGGGAGGATTGGAACGGGCCAGTGCCGTCTCGTACTTTGCTTGTTTCTTTACTTTGTTTTCCATCGGCTTTTTTCTCGTTCTTCTTCTTCTGTTTTTTTCTCGTTATTTTGTGTATTTTGTATTTATTTTTATTATGACATTAAAATTATGGGAGTCGGCTTTTTTAGCGAACAAAACTTGTGCCTGCATTGAAAATATTTGCACGCAATTGCGGTTTTTAGCAGGCCTCGTGTCTTGACTTGGCCACTGTCCCCCCCCCCCCCCCCCCCCCCTTCCCTGCGATCCATCTCCAAAACTTTGCCATTTGCATTGTTTGAGCTGTCATTGGCGTCACTGGTGACGACGGAAGACGGGTTAGCGGATTGGTTAGTGGATTGATTAGTGGTTGTGGTTAGTGGGATGCCGTTACCGTTACCGTTACCGTTTGCCGTTTGCCGTAACCGTTACCCTTGCATTTACCGTTGCCGTTGTTGCTTTTGCCATTTTGCCATTGCAGCAGAAAATTATATAAATTACAAACTTCTCAGTTCTTAGTTTTGTTTGCTCTATGTGTGTATGTGTGTGTGTGTGTGTGTGTGTTGGCTGTAAATATTTTCTCTCGACGTGATTTGTTAACATGATAGAAAACTTCATTTTGTAAATTATAGACGCAGACAAACAAACGAAAACAGCAACAATTTAATGCACCAACTTTATAAGCCCAAAAGCACAGCGAAAGATTGTGTCTGAGAGGGAGGAGGGGTAGGGGTAGGGGGGGGTGGCAAACTTTCTTTGGGCCATTTAGTGGCATCGAGGTCGCTAATGGTTGCAATGCTTGCAACTACTTCCACTGACAATACGTCAACATTGCAACATTGCATTGCGGGCAAGTTTTGGGGGCCATATTGCGTATACGACGCCGAGTGGCTCCACCTACCGGGCCCAGGCAGTTTACAGGCTGTCCAGCCAATAAATTTACAAACTTTCAGCTAAATGTAATGCTCTGCCGAATCGAGCGAGGATGGGACTATGATAATGAGGACCCAGACAACAGAAAGTCGGCATTTAATTTGTTAAAAAGGGCACAAAAAACACGGCAACTGCAACAATGGCAAGCAGCAACAAATAACTGAAAAGAAAATTCTATACATATATATATATATATATAAAAATGCTAAAATAATTATATAGCAAGAAATTAGTACGAGAAAACAGAACTTTGTTGGCAGTTGCAACAATACGACGAGTCGGGGCAAAAGTTTGTAAATTCAATTTGAAATACATACAACAAGAACAGCAAGAAGAAGAAGAGCAGGCAACGGCAACACAACAAACAGACATGCAACACAGACTGGGTACAGTTTTGGCGACACTTTGGCTACTTTGGCTACTTTGCTTTGCTTGATCTCTTCTTTGGTAGATTGTAATTGTGTGCGCCTTGTGCCTATGCATAAATATTTAATTAACTGCAGCGCATTATTTTAATTAGGTGTAAAACTGCAAAAGCGTACTTACACACACACACACACACACACACAGAGAAACAAGATGAAGTGGCAAGAACTGCCAACTGGCAACAGACAACAGCTAACAGGCAATGGCAATGGGCTGACGATGGAATGGATGGCTTGGGGGGGTGGATGGGTTGGATGGTTTGGGTGGTTTGGGTGGTTGGGTGGTTTGGGTGGTTTGGGTGGTTTGGGTGGTTTGGGTGGTTTGGGTGGTTTGGTTTGGTTTCAATGTGAGTTAAGCGCTTCTAAAAGCATTTTGGCTTTTGTTCAACTTTAGCTTTAGCTGTAACTGTAACTCTGGCTATAACTCTAACTGTAAATGTAACTGTAAATGTAACTGTAAGTGTAACTGTAAGTGTAAGTGTTACTCTAAGTGTAACTGTAACTGTCTCCTTGGATGTGGCATCTACACGCCCTTACTTAGCACTTGAGTGGATGCATATATACATACATAGTTGCCATCTGTGCATCATCATTCACAATATGCAGTTCACAATTGGCATTGCAATGGAGATTTTTTGTGATTCTCCTTTATCGTTTCACACATGTTTCTCTCTCTCTCTCTCTCTCTGTGTCAGTTCCTGTTTCTTTGTTTCTTGCTCTCGAATCAGTTCAGTTTTGATCACTGCCTTCTGTCTTGACCTCAATTTCACAATCTCACACACATACATATGCACATCAAATACACGCACATATACACACATGTAGCTACATTTGTTTCCATTCGTTGAGTGTGCAAATACATTGCGAATGCAAGTAAATAAGGCAAAAAGCGACAAGAAAACAATCTGTCCGTCCGTTTGTCTCTTTTTTTGCTGGTATCTCGGGATCCACATGGCATAAGGCTGTTGCTGTTGTTGTTGCTGTTGCTGTTGCTGACAGTGGGAATGGATCGAAATAATAACAAAGACGCCGTGACTTGACCCACTTTTCCAACGCCCTTTGTGTTCGCTTGCCACTTTAGATGATAAAGTGAAATTCGCACACACACACACGCACACGCACACATGTTCAGAGCCATAAAACTGAAGACTGCAGACTGCAGACTGCAGACTGTAGATTGAGTAGAGCGAAGAATCGTCTACCAACTGATTGGGGTATGAAAAATGGGGTCAACAATGTTCAAACATTGCTGAAAATCAAGTAAGAAGGAAATAGTCGAGAAATCCCGACTAGACGATACCCTGAACCCTATACTTTACGCATACAGTCAGTGCTTGCAAGTATGTGTGAGTGTGTGTGTGTATACCCGTTCCATATCTCCGGTGTTTCTCAACCGATTTCAATAAAATTTTCACAGATATCCATTATTTCGTCTAATGTTTCAAACTGCGTCAAAAAGTTTTCCGAATTCAAGATTTTGTTGTTATCGATAACATGTGTATATCGGAAACGGGGCAAGTTATCGAAACTATATCGACTCGGCTGTTGATGCTGATCAAGAATATATGTAGTTTTACGATATTCTAGATTTTGTAGTTATCGATAACATGTGTATATCGGAAACGGGGAAAGTTATCGAAACAATATCGCCTCGTTTGTTGATGCTGATCAAGAATATATATAATTTTACGATATTCAAGATTTTGTTGTTATCGATTACATGTGTATATCGGAAACGGGGCAAGTTATCGAAACTATATCGACTCGGCTGTTGATGCTGATCAAGAATATATATAATTTTACGATATTCTAGATTTTGTAGTTATCGATAACAGGTGTATATCGGAAACGGGGCAAGTTATCGAAACTATATCGACTCGGCTGTTGATGCTGATCAAGCATATATATAGTTTATGGGGTCGGAGATGCTTCCTTCTGCCTGTTACATACTTTTGCACATAACCATTATACCCTTTTTAGCCATTTTCAATGGGTTCAGGAGGATCGTGCATATATATAAGATGTATCAGTTAAACTGAAAAGTGTTTCGTTTGTTGTCGAAGTTAGCTTAGTTTCAGTTATTAATCTCGAAACTCGTTTTGCAGAGCACACCCTGCAAACATCCGGTCATACTGCTGCAGGATGTGAACTTCATGGATCTGCACTCGCTGGTGGAATTCATATACCACGGCGAGGTGAATGTGCACCAAAAGTCATTGCAGTCGTTCTTGAAGACAGCCGAAGTGTTGCGCGTCTCAGGACTCACACAACAACAGGCCGAGGACACGCACAGCGTAAGTATCCTTTCAACTTCACTCGATACGATGTACTTCTCGAAAGTTCCTTTCACTATTCATATATATATTGATATATTATTGATTTGGTTTGGATGCAGCATTTGGCACAGATACAGAACTTGACCAATGCCGGAGTACGCACTCCGCTGAACCCACATACGCATCATGGAGGAGCGCTGCATGACGATGGCGCCGCCACGTTGTTCAGCAGTCGCCAGCAGCAGCAGGTTGGCTCCCCGCCGCCGCCGCCGCAGCCGTCACAGCTGTCGCAGCAGCAGCATATGCTGAAGCGCTTTGCCATGATACAGCAGCGCGTCGACGAGACATCGCTGAAGCGATTGCGCAGCGGCGACAATGGTCTGCCCTCCAGCAACAACAACAGCCCAGACTTGCAGCTGCATGCGCGTAGCGCCTCGCCCCAACTGACGCCAGCCGACTTTAGTACGATCAAGCACCACAACAACAACAATACGCCTCCCCTCAAGGATGAGAAACGTAAGTACACTCAGTACACTCCCCCCCCCCCCACCCCTTTTGGCACCTTCAATCATCGTTTGATATGAATATAGGTAATGGACCTACTGGCAACGGCAACACTGGCAACAACTCCGGCAACAACAACAATAACAACAACAACAACACCAACGGCAGCGGCAACGGCAACGGCAACGGCATCTCCATCAGCGATAAACTTGGCAGTTTAACACCATCGCTATTGAGCCGCGGCGGCGTTGAAGACGTCAAGTCGGAGCCCATGGAGCTGGTGTGCTCCAACAACAATGCCAACAGCAACGTGAATGATGAGCACAGCAACGATTCGACAGGCGAACACGATGCCAATCGTTCCAGCAGCGGCGATGGCGGCAAAGGCTCCTTAAGGTATGCAACCCACACGAAACAAAATACAAAAATTTCGAAATCAAATTTGAAATTTTTGAATTTTTTCAGCTCCGGCAATGATGATGAAATCGGCGACAATTTGGCAGCCCACCATGCCG
This sequence comes from Scaptomyza reducta, assembly GCA_035044485.1. Lineage (NCBI taxonomy): Eukaryota > Metazoa > Arthropoda > Insecta > Diptera > Drosophilidae > Scaptomyza > Scaptomyza reducta. Next base: position 177,008 of record JAWNNV010000659.1, on the reverse strand, counting down.
CACAGCCCTTCATAATGTCACCAGCTGACAATAAACTGTTTCCGGGTGCCGCATTCAACTTTCCGATCGGCAATCTCGATCACTCAGCCTTGCTTGGTGCGTACACACACACACACACATGCATACCCATACCATATACGATTAAACTCTAACTTTTTTGCACTTCTTTCGTCCTTTCGCTTGCGTTCCTGCAGGTCTCAACACACAACTACAACAATCTGGTGAACTCGCTGTCTCTCCCCAAGGTGAGTCCAAACATTCCTCTACTTACTCTATTGTTTCGCTCTATTTGCGCTCCAAAGCTCATTATTACATTTTTTACATCAAATGCAAAACCAAAAAAAAAAAAAAATATATATATTAAAAGCAAAAAAAGAACCCAATAAATTAATACCCATGAAAAAAACGAAAAAAAAAAGAAAAGAAAAAAACAAAAAGAAATATTAGAAATCCAAATATTTTAACGTTGAAGAAATGTGTCTGTATCATTTGTTTTACTTGAAAACATACTTACATATATGTACGTACATACAAACATGCATATAAATCGGCTACATATATATGTGTGTGTTGATTACAATTGAATTTAACTTTTGATTTATTTACCCACACACACACACACACACACACACACACACACACACACACACACACATACACACACACTCTCGAATATTCAATTATTTCTATCGAATTTCATTCAATTCTAATTTATTTTCAAGTAAACCAATCATCATGCTTCCTGTGTCCCAAACAAAGCTGGTCCAGATCACAGTTGGCATCCAGCATGCCTTGCAGTCCTGGCAGGACTACAGGGTATCTCAAATGCTGCCAGCCACTGGGCCACTTTTGCCACGGACCTTTAAGCATTGCAAACACGCTAAATCAAAAACAAAACAACAAATAAAAAACACTTCTACACTGAAATAAATTAGATATTTGTCAAATATTTTTTTTACAGTTTTTTTTTTTTTGTAAACTTTTTGTTTTTTTTTTTTTTTTTTTTTTTGCATCTTCAAGTCTAACAAAAGTATATAAATTTCTTTCTTGTTTGATTGTTTCGATGGTAAATGTTTTCATTTATTTCCGTCTCGCTCGTTAAGACAACTAAAATGAAAAAGAAAAACACGATTTATGCAATAGCTAATGAAGAACAACAATGAGAGTATAGGCAACAAACGAAAGCAGTTAGCCGTAATAATCATATGTATAACAAACCGCCAAGCCACTGATGAACTCCAATGACAATCATCGCAGCATCAAAACATCGTAAACACTGAGCCCAACCAACCAACTTCGTTTCAAATATGTGTATGTATGTGTGCATTGGGGTGTGCGTGTGCGTGTGCGTGTGTGATAACATCAAACTAATAAACTAAACTTTCAGGCAACAGGCAACAACAACAACATCTTTGCCACAAGTGTTTTTAGCAAAATTCACATTTTAATTGCCGCTGTTATCCTGCGGTTAGGCCACAACAATTTCACGCACTTCACTATCTTCTCTCTCACTCACTCTCTCTCGCTGTGCGTACGCCCTAATGTATGCACTAAAAAGCAGTTCGGAAAAGCTTTGTGGCTTTGTGGCCTGCCCCAACACATTTAGCATATTATTATGTTGGGGCTGCGAAACATGCCACATGCCTCAGCATGTAGTTAATTTATGAACATGCGTGGGCGTGGCATTTGTGGCGATTCGATTTGCCTAATTAGCTCAAAATGGCAAAGGAATAGCAAAAGTTATACAAAAACGGAAGCGGAAACGGAAACTTAGGCATTGTCATTTTGATTGGTTGTTGGCTTAGTGTTTACTGTTTTTTTTTTTTTTTTAGTTTTTTTTTAGTTCATTTCGGCTTACTTCATGTTCGTTCACACATGTTAAATCAGCATCAAACGAGACATACTTCATGCCACATTCGATTCTTGCTCGCTCGCTCGCTCTCACTCTTTTTTTCCTCACCGTCTCTCTCGCGCGCTCTCTCTCTCTCTCCCTATCTTTCTCTCTCGTACACAACGAAACTTAATGACATAATAAGCTAGATAGCTGGATTTAAATTCGAATATTAGCTTACAAGAATCTGAGAAAAAAGCAGAGAAAGAATTTTGAAATATATATATATATATATATATATATATTTGTTTCTTAGACATTTGTTTATTGTTCATTAACTGATTTTTTTGTTTCTCGTTTTAGTTTCGTTTATTTGTGTGCTAATTTTGTATTCGTATTTTTTGTATTCAACTCACCAAATGTGCAACCAATTACATGCTTACTATACACACACACACACACACACACACACACACACACAAATTATCTACATATATTTATGCTCATAACTATTAATTGTCCACCTTATTACAAACATACATATACATATACATATACATACATACCAAATTTCGAAATGTTTTTTGTTTTGTGTTTATGCTTAAATTCCGAAACTTTTCATTTTTTATGTAATTTCGTTTCTGTGTCAATGTGTCAATCTGTGTGTTTAACTTAGACATTGTCCAACACTGCCCAAGAACAAATCACGAATCACAAAATAACAACAACAACACAGACTGCAACTATGTTCATTTGTATATGTTTTTCTTCTTCTTATTTCAATTCGCTTGCCCTTATCGCTTATCGCCTATCGCCTATCGATTATCGATTATCGATTGCGATTGTCGAAGGGTTCAAAAAACTGAGTTGGCCAACGATTTGGCCTCTTCCTTCTTAAGTTTGTTGCTTTCAAGTTTCTTCGGTTCAGTTCCATTCCGTTCCGTTCCGATCAGTTATTTTGATTTGTTTTTTACGTATTTCATAACAATAACAATAACAATAACAACAATTACATTTTGCAAAACCATTATTTGGTGTAATGTTTTTCTGTTTTGGTAAAATGCAATGCATTATAAAGTCGATCGAATATATACCTATATATACATATTATGTATTGAAATTTTTTATTTACTTTGTACGTCGTCGTCGTGCTTGTGTCTAAAACTAAGTATACCCAACTCTCCAAGCCAAATTCTCCCAGCCACTATATCCCAACTTTCCCCAAAAAAAACGACCCAAAACAGCAAAAGCAAAAAAAAAGAAGCTTCAAATTTGAAGCTTAAAACTTAAAACAAAAAACAAAAATATATAATACATAAATTGCAAACTTTATTTTTAATGTGTCTTTCGTTGAATTGTTTTCCAAAAAAGAATTAATTATTTGGTTTCCATTCGTTCTACTGCAACCGAATAAAATATGGCATCAAAATTATCGAGACAATATGTTTTCGACTATGAAACAAGAGCTAAACGCATATCATATTTATTTGCACACACACACACACACACACATCGCATATGAACACACGCACACATGGATCTATCTAAAATATATGGACATATATATTATATAGTTCATATATATATATGTCTATATGCTAAAATTCGTTAAGGCACAAAATTCTCCCCATTTGAAATTGAACGTATTTATCCCGCCCCCACATGATGTACAGCTGTATGTACAGTATGTACATCACCTTTTGTCGTGGTCTCCCCACACAAGAGCACACAAAGATCTAAACTACTTACGAATACAGAACAGCAGCAACGGTTGAGAGCTAGCATTAAGTCGATCCCAAGCTAAATCGGTTAGTTGTATTTCATTGTATAATTGGCAAATCGAATGTGAAGAATCAAGCGAATATAACGAATCAAAAATAGAAAACAATTGGCATTTGTATACATATGTATTTACTCAATGACTCCAAACCAAAATCCAGTATGTCAGGCGATCGTATATATATATATATCATGCAAGCAATGTGCATATGTATCTGGTGCATATGTACATGCTGTCTGTATGTATGTTTATGGGAGGCCTATTACACCCAAAGTACGCATACACATACTCACAAACGCAAACACACACACACACACACACAACACGCATTGAAACGCATACACGGAAAAAAGGTGAATTACATACATGTATTTAAAGTTGAGCAAAACACACAAAGGTCGTGGTTTCCCAACACAAACACCCAACCACACACACACACACGCACACGTGATAAACGTCATATGCGAAAAAGGTGCAAAAATCAAGAAAAGGTATTTACTAGCGATTCGCGAGGAAGCCTATCCAATCTGGAACCCAAGCAAAAACACACACACAAAAATCTCTCAAATAAGTCATGCATACATCTCACACACACACCCACTCACATTCACACATACATACATACGTACATATACATATACTATACGCGCATACAATCTGTAAGCCAGCAAAAACTAACTTCAATGATTACTAACGCTTTATGCACCTGTTTACTTTCCAATTATACTAACTGTTTTTTGAAACTCTCCATTACCACCAAAATTATGTTAGCGATGCAATGAGTACCAAAAAATACCAAAAATATTATCCATAATGAGTGATGATCAATTCATCAATTCACACACAAATACAAATACAAAAAACAAATACAATTACAAATACAATTACAAATACAAATACAAAAACAAATACAATTACAATTACAAATACAATTAGAAAATATTAGTATAATTACAATTAGAAAAATACATGTAAATTGCGCTTTACATAACGTTTGCTTCCTTGCACACACACATTGGCATACAGTCAACAATATATACATATATAAGAAATAACTTAAGCTTACCAAACACAAAAACAAACACAAAAACAAACACAAAATACAAATACAATAAGCAATCAATTGAATTGAAAAAGACGTCACGTATATAATTGATGAAAACTCGCTTTAAATTACGCTACTCTACATATTTATATTTGTCACTACAAAATTTTTCGATGTTGAAGGCATAAACAAACAAACAAGCATACATACCAACATACATACATACATACATATACCTACATTCATAAGAGCCCAATACATACATAAACTCACAAAAAAAAAAAACCGCTTCGAATTTACTTTGAACCGAAATTGACTAATTTTAAGTTTATCTTCTATTGGTGACAACTAAACAAAAACAAAAACAACAAAAAAATACACTGTAATATATAATTCAAGTTAAGTTTAAGCACTTACACATTGGCAACTACCAATCGTATTATCAAAAACAATTCACGATAATAATTGACTGTTTCCCCTGTATCCAAACCAATTGCACAGCATTCATACCAAATCAAATCTATCTATATATATATATATAGTTGATAGATTTGCGCATTCAATTCAAATAAAGTTATTGTTTTCAATTCCATTTCAATTCAATTTAATTCGAAAAATCATGAGATAATCATTAATATTTCACATGCTTGCTGTGCAATTAAGAAATAAGTAAAAAACAAAAACCCATTTGTATTATGTCTAAGTGAGAACTAATTCGAATTCGAATAACCTAATGCTACAAACAATCAAATGATCCAAGAGCAAGAAACCAACGACAATTTCCTGCAATCAAAGTCTCCACAGCCCCAAAACACATCATGAAAATGAACTTAACTCAAAAATTCAAAAAACAACAAATCGAAATTCAATTCGAAAAAAAACACTTTGACAAAATACTTGCATTGAAATGAAATTGCTAACTTGAAAAAGTATTGAAAAGCTCGCCGCCAAACACTCAAAACGATGATGATAATGATGATGAATAAGATGATGATGATGATGATGATTAAGATGATGATAAAAGGAAGTTGGAAATGGTTTATTTTAGAGTCCTTTATTTAAGTGACACACTCCCAAGCAAACACACACACAGACACACACCAAATACATATATGTATATATATATATATATATAGTACACACGAGCGCTCCCACACAACACACAAGTACACCCAACTCAACCAGATAACACATATATATATATATATACAAGAACAAACCAAAGCAATTCAATAAAAGCAACTACAACAGCAACAACAAACAAACAAACAACAACAGCAACAAGAATGAAGCTAAGAACAATTATGGTGATGGTGTTTAACACACGCACACACACACGCACACACACACACATGCACAAACAAACAAACAAACAAACACACAAACACACACACATACATACAAACAGACAACAATAAGCGAGAGAGAGAGAGAGAGAACACAACAAAACCAACTAGCTCTACCTACCTTTAACGTTTGATTTCCTATTATTCCTCCTCTCTGTATATTGCCACACACACACACACACACACTCCGCTCACAACGGTAACGAGTACAACAATAACAAAAACACAACAACAACGTTAATACAATACAAATACAATATTAATCCCAACAAGCGTTTCAAAAACCACAAAAATCCAAGAAACCTAAATTTCAAATCAAACAAAATACAAAAAAAAAAGGAAAAACAAAAAAAAACATCTTCAGAATACTTCGAACAATAATCCTTAGTGTCCAGGGTGTAAGAAAAATACAAGCAAAATTTCAAAAACTATATATTGCAGTTTCGAAGATCGTCTAAACTTTCATTAAGTAGCCAATCTATCTATCATATCATATATATAAATATAAATATATATATATATACGTAGCTTCGATCTGCAGCCGGCAGCTTCACATCAGATCAGAATAGATGAACTCAGCTATTGAACAATCAAATCAATAAAGAAATTACACTTTTACACTAGTTAGCAGCAAAATTTTTTTCTTTTTACACACACAAAAAAAAAACACACCTCGTTCCGTCCACTTATTAAACTGTGTCAGCTATTTCGCTGCTCTGGCAAATAAGTTCGGACTGAGAACTTGAACGTTTAACTTTAACCCCAATCATATATACTGCAAAAATAGCAAAACCAAAAACCAAAAAAACAAAAAAACAAAAAAACAAAAAAAACAAAAAACAAAAATGCAAAACAAGCTATCAAAATTGAAACCTTGACCACTTGTTAAATTGTAAATGATTCATATTAAATAAATCTAAAGTTAAATTGCAACTTGAAATCAAAAGAAAAACGTTAGAGTATGGGGCAGCAACCCAGAATTTGCAACATATTAACTTAACGAAACATATAATTATTATTATATATTTGATGAAAAAAATGCTTGCGAAATATTAATGATAATTTTCCAATCAAATCCACAACTAAAAATATATATATATAAAAAAAAGACCACAACACCAAAAAAAAAAAAACAAAAAATTCGAAATAAAAAAAAATAAACTCGTTGTCCTTGGGCTAATGCGACGTTTTCTGACTTTCTTCCCTACTTGTCGTCAGGTCAACTGACGACAAATTCTACAACTTCTACAACAACAACAACAACAACAACAAACAACAACAACAACAAAAAATGCAACATGTTAAACAACAACAACAACTTCTTCTTGTCACACTTTGAACAAACAAACAACAATAACTCCACAACAACAACAACAAAACCAACAACAACAACAACAATTCAAACAACAACGCCGACAACAACAACAACAGCCATCACAAACGCCTCTGGCATCTGTGGGCTTAATCTTTCAACATTCGCAGCCAATTGCAACAACAATATCAACAGCACTGGCAACAACAACAACGGCAGCGGCGGCAGCAACAACGTTGGCATTCTCACACCAGCCGTCTTGCCCCAGCAACAACAGCAGCAGCAACAGCAGCAGCAGCAGCAGCAGCAGCAGCAACAACAGCAGCAGCAACATCAGCAACAGCAACAGCACATACAACAACAACAACACCAGCTTAACAATTCAGGCAGCGGCAATCAAGGCACTAACGGCATCCTCGGCTGCAGTCCGCCGACAACAACAAACACACCGACCAGCGCACAACAGCAAATGTTTGCCGCCGTTATGGCCAACATGGCGGCAACGGCCAACGCCAACTCGGCTTCGACCAGCGGCAGCGCCAACAGTTCGCTGAACAACTCCACATTGAACACGTCTGGTGGCAGCTTGAACGCTTCCAGCGGCGGCGACGATTTCCGTTGCAATCCGTGCAACAAAAATCTCAGCTCGCTGACACGACTCAAGCGCCACATACAGAACGTGCACATGCGCCCCACCAAGGAGCCAGTGTGCAACATATGCAAACGGGTCTACAGCTCGCTGAACAGCTTGCGCAACCACAAGAGCATATATCATCGGAATCTGAAACAGCCGAAGCAGGAGCCGAATGCCCAGCAGGCTGCCAACAGCTATTACCATCAGCAACTGAACCATCACTCGTCCTCATAGGGTTTCATGTACTTTGACTATCACGTTGCCAATATGAACTTTTGAGCCAGCTCCACTCATTTGCCTCGTCATCGGCAGTGGCATCGATTCGAGTAGTTAGCAGAAACTTCTTTTGTTAAGTTTGTGAATTATATACATACATACATACATATACATATACAGACACATACACATATATATATATGTAAATGTAAATGTGCGAGATGCATTTTCTGCAAATCTGAGTAAATCAGTTCTTTGGCCTAAGCTACCATATAAATAATTGCATAAATATGTAACACGTACAGCACACACACACACACACACACACACACACACATTGAAACACTGACACATCGACATGAGAACATATACAGTAACATACATATGCACACATGAATCAAACAGAACCTTTATACAATACGTATACAAATTGGAGAGAATACGACAACGGTGCTCATGTATACACACATACGTACATATCTATGTATGTACATCATATATATTGATATGTTATGTTATGCAGAGCAAGAATATTACAACCTAGGCTAATAACACTTAGTTGCCTTTTATAGTTTAAGCAAAAAGCGAAATCAGAATCAGGCTGGAAAGCAACAGTTGCTCTAAGCTATGCTCCAGTTATCGTTTTCTAAATACATACATACACGCAAGCATATATACATACATACATACTTACTTTTCATAACTACATATATAACAAAAAAAAATAGAGACAAACTTCCATTTGTCATTGCCACTAACTGCTTGAGAGCAAGTTTGTTAGGGAACATTTATCTAGCGGCTTCCCACACGAATTCTTGCATACTTCAAGGCGCTGCAAGTGGGAGCAATGCGAAAGGGGGTACTTTCGTTACCATTCGCTGCAAGGGAGTGGTTAAAAATGTTTTCAATATCATCTCTCTGTTCAATTTCGTTTATCATATAATAATAATAATATTTTTTTTTTTTGTTTTTTTTTTGTGCTTTACGAATAATTATATTAATGAGAAAAGAAAAATTACAAAGGTGCCGGTAGTGAATTCTTCAAATGGCTTTAATAAAATACAATTTTTAACAGTTATAACTAAGTACTATACAATAAACACACACACACACACACACATACACGTATGTAGGTTAGCCTAAGCACAAATCAATCAGTTGTGCAAATTGTAGACTTTTAAGCATTTTATACCACGTTAAGACCAAGTTTATGTGTTTTTTTTTTATTATGATGTACTAGACTATAGTTCATAATTACATATATGCCTTTTATACATTTAAAATCAAATATATACATACCGACCGAACGACCGACCAATTGAGAAGTTATGTATTTAAGTGAAGGCAAAATTAACGATAATCAAAAAAAAATTATAAGATTTATTATTAGGATCCAGGAAAAGTGCATCCCATTTACACAACAAACACACACACACACCAACACACACACACACACACCAACACACACACGCACACGCAAAACAAAAAGTTTAATCATATATATATATGTTAGTTTACGGCATTATATAACATACCGTACAAGTTTTACGCATACATTTGTTAACATATATGCTAATCCTAGTTTTTTTCACCACTTTTTTTTATGTAATAGTCTTAAGCAATGATTAAAAAGAAAACAAAAACAAAAAGAGAAAAAAAAACCCCGAAAATTGTAGATACATACATGAAAAATGTTAACCGGATACTTTATGAGTGCACCTGTGTTCGTTAGTTCATAACTAAATGTAAGAGCTAAGCCTTAAGCAAAATATTACATTCATTCATTCGCACGTCCAACATATGTACGTTATGTATGTACGGTATGTATGTGTTGCGGAATGAAGTGCTAGTGATGAATGAATGTAAGCAAGCAGCAATCGCAGTTACAGTAATTATTGAAGTACTTTGATTTAAACATGTAATAATAAAAACCTACACATGAAACGCATATATTTCATTTATCAGCTAATACTATATAAGTGCTTCCTGTATTACAAGTAGACAACTAATTAATGATCGTTAGGCGTTAACTATACATACGATGTACGTACGTACATAGTTTGGCCAACAGTTCAAAAGTTAGGTGCCCGGTCAATGAAGCGATCAATCAATCCATCACCAATCAGCATCAATCATAAGACAAAAGCACACACATACTTATAACACATTCACTTACACACACACACACACACACACACATACACACACATACACATCATATCTGTCTCATTATCTATGTATATCTCTAACATGCCGGACAATATATACAAATCATTTAAGAGGACAAGCCTATTATTATATTTTAGTGTGCAACAGTTTCAGTTTACGCACACACACACACACACAAAACATATGAAACATTCTTCGGTTCAAAACACACACAATGGATAATTACACACTGAATATTTTGATGTCATTCTTTTGTGGGAAGAACTCAAAAGTTTGTGTTTTTCAAAAGCAGCTTCAAAAACACACAGATCCTTTTTTACTATTTAATAACATACACATGTGCAGCAAGATCCCTAGCACATATAATACTATGACGAATCAAAATGCGCATTTATATATTATTTAGTTAAGTATCCCTCTGTCTACAACCAATTGAGCATACTAATACTTATAATAATACCTACTCCCCCCATCTCCCAAAAAAGATCGAAAAAAAACCCCATTCATACCCTAAAGTTACCCAGTATTCAGTACCTAGTATCTGCTAGTACTTAATAACAAGTGACTAGCTAACCAGGTGTTCCCGAGCCCGCTCCTGTCACCACCACAACCACAACCACCAACAACACCACCACCAACAATACTACTATAACCACCAACAGCTGCCAACGGGCATCATTTGTCCTAGCCTGCGAAACGTTAAGTATCAATCCAAATGCCTTCACATCATCAGCCACCCAATCACACACACACACACATGCACACACACACACGCAATCACAAAAACCTTGTTTTTATTGAGTCAAAACCGAACATACACACATACATACATTTTTTAAAGCGAACATCTAACTGTGTGTGTGTTAAACCCAGCCTAAAGCTCCAAGCCCGGATTTCCCAACGCCCCGCCATGCCACCCCCCACCTGCCCTGCCCTGCCTTCAAAAGCACATGTATAAAGTGGTATATTTGGTTTTTTTTTTTTTAAATAAACAAAAATCGAAACAAAAACCAAATTAACCAATTTCATAATCCAACTAAATGTTTAAACCAACCGCATCACTCAGGCAAAGGTGCTGCGTTTGAGTTTGAAAAAAAGAGACACTAGTGACAACAGAGAAAAAAAAAAATAGTCGGTACTTGCAAAAAAGTCAAGTTATCCAAATACAAAATAAAAGACAACAATAATAAATCAAAAATGAAAATTAAAAATAACACTAAAAACATTTCACAACAAATCAATCAGGCCAAACATGTTTCAAAATTTTGCAAAAAAAAAAAACAAACAACAACAAAACAACAATTTCAATTGGTTTCCAAAAATATACAAGAAATTTCCAAAAAAAAAAATAAAATTCCACAAAACTTAAACGTTTTGTGCACAAAAAAGATCACACCAATTGGCACAGCCAACACCAACAAAATTCTATTCGATCATTACCGCAAAGGTACAGAATATCTTTCAGATCCAACTGTACACGTTATCGTGACTCGCCATTTTGCAGCCTTGTGGTATGCTATACAATTTTACGCAGCCACAAGGCACAACTGCAGCTACCGCAAAAATTGAACAACGCAAGAAATTTGATGTCAACGTTCAAAAATTTCCAAAAATTACAAAACTAAAACAAAATCAAGAAGAAGAAAACAACAAAATAGTAGAAAATAGAACAAAGAATATTTTCGAAAACAAAAAATTCCACTCAAAACTGCACAAAGTTTGTTCAACACGAACAAAGCTTGTGCAGTTTTTTTTTATCAGCCGCCAACAACAACAAAAAATCAAAAAAAAAAAACAGTTTTATTAATATTTTATTTACATATGTTTTTGCGAAACGCGACACTGAAAAAAAACAAAACAAAACAAATTGCAAAATTGCAAAATTGCCAAATAATCAAATTTGACCATATATATCATATGATTTGAATTGAAAATGCAAATGAAACAGAAACAAGCGATTTTGAACAACTATATATATACCAATATTATCAAAATCAGCAAGTTTACATTGATTTGAGCCTGGATTTGTTAGTGTAATAATGTGTAAAGTAAACAATACAAAAAATACAAATCGAAAACTAAATACAAACCAAAAGACAACACACAGAAAAAGACTCAACAACAAACATACATACAGACACCGATCCTGACAACAACAACAACAACAACTTATACATACATGAATATACGAACATGCAACATACTTTATGTATGTACTAACCAAGAACAAACAAAATGAAACATCACAAATACAAAAGAAACTGAACAACAACAACAACAACAAACAACAACAGCAACAACAGCAACAAAACAACAAAGTCAAATATACAGAAAAGTCACTATTGTCTCTTTTTTTCTTCTCTTTCTATATGACGTATAGGTGGCAGCACCAGCCTACTCAGCGGCGTCATAGTGCCCGGTGGTAGTGACAACCCTAGTAATAGTAGTAGCAACAACCAACAACAACAACAAGTAGAACAACAGCCAACATCACAACACCACCTCCAACAACTTCAACTCCAACAACAACAACAACAACAACATCATTCCACACTACATAACCCACAACAACTGCACCAAGAACGAGAACGCGAACGTGAACGCGAACGAGAACGAGAACGAGAACGTGCCAGCAGCGGCAAGCCTCATGATCTGCACCACAGCAGCAGCGAGCGCAGCCTGTCCCGCTCGTCCCAATGCGCCGGCGACACGCTGCAGTTGCACAGCAGCAGCGCCACCCCCTCGCCGTCCCCCACAGCGAATGCGAGTGCCGCCTACCACAAGCGCGAAAGGGAACGGGAACGGGAACGAGAGCGAGAGATGGAGGCACCCCAAGGAGCAGGCAGCGTATCGCCGCAATCGCATCATGCACATCCGGGTCCACCGCCACACTTTGGCCAGCATCCCCTATCGCTGCTCTCCGGACACCATCAGCATCCGATGCACTCCCATCACGATCTCTCCTCGCGAGAGGCGCACGCTGTGGCCGCGGCCCATCATGCACATGCGATGGCCCGGGCCGGTTCGCCGCTGGAGCGTCACCATCTGCTGCATCAGCACCATCGGCGGGCCTCGCTCTCACCCTCCGGCGCTGGCGGCGGCGGCGGCGGCGGCGGCGGAGGCAGGGGCTCTGCTGGCAGTGCGGCCAGCAGCCTGCTCTCATCGTCGCGGGCCAACGAGGTGGCCCAGGCTAACCGGCTGCTGCTGCCGCTGCCCCTGAACGCGTGCCACCGCTGCGATGTCTGCGGCAAGCTGCTCAGCACCAAGCTCACCCTCAAGCGGCACAAGGAGCAGCAGCATCTGCAGCCGCTCAACAATGCCGTCTGCAACCTGTGCCACAAGGTCTTCCGCACGCTCAACTCGCTCAACAACCACAAGAGCATCTATCATCGTCGCCAGAAGAACCATCACTCGTACTTCCATCACAGCACTGGCGTCGGCCAGGCGGGCAGCCCGGGCAGCCGGCTGCATCAGTCGCTCAGCTCGCTGACCGCAGCTGCGGCAGCCAACAGCAGTGTTGGGGGCGGTGGTGCCGGCGGCAACGCCGTGGCAGCTGCAGCGGCAGCAGCTGCGGCCGCGGCTGAGCTGCTGCTGTCGCCGATTGTGGGCGCCGCGGCCGTGGCCGGCGGCACGGCCAGCTCGACGCTGCAGCTGGCGGCGGCCCATCAGCAGCAGCAGCAGCAGTCGTCGCCCAACATGGTCAAGCCGTGTATGGACTTCTTATAAGATCAGCACCAACTATTGCAGCAGCTGTTTCATGTGGCACTTAACAACTCGGCGGCAGCAGCGGCGGCGGCGGCGGCAACAGTGGCGGGCAGTGGTGCGTCGCCGGCAGGTGGCCCTGGCGGCCCGGGGGGTGACTATGGAGGGGCGGTGGGAGGCGCTGGCACACCAACGGTTGATCTCACTCAAATGGATCAGGGGAGTGGAGTGTATGCGGCGGCGGCGGCTGAGGGAGTGGCGGATTTGCGTGCTCTTCATTTGCACCAGCAGCATCATGGTCATTTGCCCCATTTATCAGCGCACGCACATACACACGCACACGCACTCCCACACACACACACACACACACATGCACATACCCATCCCCACCAGCAGCAGCATCCACATAGTCATAGTCACAGTCACAGTCACAGCCACACTCATACCCACACCCCCCACCCCCATCACCATCCCTATGAACGTATGAATTTATTAGACCAATAAGCTGAGCGCTCAAAAGTATGTTACACAAATTTGGCGATCTCTTGAATATTAAGTTATATCTACGCATAGACAGACCGAAACGCAAACACACACACACACACACACACACACACAGTTACATACATACATACTTATATACATATAAACCCTAAGAAGGATCATTCACGTGTGCGGCGAGGGATATGCCACGCAAGGATAAGCTAGTACATACATACAACTTGTATACATACTAAAAATACATACATACACACTCGTATGCACTTTGGATCTCAATCTAGCGAAAACTGCAATAACTGTTTCGGCAAACAACAGAAAAACTATAAAATCTATAACGATAAACAATGTTTAGGCAAATAAAAAGAAAAACTGTGATTTTTTACAAACAAGCAACACAAAAATTAAAAGTAAACAAAAAAAAAATACAAAAAAAAAAATACAAAAAAACAAAACAAAAATTCCAAACTTATGAGGATGCATACATACATGAAGATAGAACACGCATATATAACTGGACAGGGTTTTTTTTTTATTTTTTATTTTAACAAAAATGGCAAGGCCAAAATAACAATTGCGTGTTTTTAAATGAAAGTGTAAAAGAAGCTGAATCAAGAGCAAGGACCTGTGAAAATTCGACCCAACCGAGCGAAGCAACGTAAAGCAAAGCATAAAAGACTGTTACCCAAAAAAACAAACAGACTCACACACACACACGCACACGCACACACCAATAACTACTTATATATTTACCCTTTGAGTATTAACCAAAACACACGAGAAACAGACAGACAGACAGGATACAGATTTCAACTGCATAAAACAATTAGCGGGACATTCTATCACCAGATCCAGCAGGCATCTGCAACGTCAGCTAACGAATCATCATACATATTAAGTATGAATCGTAGCTGCCTATTCGTACATACATAAGTGTGTGTAATTGTATCATTTCGTACATATGTATATACTACTACTATCAAAGCAACCAATTCATACTTTTACACTTTCCGTTTGACAATACAGCCAATTGACCGGCGCAACACGCAACACTTAACATGCAACACGCAACACGCAACACAAACTAACATTCAATGTACAACTACCCATGCGTATGCTCGCGTTTTTTTTTACACTTAACTAGAATATTTTTAACTATGCATTTTTGTACATGTAGTCAGTTAGTATTCATTTAATGAGTAGCAGGGTCTGTGTAAAAAAAAACAAAAACAAAAAAAAACACACGTAGCAGTGTTAAATGTAAGAATATCTATGTGTGAGTGTTTTTTTTAATAGGTGTATTAAGGACAGTAGTATATGTACATTAGCGATAAATATGAATATAGTTGTGTTAAGTCAAAAACATATATATACATATACATATTCAATGCATCAAAATAAATGTTATATATATACACACAATGTATATGTATATATAGTAACTGTGAGGTTAGGCAGAAATCAACTTTTGAAATAATCAAATCAATTGAATTTATTCTCAAACTGTAACCATAAACATAAACATACATACATACTACATGCACATACATCAACCATGATGTATGCACATCCATATGTATAGACGTAAGTGCACTAAATTTAAATGTCGATGAAGAATATTGTAAAATGATGTACATTTGCAAAGCTAAAGCTATTTGGAAGTACGAGTTAAAATTGCACCTTACCCCACACCGCTTTCACACAACTAATTCATCCTACAAATGTGAAAAGTAGATGTAAAAAAAACAAAAGAAAACCAAAAAAACGTTGAAAAAATTCGAAAAACCATACAACAAATTTGCGCATTAGCTACAGAAATTTTTTACAATGTGTGTATGTTGGTTATTTTGACCATAGCAACAGGAGATATTTGTTTTTATGTTGAAAATGAAAAAGGACAAGGACTGATAGTTTTTAGGCACAAAACAATTAAAAATTACAAATTTTCTTCAATTTTCTGCTTGTCTCGTTTCAAAAACACATTTTTAAAACATATATATTTTTTTTGGGGACATAAAAAGCAATTTAATTGTTCGCCCTGGCTTTTTTAGTCAATCCTCATATATATATTTGTATCTGTATTTTACCAATTGGCATATATATTTTGTTAAGTGAAGAAGAATTGGAACTTGTAACGTATAATCAAAATTTGGACTAAGCGCAGTATTTAAGAGTTTATTTGCATTACATTGATTTTCAAGACTGAACTTTTGAAGTATCCTTATAACAAAAAAAAAGAAAGGGCAATTGAACGGCATTACTGTTAAGCGTGCAATTTCGAAATAGGAGTCGACCGAGCAGACCAGCGCCTAGAAGAAGCGCTTATACTTAAAATTGATTTAGAAACATATTTACATCGGTATATTGATGCATATGTATGTATGTATGCATGCATGTCAATTATTGTTAAATACATTTTACGCATAAATGCTACATTCGGTCTATTTGTTATGCATTTAAACATGTACATCCATACATACATACATACATGCGAATGTTAATGTATTCGCTAATTTTTTTAATTGTTTTTTTTTTGGCACAACGAAAAGTCTGAAAATCTTTTTGATTTATTGTATACCCAAACTGATGTTTATATTATTATTAAATTACTATTTTTATTTCTTTTGATACCAAATTTGATGAACAAGTGTTTTAGACTTTATTGATAAGTACATAGCGATATAACATGCCTGGATATATGTATGCACACATACACATACATGCAATAAGCTCATCCATACCCATACTCATTACTTCGTGTTTAGATATTGGATTGCACAGCAATTTGAACCTAGATAGTTGACTGATGGCTCAACCAATATAGCCTTATCGGAAAACTACTTATTTTTCTGAACAAATTGTCATGGGGTCATAATACGTATGAATTTAAATAAATGTTTTTTTTTTTTTTTAAATAGCAAATGCGATACGCACACATGCACACATAAACACACACACTCTCACAACTTAATACATCATAACATAAATTATGTAAATACTTAATCGCGATAAACACATACCTAAAACTAGATACTGAAGCCATGTTTATTCAAGTAAATCAATGGGAAAAAAGTAAAAAAAATTTTATTAAAAACCTAAGTAAAGTGTTTACTACTTGGTAAACGGTACATAAATACTTACATAGTACATATTCGTACATTAAAAATTGTGTACATGCATATGTATGTATTTGCACAATGCTCTCCACTTTAAATGTTGTTTAAATATTATTAACGAAATAAAACTTGTCTAAAGCATAGATAAATGGAACTCATCCGAATAAAATTAAATATTTGTATTATTATTTGTGAACAGCAACCAGATGAAACACAAAAAAAAAACAAAAAAACAAAAAAAAACAAAAACAAAAAAAAAACACAATATTCAATTTGAGCTAATCCAAAAATAGTCATAAACCAAAACCAATTAAGCATATATATTAAATAATCGATGGCAACTGCAACACGGTAACATAAACAGTAAACGTAATAGAAACAGTAACAGTAACAGTACATATTGACATATTAACGGTAACAGCAACAGCAACAGCAACAGTAATAGAAACAGTAACAGTAACAGTAACAATAACAGTAAGATCGGCAAACAGTAGCGATGAATGTTCGTTGTTTTTCAAATGTACTTTGAGTGTTTATATTTTAATAAATAAATACTTCGAATACAAACCGCTTTCCAAAGTCCTACTAAAATGAAACAATATAAGTAAATACATACATATATTATTCAATGAAACATTAGCTCCAAGCCGCACTCTACCATATTGCTTACAATATTCTAATTACAATACAATTACAATTCATCCAATAGGAAACAAACACACAACTACAGTAATAGTAACAGTAACAGTAACAGTAACTAAATGGGTGTTAGCAATAAGCCAAACTGAAATATATATGTATCTTACTATTTGAGTATAAACATAATATACTACATACTTAATTACATACACAATACAAATAAAACTCAACCGAAAAGCATCGAGTGAGTAGCGAGAGCAATACAACCAATAGAAACATTTCCCAAATCAAACTTCACATTCATGTACGTACGTATGTTATGTGTACAGTGAATCCTTTTACTAACGTCTAAAATGATGTCAAGAGTGGCTTTACCCACTTACACTTTCGTGATATATGTTTTTTGTACACATTTGTTTTCCAAAACCTCTCAATACAATAGAATAAATCTTGCTAGCTCATTCAACTGCTAACTGAAAGACCATTGCTACCAATAAGCAAAACATATTGATGTATCGCATAATTATACAAAATATTCAACAATATCAAATAATATCTATCAAGTTTCTTAATGATACTTGAAACACTAGCAATTTTCAACATAATTTTTTATCAATGCTCTCGTATTCTCTTTCATCTCGGACAACAAGAACAACAACAAAAAACTCTTAAGTTTTTCTTAACCAGTTTAAACATAAATACCTAAGCCGTTTTTTTTTTTTCAATTGTAACTTATTGTATATAATGGAGAAAATATGTTTAATAAAGTCTTTAAATAAATGAAAATCGTAATCCACGAGAAAAAAAAAACAAACAAAAATATCATTATATTTCCAATAAGAAGTATACATACATCAAATTTCATGTAAATGTCAACTAGACAAAAGAAAACAAAAACAAAAAGGAAAATACAAAAAGAAACCAAACTGAAAACTACAAAAATCCTTTATTTGCCACACACAAAAAGCAAACCGAAAATCAAGCAACAAGTTTATAATGATGAAGAACATACATAACGAACACAAGCATTCATTTATAATACTAAGGAAAATGAAATATTTTCATATAAATAAAAATAACTAAACAATGTGTTATTATTTAAATAAAACTAATGTATATAAATGAAGATGTTATGAGTGCTTAGAGTTGATTTCATTGACCCGATTGCTTAGCTGCTTCCAAGGATCTAACTGTTAAGTAAAAAGAAATCCCTTTCCTTTCAATTCTCAATTCTCTCATCACAAGGTCACCATAAAACTTAATTTACAGCTCACTGTTGTTGGATGTTGGATGTAAGTACTCGTTCGTCGCACTTACACAATCTTGCCAACGAACATACTCTCTTCTGCTCCCATCTAGTTAGCTGTTAAGTCAGCTAATCATTCGCATATCCTATATACGCTAATGCTAATGTGTGCGTGTTCCTTTTTGTGTGTGTTTTTGGGGGGGGGGGATTGCTAGTTCGAGTGTTTCTTCTTCCCTACCTTGCGTGAAGTTTGTGACGTTCGTTGATCTCAGCTGGGCTGTGCTGCCATTGTGTGTGTGTGTGTGTGTTTAAAGTGCGTAATATTGATTCCCATACACATATACAATACAATACATACACAATACAATATTATTGATACAATCGCTTTCAAAGCTACAACTACTTTAAGGAGAGTTTTAACTCGACAGCGACTGAGGTTACAAACATAATCACAATTACAAGTACTATATACTATATACAACAAAATGCACTAATCGTAACACACACACTTGCTATATATCTATGTAACTGTTTATGTCTACTTTTCTACATCTATGTTTTTTTGTCACAGTTGATTGTGTGTGTGCCGAGCGCCAACATTCATGCACTGAAAGAAACCAAATAGCCTAAGAGTCAATCACTTTTGGTTCATATATATATTTGTCACTATATATTTTGATAACTTACTTTCAAGCTGACAAACATTTCTTTCCACTAATATACAACATAGTACTACTTTATATGCAAAAACCAACAAACAAACCACATTCATCATCCATTATGACACAATGCCACACACACACACACACACACACACACACAGCGCGCCTGCTAATCAATAGCGCAAGAGTTTAATATGCAACTAAATGTTCACATCGTGCTAATTGAATTTGATGCCGCTCTAATCATCTTTAAGGTACAATGACTGTTATATTATGCCCATTATTATTATTATTATTATTATTATTAATATTTTTATTTTTATTTGTTATGTGTTATCTGTGCCATTTATTGCAGTTCCTTTATATATACTTAATTATTATCGAATTGAATTTGAAGCTATAATTTTTAAATTCTTTAATGCAATAATAAATGCCACACACTGGGGTGTAATAAGACCTGAATGCACATGAATATATATGCATTAATATATATGCTCTATATATACATATGTATATATGTGTATCTATATATTATTGTTATGTATACATTTATGTGTCACATATACATACATATGCCACATATCATATATACACTTCTCACACACACATAAGCCTTCTTTAACTTAATATCGAATATGTTTAAGCCAAACGAAAACAATATCAATATATACTATATACTATATATACTATATATATACTATACCATAAACTAAAAGCAAACTAAATGATACGCAAATACCTAAATGAAATATCAAGCAAATACCAATCAATACAATATATACCAATACCAATACCAATACCAATACCAATACCAACCATCAAACCATATCCAAAACCAATTTACAGGAAATTCACCCAAGAAACTGTTCTCATGCCAACTCTGCGGTAAGCTTCTCTGCTCGAAAGCCTCACTTAAGCGACACATTGCCGACAAACATGCCGTACGCCAAGAGGAATACCGTTGTGCCATCTGCGAGCGCGTCTATTGCTCGCGTAACTCGCTCATGACGCACATTTATACCTATCACAAGTCGCGACCTGGCGAGATGGAAATGAAAGACATTAAGCTCTATAACCAATTCAATTCGTCGATCTGAGACATAACGCCCATGTCTGGGCTAAGTCTGGTTCAGACGGCCAACAAAGCCATGACAATGAATCAAATCAAATATCAATATCAGTATAAAACGAGTGCGACTGCAACTCAATCAATTCAATATCAAAACAATAACAATTATAAAATGCATAGCAGCGATACAACAAATAGAAATAATGCTGAGTTAGACATAGACTACTTGCCACACACTCAGTTGTTAGCGGGGCACAATCACCAGAGGCAACTCGAACAGTTTCCACTACTAATACAGGAAAGACAGATTATGACGTTATATGATTATTACTATTACCAGCATCATCAGCATAAAGCAACGAACAGCAACTAGACAACTGACTAGTTAGATATTACTCGAAACTTAATATTAACTTAAAGCAATGCCATTCTGTAGTGATACATACTTTTACACAACAACAAAAAAACAAAACATAGGGATAGAAAAGAAGAAGAAAAAATTACAAAACAACAAGCAAGAAGAAATCAATCGATATGATTTAGAAAACTTACATTTACATGCATACAAACATATTTACATCAATACATACATACATATTGAAAATTGATAAAAAAAAAAGACATTAGGCTCTAAGATATGCATAGTAACACTTTAGAACTCTTTTTAACAAGATATATATATATATATGTTAGGTAAGATGTATTTACATCAACGTTGCTGACTTGCTGACATCTTACGACTCATGCTTATGGACCATTTACACACATACTTATACATAAGTACATATACATACGTTGAGAATTTAATAACTGTATATGCAACTGTTTATACTCTGTGGTGATGTATTTACATCAATGTTTACCCAACGCTGACTTGCTGACATCTTACGACTCATGCTTATGGACCATTTACACACATACTTATACATAAGTACATATACATACGTTAAGAATTTAATAACTGTATATGCAACTGTTTATACTCTGTGGCCTTCTTTATACCTCATACAACGTACTCGTAGTCAATTTTTAAAATGTTTTTTTTTTTTTTGGTTTTTTTTTTATACTACTACAATGACGAATGCGAATAGCGGACGTTGCACAAGTTGCCTTTCTTAAAACTTACTAGTTACTGATTTTTCCTGATTGACCTTTTGACTATACGCAACATTCACTGAACGTTTAGATGTAGATAATCGCTATTTAAAAATATATACATATACATATATGTAATAATTAACTAAAAAATATGATAACAACAAAAACCAACTATATAGTAGTATATAAAATTGCCAATTGCCGGTCAACTTGTGCTTAGTGTTATAAGGTGCCTGTCAACACAACGACTACAACAACAAAGCAGCACATAATACACAATTTGCCGATTGGAGCAAGAGAAAGAAAAAGCAAAAGAAAACAAACAGCCCCCAAATTTAACCCAAAATGGAGAGATCTGAGCTGAGTTCACTTGCCTTCAAGCCAACAAAAACCGTCACAGCTACAACTTTAACTGGGTACTCAATATCCGCTACCCGGTAACCGGTAACCGGTACCCGGTACCCGTTAGTCAGTTCAAGTACAAGTTCACGCGCTTGCTAAAGGTTAGCCCAACATCTTAAACTACATTGGTAGCAAAACAAGAATAATACACATTTTCAACTGAGAAGATACGTAGTTAGTACATACTATATATACTATACAACATGCTCTCTCTCTCTCTCTCTCTCACTCTCTCACTCTCTGTCATGACCTTGCCTCAACCTCCCCCAGCTCTAACACTCTCACCTCTCTCTCTCTCTCTCTCTCTCTATTCAACTCTCAACATATAAATACCTCTCTCTCTCTCTCTCTTTCTCATACACACACACACATTTTGTGCCTTGGTCTATCTTAAGACATAGGGTTTCCAATACTTTCTGTTTCTGTTTGAAACCTTGCCTCACTATATATAGTACACAATATGTATGAACATATAACATTATCTATCCAACTGTTCAAATAGTCGCCTTTAATCCTCAAGAGGACGTTCATCGAATCCTTAAAGTACGAAATCAGTACTTTTAACAGTTAGTTGCACTATTTCCAGCTTCATTCTACATATCGCGCCCCATGCTGTTGCGCTCTCTGTCTCTCTATATCTATATCTCTGTCTCTTTCTCTCTTATTTTTTCCTTCTCTCTCTCACTCTTTATCGCTTGAGATGTCTATATCTCGTTTACCCCTTCATTTGCCATTAATACGTACTAGTATGTATTGTAAAAATCCTTTGCTTGCTCACATACTACAAGCGGCTCTCTTGCTCCTGCTGTAGCTTTACACAACACGAAACATACATACATACATACATACATATATTACATTCATGTATAAAGAACATATTGAACTTAATGAAACACCACTTTCGTCATTATCTCTGTGTAGGAAGTCTCCTTTGCTACCACCTTTGCACTCTCTAAATAGAACTCCTTCTTTCGCATCTGTACTATATCTAACTGATCGTTCGTTATTGGTATTCAATATGCGATTCGAATCGTACAGACTTACAAGCATATATATACATTTCGATATGCCTGTTTCTGCTGATACTGATACTCGTTTTATGGTTACTATAACTCTATATGAACTGTATAGAACTAAATTTCTCTAAATTCTCTCAGTCTTTACCCTTAGCCGTACTATTCTATATATTTGTAATAAGTTAAATAAAACATAGCTATTATCGAATGTACATGTACATATATATGCAGACATATGTATATTTAAGTGTAGTCTATGCATATGTTAAACATAAGCAAATGTATAAACACTAAAGTAGTTCATTCTAATACATTCTATGTAGCGAGCACAAACATTGAGTCTTACATCAAATCGACACAGCTTTGGTGAGTTGATGTTTGACTCGTTTACATACATACATATGTAAGATTAACTCATTTTTACTAACAGTTGTAAAGCTCTAAAAACCTCATAATGCTCACCAGTACATAAGTACTATAAACATACATAATTGGCTAGGTCAACCATACTATATCAATGCTTTATCGCCTACTAATACTGATCTCTCTCGATCCGTTACTTACCTACCTTATGCTGTCACCTGTACAGTTAAGCACACCCGTATTCACGGGATACTTATACCAACACTCCACTCCACTCCACTTCACTCCACTCCACTTCACTCTCTATTTACTCCTTTTTTGTACTGACACATGTATAGCCTTTCACCATGACTCATGCGGCGAAAGATACATCTCGATCCGTTACTTACCTACCTTATGCTGTCACCTGTACAGTTAAGCACACCCGTATTCACGGGATACTTATACCAACACTCCACTCCACTCCACTCCACTCCACTTCACTCCACTTCACTCTCTATTTACTCCTTTGTACTGACACATGTATACCCTTTCACCATGCTCCTGCGGCGAAAGATACATCTGTGTAAGTACTCGTTCACCTTCTTCACTCTTTCGCCAATTTCTGTCCTTGCTGTCTGCGCCATCTGGGACCTTACTCTGCCTTTAAGTAACTCGGCCATTTAACTACTAAGCATGCACTTGACTCTGTCAACTGCGTTTTAGTACTTAGAATTGTTGTTTCTCCTCTCTTTCTCTTTATCTCTCTCTCTCTCTCTGTCTGTCTCTCTCTGTCTCTGTCTCTCTCATCGCCTAATGCTCCCGCTTTGAGTCGAACTGTACAAATAAATAACAAACAAATAAATATAAACAGCATATAATAAAAAGCCGAAAGCATTAAGTTATATCCAATTACTTACATAAGTGCTTGTATACTTCATTTTTCTTTTTGGTAAGTTTGCGTCATTAAATTAAGAAAAACTGATCTCAAAATACTCATCAAACCTTGTGCCACCAATATTCAACATATTCAACTAGTTTCCTGTCTAACCAGGCCAAGGCTGCTTAGCTAGCAGTTATAACAGCATTTTCTCCGTATTTTTTTCAGTTTTCAGTTATTTATTACTAATTTGATTTTGACTTGCAGCAGCTAATATCTTAGTTCTTAGTTCAATTTATTTCAAAACCCGTTTCATTTCGTTACCTAACTCGCAAAACGACACACTCGAAATAAATTTGCTTTACTTTTGATAACTTGCTTTTTGCTTTTGCTTCCTGCCTAATTACTAAACTAGTTCGTCTTGGCATGTATTTATTTTTTTTGTAACTCCCGCATGTACACACACACATACAAATACACATACACACCACACCATTACACGTATAATAAGTAACGAGTATTTTTTGTTCGCATGCTTGTAAATTGCCTAGTACTACTGTTGTATGTATATGATTTGTATCTAGTTCTATTCAAAACTTTTGTACTTTACCACACATCTATGTACATATGTCAATCAACAACATCCATAAAACGTACGAAAATATATATATATATATAGTATATATTTAAATGCCGCACACCATTGCTGGGTCAAGCCAGGCTCTCAAATAACACGCATTCTAATCATCTGTAACTGTACTTCTACCGACTTTCCTCGACTGATAATACTGGCGAAGCCTAGCAATGTGTTTTAGTTAATGTATGTATGCTTAGAAGCAAACAAAACTTCAGTATGTATAACGAAAAGTTCATGCATATACTATGTACATACATCCATTTAAAGCTAGGCTTAGACACACTTTACTGTTGTACAAACGTTCTTTCAAACCGTCAAAATCTAAGTTTCCAAAACACAATACTACAACTCTAAGACGAATACATTCTGAGCCTACGTCTGTAAAACATACTGATTACACACATTTATTTTCTATATAAATAGTAACCTCTTCAACGCTTTACCTACTCTATTGCTAAATAAATAAAAATAAAAAAACAAAAACGAATTTAGATTATTATATATATAAAATAAATGCCAAATATTATAACTTGAACATTTTCCTATCACTTCAAAACATATATAAGAATCGAACTCGTATTTTCACCTCTTAACCTTTGCACTTTTAGTTTCATTTCCCTAACAACATCTTCCAAACAACACAAAACAGCGAAAAGTGCTGTTTTGTTGTTGCATACATTAATTCAACTCAATGCTATATCCTCCATATATATCGCTCACGATTCACATACCTGGACTAATATATGCTATTTCTCTCCACATATATATATATAAAGGACCGCTCCATATAAAACGCTCCGCAGCTACCTCGCCAACCAGTTCTACCTCATCACCGCCGTCACCGCCCCCCACCGCGCTGACGTCGCCGACTTACTCGCTAAACGGCAACTTGGCCGCCGCCGTCTACCATCTGCAGACGTCACCTCCGCGTCCTGGCAGCGTCAGCAGCAGCGGCGGCGCCAACAATCTCTGTTCCGGCTCGGCAAACGGAACCAGCAGCAACGGCATCAGCCCGACCAGCTCGAACCCCAATGCAAATCTGGTGGCATCGATTGCCACCACGACATCGCCACAATCGGTGGCCGTGCCCCAGATGCCGTTGCGCATGCCGCCGCCCACCAGTGGCGGCATCAACGAGCCCCAGGAGTGCCCCTACTGCCGCCGCACCTTCTCCTGCTACTACTCACTCAAGCGACACTTTCAGGACAAGCACGAGCAGTCCGACACCCTGTATGTGTGTGAGTTCTGCCACCGACGCTATCGCACCAAGAACTCGCTCACCACGCACAAGAGCCTGCAGCATCGCGGCTCGAACGGCATGCTGAAGCGCCTGCTCAAGACGTCGGCCATCAAGCACGGCCTGGTGGGGCACCATGCGCATCCGCATCCGCACCATCATGCGCTGCCCCACTCGCGCACCAGCCTGTTTGACTTCAAGAGCGAGCTGGGCCAGCCGCCACCAGGCATACAATAGGATCTACGTTGGAATGCAATTTTTTAGAGAATTTCTGTGGCAAATATGATGTGCCGTAGATACCAGCTACAAATACTTTGCCCGTGATTTTTTTTTACATCGGATACAGACCTATTATAGTCCGTGCTTACACTTAGTTATTAGTCTCAATACATATATATAATTTTTTTTTTTTTTTTCTTCTTTTGTAATTGTATAATTGATTTAGATCCTTAGTTTAGTCTGCTGGCAAGTGATTGGCAGCGTATCTTTAAGTTAGTTGTGTGCTGCTCTTCAGCTACTTAGTAGTTGAAGCATCGAAGACATCGTTGCTTCATGTGCAATACCTCAAAAAAAAAGGAAGAAAAAACATTTTCAAGCGCATGTTATATTATGTAAATAAGATGGTTGCATGCCCCTAAGAAGTTAATAATTAAAAACTGTATGTAATTTCATTTAAAACTACTTAAGTTGAAGACACTTATTAGCCTAAGTGATTCACGATTTTTATTTTTAAACGTTTGCGCAACAACAACAAAAGGGAAGAGAATGAAGGACTAAAACCAGGCTAAGTTCTAGGCAAGCTAACGGGTGGGCAACAGGCAGCATCGAGGAGTCAGTAAGCAAACAATTTTCACTTAATATTCAAAACGGCACATATCACAGCGTATACGCAATATTTGAGAAATTTAAGTCAAAAGCAAAAAAAGAAAACAAACAAAAATAAGAAATCCTCGATGCTATACACTTTAAAAATGCCTGCCCTGCCTATCGTTGCACTGGAAATTGTCTTGTTGTTTTTTTTTTTAGCTTTAATTTAGTTGTAATTTTTGCGTATAGTTTCAACAAAAAATTCTCTAAAAAGTCATATTCCAAATACAACAAAACCAAGAACAACCATATGGCGTCAAGCTGCAAATAAATGCATTTTTTTATAATGATATATAAAACTATTTCAAACTAGTTGTAAGCACAAAAGAAAGTAAATGTATTAAAACTTAATTAATATATATATACATATATATACAACTAACACAGGAATGTTATAAGTATGATAAATGATGAAACAAACACAAAGTAAAAACGTTATCAGGGATAAAATATCAAGTGTATAGCGCTAAGTCTTTTTTTTTAATATGTATTTAAGACGAATAAAGCATCAGAAATGAAAGATAATATTTTGAGCACATACATATTTGTGCATATTTACATACATACATACATAACAGAAGGGTTAAATTATAATGTACAGCATATTTACATACATATACGATATACATATATTTGTAACATACGTACGTATGTATCAATGTAATCAAACACTACACAATATGTATATTTATACAAGCCGCAGACATTTTTGCAAAATGAATGAATGAAAAAAACAAAAACACAAAACAAAAATGCAACAAACAAAAACCGCAAAGTAACTCAGTGATTTTCTACCAGTGAAGTACAAATATTCAGAAATTAAATTAAAAAAAACAAAACAAAACAAAAATTTTAAAAATGAATAAAATAATAACGCAAGCGTAAATGAAAAAAAACAAGGAATATTGTTTGTTAACAACTTACAGCAAGGCGAAGTTTTTGTTTGCTGGTCGAAAAGTATCTTTGAAGAACAAAGAATGTAAATCATATGTACTTATGATGTAAAAGGCCTCATAATGTATGTATAGAATATATAACAACAAGTATATCAACATTTTACATTTATACAACGTATATAGCTATTTATGTATGTATAATGAAACATGTACATGTTTCAACACACACACACAAACAAACAATAAGGACACGCTAAGCAGCTACATGTAACAAGAACTGCCTAATGCAAAGTAAAAAAACTGTACAAAAATTGTCCAACTGTTATTTGCACATATCCGTAAAATGTCTCAGGAATTTCTTATATATAAAATAAAATTTTAAAACTACTGTAAGCTCAAAACATGCATGTAGGAACCTAGTTCTACTTACATATATATACTAAACAAACAACAAAAATCAAAACAAAAAAACATAATTGAAAGGAAACACAAATATATAGAAGTCCTTACATCGATTTTTATGTCTGTGAAATATTCGGCCAAAACAAAATACGTTTAAACGTTGTACGCCAGATAAGATTCAACATCTTTTTTATGAAAACTGCAAAGAAATTGGGTTTTCTGTGTTAAAGCAAGTGTGCCAAAAAGACCATGGCTTATTAGTTTTGTCAAATATTAAATGGAGTGTTTTTTTTAAACTAAAACCAATCCCAATTATACATATTACTTAGCAGTGACTAAGCAACTATATTTGCACATATACTCGTATATACACATTATATTTTGCAATCAGCACACCTTTATAGCTAAGACTTTAAAGGAAATGAATCGTCGCCAAGGTTTTTCTTTAATGCGTTCAAATAAATATTCCATCCAATGTATCCCGCATACATATGCATATATATATATATATGTGTGTGTGTGTGTGTTTATTGATGTTTGGACTTGCATACAGACTTGCATACATGCTTAGAAAACAATAAAAATCATCACAACAACACAGCAAAAGAAAAGAAGTGTCCGACGAGCCTTGGCAAATAGCATAAGCATTTACAACCTCTGGTGTGAGCAGTTTTATAGTTATAAATAATTTATTGAATCTAAAAAAAAAATTATTATTGTATGGTCTGGAGAGGAAGAACAAAATACTTTTTAGCCCTTTTCAACAATAAACATATTCATTTAGTACATAAGTACATACATATGTACATACTTACATACTTACTTCTCTCTCCCTCTCCCTCTCTCTCTCGTTTTGGGCTTGCAAAAATCTATAAATAATTATTTGGTACTTTGGACAGTTTTAAGTTTTAAACAAATATTTATTAATTGTGTTTTAAGTTTTTTTTTTTTTGTCAAAACATTAAATATACATAATCCCATTTAATTAAAAAAATACGAAAAAATTAAAAAAAAAACAATAATTTTTTTAAATTGAGTTCTTTGAACTTTTAGTCTTTCAAGAATACGAAAAATAATGCAAATGAAAAACAAACTGTGATCTACAAAATCTTTGTGTAAATTAAAGAAGTGAACATTTTGATTTCTTTATACAAAATTTATATTTTTGGCTGTTTAATTTTATTTATATATATTTAACTAACTAATTTACCATGCAAAATTGTTGTTTAGGTACTCTCTCTTTCTTACTGTGAATGCAAACAAAAAAAACAAGCTTTTGTATTATTTTTTGTACAACTTTTTTTTAACCAAACACTTTTGTTTCCATTATCAAAAATTACCTGAATAAATTGTTTATATTCAACGAAACTATTCAAAATTATTATTAAAAAACGTACATGAATAAATTGTTGATTTCAAAATTATCCTTTTTAGATTGTGTGCAAATTAATATATATATATATTGTTTTTCTCAATCAAATTACCAACCACAAATGGCTTAAACACAAGCTCTTAACATACATATAATTTTGATGTATTTTGTTTTTATTTCCCACTTTTAATCATTTATTATAGAACATTTATTTAGATATGACCGCTCAATAACTGTAAGACGTGCCAGCCTAGAACACCTGTTTATACCTGTTTAGAAATTGCAAGCCAACTACATACTAGAATGACAACAGAGGAGAACGCATAAAGAAAGCCATTTGAGAAAGGGATTCAGCTGGCGGGAAACAGAAAAGGGCTTATAAGTTTTGTTTGTGTAAGGAATAAGCAGCAGCAGCAGGATATGGATAAGTCGTTCAAACAATTTAATATTCGCCCAATATTGATGTAGTTGATAGCTTAATCCCTGTATACATATATGTAATTGCATTAACGAGCGTACGCACAAGTTAATACACTTACACAAATAGCATTCAAATGGAAATGCATATGTGTGCATAAATACATACATACATACATGCATATGTACATGTACTCTACGTATATTTATTTTTATCGCAAGCATAGCCATAGTTGGGGCCATAAATACATACAAATACACACACACACACACATACTGAATACGAACCTTTTACAAAAACAAAAACAAAAGCCTAAAGCTCTCATTTGAAAGTCACTGAGGAGTGCGCCCCGTTGTATCTGGCTTCATTTCACGCACTTATGTACTTAACTGTACATTTATTGCAAAAACATTTTCCAAATTCTTCAAGACCGTTAGCAAAATGTTGGAACTGCAACGCATATCAAATAAACAAAGAAGAATTAAATTAAAATTTAAATAACAAAAAAAAAAGGTAATTTATCCCACATGAGACAACATTTAGATAATTGAAAATTATTAGTCCAAATTATATACATTAAAAAAAAATTATATCAAAAAAAAAAACAAAAAAAAAACAACCAAATAAATTTGAAACTATGCAGTTCATTGATTTAAATTTAACTTTCGGTATTTAAAAACAAAAATCTGTGATTACCTACAAAATTTAAAGATAAAAAACAAAAATTAAATGTATAGCACAAAAATGGCGATTACGATATTTATACTTAATAGCGGCAACCATATAACAATTTTAAATTAAATCTGTCTTAAGCTCCTTTCGGTTTTACTCTTACACGATTCTTAATTGAAGTACATACATATAAACATCGTATATATATATATGTCGACATTCATTAATATTTGTATATGCTGATAAATGTTTTTTTTTTTTTACTATGCAGTTGCATTTTTCAAACTTCAAATTTGAAACACTTTTCAATAGCAAAACTGAAACATACATATATAGTAGTACTATGTAGTATGAAAATAGTCCTAACATTTCAGCGCATGTCCCGCAATATATATTTTACTGCAGCTTAGTTTTAAAAGCATTCACATACATTATTTTATAAACAAAAACAAAAACACAAATACTATATATATATATATATATATTTTTTTTTTAGATTTTACTAGGATAATTTACCTGTATCTTCGAACACTTTAAAAGTCCGAATTTATCGATAAAAACTATATAAAAACGAAAAACAAAAAACGCGTTACACAAACAATTAGCAAATAAAAATTGCACAACAGAAAAAAAGAACAGACAAATTTATTGCGTAGGCATAAACATACATTCAAACAAATTTTATTGTACATTTTTTTTACTATAAATATATATGCATGTAATCGAAGAAACGGAGAAACCCGACGAAAAGAAAACCATACACCAAACCTGGTTGACGCAAAGCCGAAGTCTAAGCCAAAACAATGACTTCATTACGTAACGTTATGAGCGTGGCAGTTGAAAATCAATAGGTTTGAGTACATACTCTACTTATGTGTATTTCTAATGAATATTGCAGATAAACACAAGAAATTATGTATGTTGGAGTAAGCTAACCACATTTGAATTATTAAAAAACCTTAATGAGCAAGAAACGCCCAAAAATGAATATACATATACCTTCACATATGTATGACAATGTATATATTTATATACATATATATATATATATGTGTATATATATACGTATATGAATTATACATATATATATACACATATATATGTAACAATATACTACATACTACAATTACATGTATACAGAGAAAAACACAAATTATAAATAAAAGTTCAAAAAATCTCATAATTCAAGAAGCGTTTTACTGTTATTTTTAAATATAATATACTGGAAAATAACTTACGTGCAAGCGCTACTGATCGTAGTTCCATGATAAGCCGGCAGAGTATCTGAAGATTATTACAACCATGGCACAAATGGTGTCTTTCACGTAAAAGAGGAAAAATTAAAAGCGCTTTCTACCGGCACAAGATCCAACTACTGTCACACATTTGCATTACATACTCGTAGAATGCAGTTTCCAGTTTGTTCAATCCGAGACACGCTGAAGGGGGCGCCACGTTAAGAGGAAATATTAAAAGCGCTTTCTACCGGTAAAACATACAACACATTTGCATTATATACTCAAAGAGTGCAGTTTCCCGTTTGTTCAATGCGAGACACGCTGAAGGGGGCGCCACGGTATGAGGAAAAATTAAAAGCGCTTTCTACCGGCAAAACACACAACTAATGTCACACATTTGCATTATATACTTGTACAATGCAGTTTCCCGTTTGTTCAATGCGAAATACGCTGAAGCGGGCGCCACGTTATGAGGAAAAATTAAAAGCGCTTTCTACCGGCACAAGACACAACTAATGTCACACATCTGCATTATATACTCGTAGAATGCAGTTTCCCGTTTGTTCAATGCGAGATACGCTGAAGGGGGCGCCACGTTAAGAGGAAAAATTAAAAGCGCTTTCTACCGGCACAAGACACAACTAATGTCACACATTTGCATTATATACTCGTAGAATGCAGTTTCCCGTTTGTTCAATGCGAGATACGCTCAAGGGAGCGCCACGTTAAGAGGAAATATTAAAAGCGCTTTCTACCGGCACAAGACACAACTAATGTCACACATTTGCATTATATACTCATAGAATGCAGTTTACCGTTAGGGAGCACCACGTTAAGCAAAAAAATTAAATGGCAGCCATTACCGATACTGCATTATGGACAAAGCGCAATAACAAAACGCTATTTTCCTCACCAAGAAGTAACATATTAACACTTAAAAAACACATTAAAAAAAAGGAACACACACGGATGATGGAACCGATCACCAAAAAAATTAAAAGCACTTGCTACCGGCAAAAGACACAACTAATGTCACACATTTGCATTATATACTCATAGAATGCAGTTTACCGTTATTTCAACGCCACACACGCTCAAGGGAGCGCCACATAAAGCAAAAAAATTAAATGGCAGCCATTACCGATACTGCATTAAGGAGAAAACGCAATCACACAATGCTCTTTTCCTCACCAATAAGTAACATATTAGCACTTAAAAAAAGAAGCACGCACGGATGATGGAAGCGATCACAAAATACACGCCCACTTGTAGCATCTCTTTCATACTAAGCAGAGCACCTTTGGAATTTAAATTTTTTGATTTTTACAGTTAGCAACAGAGCTGATATTTTTTCTAGCAAATATCGATATTGAAAACTGTTTCGATATGTTCACTCCCGGCTTATGAAATGCCTATCGATGTTTGAACAAGTTGGCAGTCTTTTTATCTGCGTTTACAAAAACATAAGCTATGGCATTTTTAACCGCAAAGCAGTACTCAAGAAAAGAGTGCAGCTCTCACCGAATTAAGACTGATATAGCAGCCCTTGATATATTTTTGGGGGGCGGCCTTAAAACAGGAAAAGTCTATGAGTTGGTAGGCAAACCAGGAACATTCAGCACAAAGTTGTGGCAAGTTAAAACGAGATTTAAACCATTTACGATCACTAACCTAGTAGCCTTTATTTTAGTATGAAACTCTGCCTTAATGTTCAAATACCCAAATACGCGCATGGCTTCGCAGGAAAGGCTTTATATTTGGACGCCCGAATGTTCTTCGATCCCGATGAGCTAAAAAGTTGGTAAAAATGAAATTACTTTGTTGTACATTCTAACAAATAATATGCATGCACGCAGATATGGCTAAAGACATAGCGATGCATCTCGATCGGAAATGGATAATGGAATCAACTCCCACAGAATCAGATTTGCTGAAAAACGTGCATTACTTGGACTGCCCCAATACTGCGAAGCTTGTGGCAGGCATATTGAGTTGCCATAAGTACCTTGAGAAGGATCCAAATGCAAGCAAACATCTGCTTGCAATGCAGCAAGTTTAACTTTATCTTGTTTTGCCTCGCAGATTAAACTGATTGTAGTGGACTCAATATCATATGCGATACGAATGCTGGACAACGTCTCCGAACGCACAGATCTCTTGATTGAACTGCACGATTACATTCGTGATCTGCAAAGCAAGCATGATGTAGCTGTAAGTATTAATAATACAGCTCCACAAACAAATGTAAAATGTAATGTAAATGGCGATCTCAATTCTGATTTTTATTAGTCAAATCCGCTGATCAGGACATGATTTATTTTTGTGTTGTGGTGTTGGTTGTATATATCCCATACTATTATTGCTAATTACATTTAATTTAATTGCAGTTTGTTCTTACTAATGATCCGGGTTACCGTCGACACAAGCGACGTTTCAAATTGGAGGCAGTATTGGGTCAAAAGCATGCGCATTTCATCCACAGACGCATATGGTTCACGGATAACAAGTGTTTTGTTGGAAAAACGCAAAAATCTAAGAGATTGGTTTGCAACATGTCATAAAAAATACACACAATATTTGAATATATGAATAAAATTAAATTTAAATAAATTAAGAACAAGCGTTTATAAATATTAATTATTTGTTAATATAATTATTTGAAATTATTAAATTAATCGCATTTTAAAAATGGTTTACTAGAAAATACTAGAGTTTTTCTTGTACCTTGTAATGTTTGGTATTTTGAGTTAGCTTGCGTTGGGCACACCAAATTGGGCGTTTATTGGAAAATAAGTAATTGAACGCCAGAAATTAAAAATCTAAGAGATTGGTTTGCAACATGTCATAAAAAATGCACACAATATTTGATTATGTCTATGAATAAAATTAAATTTAAATAAATTAAGAAGAAGCAATTTATAAATATTAATTATTTGTTAATATAACTATTTGAAATTATTAAATAAATCGCATTTTAAAAATGGTTTACTAGAAAATACTAGAATTTTTCATGTACCTTTAAATGTTTGGTATTTTGAGTTAGCTTGCGTTGGGCACACCAAATTGGGCGTTTATTGGAAAATTGGTAGTTGAACGCCAGAGATTAAAAATCTAAGAGATTGGTATGCAACATGTCATAAAAAATGCACACAATATTTGATTATGTGTATGAATAAAATTAAATTTAAATAAATTAAGAACAAGCGTTTATAAATATTAATTAATTGTTAATATAATTATTTGAAATTATTAAATAAATCGCATTTTAAAAATGGTTTACTAGAAAATACTAGAGTTTTTCTTGTACCTTTAAATGTGTGGTATTTTGAGTTAGCTTGCGTTGGGCACACCAAATTGGGCGTTTATTGGAAAATAAGTAATTGAACGCCAGAGATTAAAAATAAGCCCTTTTTGAAGCATCCTGTTTAATCAAGGTACACGGCGTCACCATGGCACAGGCGAGGATGTCGCAGCCAAAATTCTTGCCTCGTATTGAAAACAGCTCCGCAGTTAGCACAAACACCTACGTCGCTACCGCCGGCG
Organism: Scaptomyza reducta; assembly: GCA_035044485.1. Classification (NCBI taxonomy): domain Eukaryota; kingdom Metazoa; phylum Arthropoda; class Insecta; order Diptera; family Drosophilidae; genus Scaptomyza; species Scaptomyza reducta. The sequence continues at coordinate 140,723 of JAWNNV010000659.1, read as the reverse complement.
GTAATCCCTTCGAGACCGATGAAGAAGAGATTTTTAGCAAACGCAAGATGACACTTAACTTGCCGAGCAATTGCAGTGGAGATCTGGCTCATTTGATCGTCTCGAGAAATTGGCTTTTCTGCCTGCTGACAGCTCAGGGACGGTTGACCCTGTTGCGGTTTTTTCTGCCGCGCGCGATTCCACCAGGCCGTGAGCTAAGCCATTTTCATTTACATTTTTTGAATAGTAATCGTAACGCGTTTTGTTTTCAGAAATTGCGTTGGAGAAATATTTGACTGGGTATAAAATAGCAAACATTTTTCTTGACACAACGGGCCACCACCTGATAATTTCTCTAGTGCCCAAGTTACCTGGAGTTTCGTCCGACTTTCTTTACGTACATAGCACCGAGTCTCCCAAAGCACAGCAATTGAAAGTGCGTCGAATTGAAAAGCTGAAAGACCATGAGATCACTGCAGTCGCCTTCAACAATTACCATGGCACCGATTCAACAACAGCTTCCATACTGCTGGGCACTAGTCGCGGACTCATTTTTGAGACAGAGCTTGGACCAACCAGCGACACAAATCGCAAACAGCTGTACGACCTAGGACTGGGTCTAACCAAGTATCCGATAAATGGGCTGGAGGTGCTGCGGGTGCCCAATAGTCACCGCTGGATAATTGTTGCTGCCACGCCGGATTCTATATTTTCGTTTGAGGAAACACTAAAACCGGAGGATCGTTCGCTGCAGCCCATATTTACGAGCTATGTTAATGGCGAGCGCGAGCCGTACTGTGAAAAACAAACTACAGACCTGGGTTACTCCCTGCTTCGTTTCTTTGCGCCACCCAATAGCAAATATCCAAAACAATGGGCTTGGCTGTGTGGCACAGGCATCCGGTTTGGAGAGGTAAGTAAGCTTACAATATTATAGCCGAAACATTGCTGATTTCTATATATGATTATAGCTATCAATTGATGCAAGCAGCATAACTCCGTTGTTGGGTGACACGCTAATCAAACTGGATTTTGATAAAGGCAAGCATTTGTCATACGATGAGCGCCGTTTCAATGTGCCGAAGACATTCGTGCTGACAGAATTCCATGCAGTGTTGCTGTACATGGATCATATTAAAGCAATCTGTCTACTTAATCAGGAGTTGGTCTACCATGAAGTATACGACGAAGTCCGCGTCGGTAAACTGTTAAACATGGAACGCGACTCGATTACCGGTGCCATTTATGTGTACACTGAAAAAGCGGTGTTCACGTTGAAGATTACCCGCGAGGAGCGAAACATCTGGCGCATCTACTTAAACCGAGGTCAATACGAATTGGCAACGGCCCATGCGGCCGAAGTGCCTGAAAATCTACAGTTGGTGTTGGCCGAACGAGCCGAGTCAGCTTTCAAGCGAGGCGCTTACGAAGTAGCAGCAAATTATTATGCCGAAACGAACGAAACGTTCGAAACGGTTTGCCTTAAATTTATGGTCTTGCCAGATAAACGTCCGATTATTAATTACGTGAAAAAACGATTAAGCCGATTAACAACGAGTGTTAACACAACAGACGAACCGCAAACTGCTGACGCTATCAAAGCCCTAGTTGTCTGGCTCATCGATCTCTATCTGACGCAAATTAACACACCCGGCAAGGACGAAGCCTGGCGCCAGGAATGGCAGACGGAGTACGATGAGTTCATGCGCGAAGAACCAGTGTTGGCATGCACCAGCCAGCATCGCACTGCGGTGCGACAGCTCATTGCTGAGCATGCGGATCCACATAGCATGGCCCAATTTGCCATTTCCATAAACGACTACGACGAGGTGATCGGACAGCAACTAAAAACCGACTGCTTCGCCGAAGCTTTGCAAACGCTTTGCAAGCAACGCGATCTTACGCTCTACTACAAGTATGGGCCGCAACTGATGGCGCGGCTACCAAAGCAAACGATCGATGCACTCATGGCCCAGGGTGCCAAGCTGGACATTCAGAAGGTTGTGCCCGCTCTTGTGATCGATACAAAGGAGCAGCGTGAGCAAGTCATACGTTATCTGGAGTTTGCCGTTTACAAGCTAAATACATCCAACGATGCCATACATAATTATCTACTACGTTTGTATGCTCAACACGAGCCCAAGCTTCTAATGAAATATTTGGAGATACAGGGACGAGACGAGTCTTTGGTCCACTACGACATTCATTTTGCATTGAATGAGTGCAGGAATCTGGGTGTTAAGGAGGCTTGCGTATTCCTACAGTGCATGCTATGCATGTGGACAACGGCAGTCGACTTGGCGCTTGAGTTCGATATGAGTTTAGCTAAAAAGACAGCGTCAAAGCCCCAGGACAATGAGACACGTCGTAAATTATGGCTGCGCATTGGTAAGTATGCAAATAAGTTATTCTGCATAAAACCTTTGTGTTTATTTAACACACATAAACTAAACATAATTACCTTTTAGCGTACCATGACATTAAGGGCACAAACGACGTGAAAAACGCACTGAGCCTGCTAAAGGAATGCGACCTATTGCGAATTGAGGATCTTCTGCCATTCTTTTCTGATTTCGAGAAGATTGACAATTTCAAAGAGGCCATTTGTGATGCTCTAAAAGTAAGTTTTCATTTTAGGCTAGTTAATAAGTAATGTAACAAATATAAATTATCCACTCCAGGACTATAACCAACGGTTACAAGAGCTTCAAAAGGAAATGACTGAAACTAAAGATCAGTCGGAACGTGTGTGCAAGGAACTGCGGCAATTGAAATCAAACAGCATTCGCATGGAGGCACAGGACGTGTGCGACATATGCGATCTTATACTGCTGGTGAAGCCCTTTTTTGTGTTTATATGTGGGCATAAGTTTCACAGCGACTGCTTGGAGAAGCAAGTTGTGCCAATCATTAGCAAAGATCGAAGTCGACAACTTAGCACGTTGAAGCAACAAATGGAAACCTTAATGGCACAAACGGTTGGCTCGACCAATATAACACCTGATCAGCAAAAGAAACGCGCCGCTCTTAAAACTGAAATCGAAGAAATCCTTGCGGCTGATTGCCTCTACTGTGGCCTGCTGATTGAAACTATAGACCAGCCCTTCGTCGACGATTGGGATCAAGTGAACGTCGAGTGGGAATAGCCATTGGGTCATGCTAATAACTAAACATTGTAAATATTGTTTGTAATTCTAAGGAATTTATTAATAAATTTATGCTTGTATCACAAATGGCGCAATCATTGGCACGCACGCTCATAATTTTTTCAAAACCACATTTGTACATGCGTTTTATAATCAGTCAACAATCTGCATACGCAGCTCGTTGCTTACAAACGACACAATTGTATTAAGTACAGCCTTTTGTATCGATGCGTTCTGCGTGATCAGCGGCAGGAGCAGAACGACATCTGTAGGGTGTAATTTCGCAACGGCCCGTGTCACATGTTGTACTAGCTGTTCACGTTGCATATCCGTTAAATCATTCAATATGACTTCACCCAGCGGTTTAAACGTTCCTGTTAACAAACGAAATGAACACATTCCTTATCTACAAAACTGAACAATGCAGTGTTTACACAGTTACTAACCGCTAGTCATTTTGTAGGCAGCTATTCCTCCTGCCGCACCACCAACAGCTAAGCCAACTGGACCCATCAGAAGTCCGCCTGCAAAGCAGCACGCAGCACATATTGCTGTTCCCTTTCCAGACTGATTAATTGCAACGCGAATATTTTGTTCGTCAGCGACAATTGCGATAGCTTCCATTAGCTCGCGCGTATCTATCGGCATTTTGATTGGATCTTTTTTGTTTCTGTTAACGTTTGAAAGTCTGAATTATGTAAATAAAAACAAAGATTTATAAACAGCTTACTCTTTGATGTTATGGATATTCTAAATTTCTGTTGATATTACGAGCTACGTATATCCTGAAAAAACAACTGATGTGGTGTTCTGGTACAAAGACCAGTTTGCTATACTGCTTCGTCTGTGTTCCAAAGAAAGAGACCAAAATATGATAACATAAAAACATCTGATGTCATCTTGAGCTTTCACACTTGTTGGCTTAGCTCTACTTGTGTATGAAGAGAACAGATCTATGCAACAAAAATGCCAAAATATACTGAAATGTTGTGCACTGCTGTTATTTTTAGGTCATTACTTGGTGTTATTTTTAAATGAAAATCGCGCTTACCACTAGCTGGTAGCCTTATAAACACAGTTGCGTGCGCGTTGCTGTCGATAACATTCGCTATTACTTATTTTCACAATTTATTTTTATTAAATTATACAGCTTATTTTATATTTGTACACATATCACAATCTTGTTATCTAATATATAATTCACTAAATGCGACGAGCTGTAATTATAGCTTAATATTCCTTTGTGCTGTATTTTTTAAATGCGCAGACAATTAATATAAATTAAACTTTGATAATATGTGATCGTATCGTGTTTTCAACAACAACAAACATAAATTTACCAAAAGCAGTTGTTAACGCGCTGTATCAAGTGCAATGTGTGATTTTAAAGATGTAAGTCATATGCGCATACGCATATAAATATGTTCCTACATACATACATATGTATATAACAGTACTCGTTGTAAGTGTTAATTTATGTGCATTTGTATGTGCTTATTTGTTAAGTTTTGTCATACATATGCACCTATGTAATGCATTTAACAAAAATTGTTGCAAAGCTTTTAATATGTTATAACATGTGTTTTAAACAGGTGTATACTTTGAATGTGTCGAACTTGCAAAAATATATATATACATATGTATGTATACATATTGACATATGCATGCCTGCACCAATACTAAATACGATGCATATATATTTAAATCTACAAATAGATGTATGCACATAATTTGTTAATCGCAAAACTGTATACGAAAGTATAAAGACTTTAAACATCAAGCGAATAGCCGCTGTGATTATTTGCTAAATAAAAATAATCGTTTTATGAAATCTTTTACCGCTAGCAATAAAATAAATAGCAAACAAGAGAATATTGTTCACATCGAAGATTAAATACTCTAGCGTATAGTAGAAAGAGAATGTACGTCGTAGAGCAATTAGGCTTCGGTTATTGTCTCAAAATTAAATACATTATACATGGTCACAAACAAATGCATTTGAATACAGCTTTTAGTAAATAAAATATATTGTTCAATAATGAAACAAACAATTTAGTACATGCATACGTTAATGTGTGTGTTATTTTTTGGTTAAAAGACTTCTTTTCTGTGGTAAATGATTCGCACATTTCAAGTTTAAACGTTTATAAGAAATTCAGTTAGGGTATTTCGCTTCGTTGCGCTAATTAATTGCGGGATTAGCGCACTGCTGTGGAGATGGCTAATTGAAAAAGCATGTATAACAAGATATACTTACATGCAAATGTATGTATGTGTACATGAACAATATAAATTATGTATATAACGATACATACGTTTATATACGCATATATTCACCATCTATAAATGGGCGATTATTGGCCATTACTTATATTGGTCGTTAAGAAGAGACAACTAACCCACTAACACTTAACTAAATTGGCCAAGCCTTGCCCTTATCGAACTACAGGCGCAGTTATTAATTGTGTAAACAAAACATGCTGAGCGCATACGCCATAGTGTCAATAAAAGCGTTCTAAACAAGTAAGAAAGCTCTAGTCGAGAAATCCCGACTAGACTATACCCTTAACCCTATAATTTACGCATACAGTCAGTGCTTGCAAGTATGTGTGAGTGTCTGTATGTATACGCGTATAGGGCATTCTTAATTTCAATACTCCATATCTCATGTGATTCTCAACCGATTTCAATAAAATTTTCACAGATTGTCAATATTTAGTCTAATCTTTCAAACTGCATCAAAAAGTTTTCCAAATTGAAGATTTTGTTGTTATCGATTACATGTGTATATCGGAAACGGGAAGAGTTATCGAAAATCTAAAACAAACTTGTACTGCCTAGGGATTAGGCGAGCTTATATACCAAATCTGGAGTCTCTAGCTCTTATAGTCTCTGAGATCGACGCGTTCATACATACGGACAGACGGACGGACGGACGGACGGACAGACGGACATGGCTATATCGACTCGGCTGTTGATGCTGATCAAGAATATATATACTTTATGGGGTCGGAGATGCTTCCTTCTGCCTGTTACATACTTTTGCACAAATCCATTATACCCTTTTTACCCATTTTCAATGGGTTAAGGGTATAAAAACACTGTGTATAATTTAAGGTTTGTCTTAGTTGCTAGTAGACAACAGTAGGCAACATAAAGAAGAAACTAAACGCTTTTTTTTTATGTCTTTGCAGTTTATCCTGTTGCTACTGCTGGCGCACGCATGCGCGCGACCAGAGCAATTAGCCAAAAGGCCAGCAACATCAGCGGAGGCAACGTCCTCGTTGGTAACACAATCCATAGAGGTGGCTATTGTCACGCCAGCTACACCAGCTTTAAGGTTAGCATCGAATCAGCACCATCAAAGCGCAGAAAGATCTGAATCACTTCCAGCTATAACACCGGCAGCCAGTACAACGGCCGCCGCACCTTCCTCGGCTGCGTCTTCCGAAATGCCCGACTATTTAAAGAATTGTTTCTATGCGGAGGAGGAGCTGTGTCTAAACTGGCGCCATTACAACGCCACCAGTGATGAACTGAGTGATCGCTCGGAGCTTTCGGGAAGCTCCGGCATCAGTGCGGATACTCATGGGGATACTCATGGCCACATTTCAGCACCAAGTAGCGTCGCTGACAATATGACCACAAACAGTGCTCTTAATGGCAGTCTATTGCAGATTGGCCGAGAGCGCGACTCAAACAGCTGTCAGTGTCGTGAGCATCCGACACGAGCTAACTCCTGGTACTGCTGCAACATCACACATATTTCTATGATCTCAAGCTGCAGCAACATATCCAAGTGGACAAATCTGCATGTGCGGAACCTAACCGTACAGGCCATGGACCTCTCCAACTCAATATACCGATCACTGCAATCGCTTGCTGTCACAGACGGCAACATTATGCAACTGACAAACGCCTTTCCACGCCACTCAAAGCTCAAATGTCTCAACATATCAAATAACAACATTTCAGAGATCGCATCACGTGCGGTCAAGGATGTGCCCCACCTAGAGTTCTTTGGCATTTCAAAGAATCTGCTGTCGCGTGTGCCAAACCGTAACCAAAACAAGAACATAGCTTTAGATATCAGGTGGGTTTGCTGTATTTGAACACACACAACACACAACACACACTCACATATGTGTTCTTTTGTTATAGTGGCAACATGCGTATGCTCTGTGAACCGCTCAACGAGATTATTTATATTGACTCATTTAATTTTGTTAACCCGGAGCACTCGTTTTGCTTGTATAATGCCACACACAAGTGGTTCAACTCGACGGATTTAGTATCGGTTAAGCAGCTGGAAAGCATTAAAAAATGTGGCACCAAGTGTCCAAGTATACCAAATTATGGAAACTGCTCCTGCAATATATACAGCATCATGATCATACAGGGCGATCAATCAAGGACGGTGTGTAATGTTGATTGCTCTAACCTTGGCTTGGTTGAGCTGCCCTCCCAGTTACCAGACAATACGTTTACGCTTAATATAAGTAACAACAAAATAAGCACTTTGGGCGATCATTTTCATACAAATCCAACTTATTACAATATTGTAAAACTGGTGGCTGATAACAATCATATATCGTCCATTTACGAGTTTGAGGGAACCAAATTCATTGAACAATTTCAACGCCTTTACATGCGCAACAATTCTCTGAGTAAGGTAAAACCACAATTCTCTTGTGTTTTTGAATTCTGTTATCCAATTATATATTTGATTCTTTAGATTCCCGAATATTTTTTGAACAACGCTTTAATGGACACGGGCATTGGAAGGCGTATTTATTTAGCTGAAAATAGACTGCAATGTGACTGTAATTCGGCCAAAACACTTCAAAACTGGCTAAAGGAACGTAGTACGGATATACCCGACTACATGGACATACGATGCCGTAACTTACCTCAGAGTGTCATTGAGTTGCAAGAGGCTAAACTATGCCAATCACCGCCAGATTGGACTGACTACATATACTATTTGATTGCAGCTGAGATCATTTTGTTAATAGCGCTGATTACAAAGGTGTCGTACGACTATTGGGTTTTCAAGACGGCAGGCTACCTGCCATGGCCAGCGAGCAAAATGCCAAAGTTGCCCTGCGACTGGCTGTGCGAATCATAGATTAGTGTTTACACATGAACAGGCTGACTGAACAGATTTATAACATATCCGAATGGTACTTGACCATGACAGACATTGTCGGATATCAACATTAATGTGCCTTATTTTATAGTATATATCATATTATTAATGAATCCTAAAACAGTTTTAGTGTACCGTGCGTTTTATATGAATTCCTCAGGTTTTTGTGAATTGCGTATAGAATGAATGAAAAGTAAATTAATACCCTAAGTAATAGCCTGGGTTTTTAGTTTTATGTAAGTACATTTAAAAACTATGGAAATCAATGAAAATATTGTTTTCCATTTTGCGTATGATATTTATTGTTGTGGTTTCTTGCATTTTAAATATGATTTATATAGTTTAAGAAAAAAAAAATGCGAATTTTTATGTTAACATCTATGCGTTATGATTTTCATTGGTTTTTTTTTTTTATATAACCTTTGCATTAACCATTATAATACCTATTATATGCCATGTTACTAGATGTATTGCCGCGCATATTTGTATTTGTATTTGTATATGTAAATAATTATGCCTCAAAAGTACGACATTTAATTATACAAACATTTATCCAACACCATTGATTTTGTCGTGTTTGTGTTATTATGTTTTTATCAGTTTTATTATTATGTTTCTGCTTTATAGTATTTAAATACTTTCACATATGTTTTTTCGTACTTCTTATCGCTGTAATCAATTCTTTAAATGTTATTTTCGTTGCGTCACATTATTAAAGTATGCTATACATATTCGACAAAAAGTGAAAAACAAATACAAATTGATGTGCTTCGATTATTATAAATATGTATGTATCAATGAGTATAAATATTTTGAGCGCATCTTTTATAAATTGTTTTAGCTTTTTTTTTTGTGAATGATTTTTTTTTTGGTATTGTGTTGTGTCAGCTATAACTAACAATACATATACTTTGATACTTGCAAGATCAACTGCATCCTGACCTAATAGATGCATAAGTTACAGCTTAGTTTATTTGTATTTTTTTTTATTTTAAACAGTGAACGATTTTTGATTTTTTTTAAATTGCGTTACGCCAAAATCGACGAACTTATGCCTTTGTAACTGTGTATTTATGATTTGCAAATACACATATAACCATTTTATACAAAATACTATATTTATTTACTTAATAGGTGGCAGGGCCAGCGGACTACACCAATTTGATTAAGGGGTAGTTACATAATACCGCCGTGTACATACATAGATATAAAGGCATAAATACGTAAAATTACGTCGAAAATCCGGGGAAATGCATTTTCAATGTATATAAAAAACTGGTATAAGTGCAACAAATGTTAAATGTTATAAATATGTACATACATTTAATACCCTAAAATTACGAGAAATATTATAAATATATAATTTAAAATTGTTCATATTCATACATATGTGTGTTAGTATGTATTTACATATGTCAGCCTACGTATAATGTGTAGTACATCTATGCCTTTTTAATAAAACAAAGCATGTTGATTTGCTGAAAACATGCAAAAACCTATAAATATTTTAATGTATTCATTTCAAAATTCCCCACAATAAAATACTCTTATAAAAAAAAAATAAAAAAAACGCGTTAAGATTATCTTTCTGTCGAGGGACAAATGTAGTATGCACGTCCTGCAAAAAACGGGTGCGCGTTTTGTCAGATATAATAATAAACAAATTGGCTTTAAATAAAGAAATTAAACATTGAGGTTTTAAGTTTCCCACCCACTAGTGGGCGGACCGACGTAGCTCCAATAAAATACACATTCGAAAATAATTAATACATATACCCATTTAATGGGAGTACGGTATACGAGCAATAACATATATTTTCGGTATTCCGAAGAATATAACTCTTTCCAAAAATGAAAAGCTTTTTTAAATTTGTGCACATACCAATTAAAAAACAAAAATAAATTAAAGAAATTACTTTAATTAAATTTTTACTAATTTTTGGAAAGAGTACACCGTTTCGCGGATAAAATTAGCTAGTTTATTTTTCTAGGAAATACAATAATACCTATTGATTAAGTATTTTAGTTTTTTGATGATCTAGATATATAGAACTATCAGTCTCACGTCCCATACCAAAAAAAAAAAATAAAAACTATAAATTATATTTACGTAAAAATGTATGTAAGTAGTAAAATGTGTTATGTGGTGCGTAACTATGCCATTAAGGTCTGCCTATTTATGTTCTTATGGACCATGGCATAAGCATTTAAGGATTCTCTAATTATGCTTTCTATGCTTACAATGTTCAATACTTTTTGATTAGAGACAAAAAAGCTTGAAACATTTATGCAAGCACATTCACAAGGGACGTACTTATGGACATACATTTGAGTGTGCTTATTATATTGCGTTGTATATGTTAAGTGTGCATATTTGTATGCGTGATTTAGATTTATCGTTTTGATTCTCATTTGGCAATCTGTGCATACATACATAAGCACATAATCAAGTACATATATGCATATATGCATGTAAGAAATTAAGAATAGACACGTACAAGTACGATTTAGTATCTTAATAATTACCATTCTTATTATCTAAGTATTATTGATATTAAAGAGTCGACAACTTAAAGTCTTCGCATGTTATGTTATGGCATGGCTTTTTTTCTGCAGAAGTGACAAAGATAGTGATATACAGATAGAGCTGAAATTCGTGCAAGTGACAGAGATGCAAAATGCTTCAGTAATACGGGCGCTACAGACAGTTAGTTAAATATCAATTTTCGTTTCGCTCCACGCCAATTTCCAGTTGTGTTAAAGTATTTCCGTCTCGTACACCTGCTTAGTGGTCATTGAAGTTGTTTGTAACTGTGTGTTTGCAGCAGCAGCAGCGCCCGCACCAGCCGTCCCTACAACACCACCACCAACAACGCCGCCGACCACACCACCCGTAGCATCACTGATCAACAACACTCCATTAGTACCCGCAGCAGTCTCAGCCACCGCGGCGGTGCCACCACTAGACTCACAAGCCAAATTTAGTGCGGCTATTTTCTGCTGTATGTTTGTTTCGCTGCTCATCTGCTGTTTAAGCACGGTGTTGTCTTGCGAGGGGCAGGATATATCAACCGATGGAATCTTGCTCATTTGCTGCAAACGCTGGTATTGCTCCTGCAAAAGTTTTTGCTTCTTTAATAGCTCTTGGTGACGCATCTCAAGTGCAACTTGCCGCTGCGCATGATCGTTGCCGGACTCATTGCCGCTTGAGTTGTCTCCGCTAGAGGTGTCGCCAGCGATGACAATAGTTTCAATGCTGATATTATCTCCCATATTGGCAGCAGCTGCGGCAGCTAAGTTCTGTGGCACATTTGGGCTTGTCGGACTGGCCAGTGGACTGCGTGAGCTGGTACGCGGCGGCGGTGGTGGCGGTATGCGCTTGTGGGCCACTTTCGTTATCAAATCAGCGTTACGCTCGGGGACTGGTGGTTTGATGCTGCTGCCACCACCATTTGCGAGACCGTCATTTGCACGCGGCCCAACGGGTGGTAGCTCGTTGTCCGATTCACTGGGAAAGGACTGAAGGCGACGCAAGCTTCCCACATTGGTATTCACCATCAGCTGCTGCTGCGACTGCTGATGAGTCAAAGTGCCGCGTGATAGCGGTGCGCCCCCCGTTGCTACAGCCATGACCATGCTGTTGGTGGTCGCCTGTTGCATATTGATGTTGGCGTCGGTGAAAAGACGAGCCTGCGATATTTGCGTGGTAACGGTACTTTGAACAGCAGCCTGTGCGCTCTCATCGGATGCCGAATCTTCGGGACGCATCTGTGTACATACATATACGTAGATAAATAGTGAATGAGTAGATATACATGTGTGTGTTATTTTAAGACGGTTACCTCGAATTGTTGTTGTTGTTGTGGCTGCTGCTGCTGTTGCTGTTGCTGTTGTTGCTGTTGTTGTTGTTGCTGCTGCTGTTGTTGCTGGGCGATTGGCTTTGAAAATGTCTTTAGCTCGTCTAGCAGAGCATCGAGGGCGTTTTCGGGTGCGAGTCCCCCGCTGATAGCGAACGACCCCATCCTGGGTGTTGGGATTGGCTACAAAAATATATACAATTGTACAATTGTAAAATGAAACAATTTTTGCTTTCCATTGGAGATATAGTTAATTAACATTACACATTTTTACAAATGTTTTTTATGTATATTTATACACTTATGTGGTACAGTATTGCAAAATAAATACATTGGACAACTTGTTAAACCCATCAAGTTAGTGGCTAAAACAAAATGAAAAGCCGTGGTGCTTTTATGAATACAGGTTGCATTAAAATAATCATGCTGTGCATAAGGACAATCTTAGATATTATTTCACTTGTAACATCATTAATTTTCATTGCCACGTCTTGTCTTGTTCAAGGATCCTTTAAGCACCTCTCCTCACATATGTTTGTAATTACAAGTGTTGGTTATAACGCAACATGCAAAGTTATGCAAAACTAAATTTAAGCGTGATTATATTTAAAGGACACATCGAAAGGGAAAAACATCAGAAATGCTGTAGTAAAGACTGACTGAAAGATACACTTTTTTCTTATCTTAAGTACCCTTATTCGCAAAATTTTTCTACTTGTGGATGAAAATTTAACTTTTCAATGTAAACAGAAACATGGAGGACAAAATTGTGAGCGCAACTTTTGCCATTAAATTGATTATTAAGTTAGGGATCAAAAACGGCATGCAAAAGCAAGTGACAATTTAAAATACATACACAAATTATAATACTTTTAAATGTAAAACGGATGTTGCCTTCTATATCCCACATTTTCAAATTCTCGACAAACAAACAGACGGACGGACTGGCTGCTGGTCTTTTTTAGAAAATACATATTTTAATCTAATTGTCCTTTTACCAGTCACATGCAATACAAGAAAAAAATAAAATAAAATGAACTTGCTAAAAACATGTATAGAGTATGCGATTGCGATAGTGAATCTAGTTAAAGACTTGCAAGAAAACATGTAATAAATGAATAGTGGCGAGGGTAATGGAGGGAAAGCAAAATATATTTTTGTTTTTAAATTTAAGGAAATTTATGAATATTGGGTATTTCAAGCTGAACCGAAATACTAGAGTCAAACGCAAGCGATATGAAATAATCATGTTCAAATATATAAAAGCCTGTTCAAAAAAAAAAAAAAAAAAAACAAAAAACTTCCAAATGAAGCCTTCACCGATTTATTATTTGAGTAAGTACAGTAAGATTGTTTATTAATTATTATTCATAAATAGACTTAATGCATGTATTGATTTCAAGTTTGTAGAATAGATTTCTTTTTTGGCTAGAAAGTTTCTCAGTGAAAATGAAAAATACTATTGTATGACGTCGATGATGGTATGTACGAAGGTGATTTATGATAGGTAAATAGATGGTTAAAACTTCAAAGACAACAATCGATGAGTGAGAACATAAGTGTTTGACTGCTTGCATACATTAATTTTGGAACAATTGGCCCTTTAATTATTCAATTTGGTTAATAGGATTATTATATCGACTGCACACTTAAGAAATGATTTATGTTTACATAAACAAGGGAACATTTATGTTTTTGCTAATTTGTATATATACATACGCTTTTTCAACTACAACATTAATATTATAATATTATTCATATCTTTATTTTACTTATCAGCTTTTTGCTATTTATGAATAATTTAACCAATAAATTCTTGGAAGCAAATAAACATTCTATAAAAATATGTTTGCATATATTTAAGTCTTCGGAACACCGAAGCTTACTCTTTCCAAAAGTTGTACAATGTTATTTTTTATTCAGCTAACCATTAATTATTTGTCAAGGTGTTTGTATGCTGTTTATTTATTTTATTTTATTTTTGTTTACATAAATACCACCACATCAGCAATTAAAGAATTCCAATTTCAAAATAATGTCGACAATAGTTGGGGAATGGGGAAATGAGTTTTTATTTGTTGACCGAAGTTTCTGAATGGCATGTATATAAATATAATTGTTTAGTTATCTTGCTGGCGTTTTTATAGAAGAGTATGTATGTACACATTTATGAATGATGAAGGGGGGAAATTAAACAAAAAAGAAAATGCTTCGATTAGAAAGAGACGGCTGAACAGTGCCTTACATACATATACATGCAACATGTATGCTACATATTTTCTGGTAAACTAAATGTAACTTTTAATACAAGAGTTTTTACAAATTAAAAAAAATAACACGGAGGTCAAAGTTAAGGAAGAACAAAATTGTATCTAACTGTGAAACGAATTGGAATCGGTTTCTCGGTTTGTGAAGGGCCGTATTGTTTAATGTAAAGACGAGATTTTTCTTAAAGAAAAAGTTTATTTCTGAGACCAGCGATTTTTATTCAAAGTATTTGAGCTAAAAAACAAACTATGTAAACTACATTGAATATGTATAACATACATATGTAAAAATAAAATCTTTTGATTTAAACCTTTAAACTTTTTGTGTGTACACTAATCCTACCGAGCTGTTAAACTTAAGAAAGAATTTGAACCGTAATTTTCGATTTCCCTTAATGTGGTGTTTAACATTTATTTGATTGCACGTACATTTGTTCATATTTTTACGTATAAGTGTCTTTACATTATAGTTAAGATGATTTTATAATCGAGAAGGTTTAGAATAGTAAGATATATAGAAAGGTGCATGGGCAGACCACAGACGAAAGCAAAAAAAAAAGTATTTTAATTAGTATGTATATTTAAGCACACAAGGAGGTGTTTAGGATCATATTTATTTATGGAAGAGTATATATATATTTTTTTAAAGACATCTGGGAAAAAGTAGTTAAGGGTATGGGGTTAAAGAAAGATCTTTCTACCATATAGGTTTGATTTGTTAAGTCTTTAAAATATGTATTGATAATGGTTTCAATTCTATTTACCTTTCTTTGTGCTTGCCTGTTATTGCCTACGGCCAAGCATTGATTTTGTTAAAATTACTAGTGATACAAAATTGGCGATCTATAAAAATATAAGTACTTTGATCCGGAGCTTTTCAACATATTAGCAGATTTTTATCTTTTATCATTGTATTTTAAAATTAACAGTGCTGAACATATTGAAAAAAAAAACAGTGTAACAGATTTTAGCATACACTGAACGTGTACGGTTTTCCCCAAGAGAACCCCTTTTGGAAAGCACTTTACGCACACACATTCATACATATGTATACACATAAATTTATATTATATATGTAACTAATGATAATTGCAGTTGGTGTGTTTTATGCTTACAGGTAGCTTTATATGATTTTTTTAGTATGGTTTTTGAGTTTAGTATTAGTTAGAAGTTTATAGCAGTATTAAGTAGTATACAAAAATATAAACTAGTTATGTTTAATGCGGAGCAAATAATGTTTAGCTAAAATAAGATTGACATAGTTTTATGAGTTCATCTGTTTAAAAATGATTTTTAGTAAATTTTTTTTTGTTTTTTATATTTGTATTTTCAGTCATTACTCAGTAATTGCCTCTTTGAAGTTAGAACTCCATCGCCAGTTAAACTATGTGGTTGTTGTTGTTGTTGTTTACGATATCAAAATTGTTAGTTCCAAAAAAGGCAAGAAGAAGAAAATGAAATCACTAGGTAAACCTCATTTAATAAGACTTTAAACTTTGATTGATTGGTGTTTTGTCATCATTTGAATATGAATGGCGTGTTAAATACGTAAGTCGTTTTCGCTTTATTAAAAATAAACTGAAATTTTTTGTAATAGCCGCGTACCTAAAAGGCAGCAAACCTTTTAAGAATGGAGAAACATCGGTGAAGCTTCTCTTGGGCGGCGCTAAATGGGGCTTCGCCTTTTCAAACTGTCATAGGATTGGAATTAACTATATAATCAAGTAAAATATATAGAAGTGTACGCAGTATGAACTAAAAACTACTTAAAAACAGCCAATTGCAACTTGTTTATAGAATAACTGTTCAAACTTAAAAAAAGCATACAAACAAATAAATTTTAAGCAAATTAGTTTAATTTACTAGATAGCACTAAATAACTTGCTTTTCAAACCCTTGCATAGTTTCCAACTTTAATTAAAAATAATCGTTAACAGTCAATACGAACTATAAAAGATTAAATGAGATTTTAATATATTTCATATGCTTTCCATATATACACAAATATGTCTATGCTTTTATAATTTATTATGTTATTCTTCATACGACAGAGTTGAAATTAATCGATAGCTGTAAACAGCATCTGCTTTTCAACATAGATTGAAAAATTTTAAATTTCTAACTTTCTAACTTGATATTATAAAAAATTTAAATTGTTTTGAAAGACAAATTGGACACCATATGCGTTTATCAATTTAAAATGAAATCGATGCATAGTAGTTGTACATTTTCTTGAAATAACAGACCGTATGCATAGTGAAAGGTCCAAAAATGAAAGATTTGAAAAATTTTGTTATACCAATGTTATCTTCAAACAGCACAAAATTTAATGTTCAACTTTACTCTGTAAGTTTATTACTTACATACATATATATATATATATATATAACCTGCGGGTTTTGATATTTTTTAGCAAGGTAACTAGTGTGCAAAAAAATAAAGTATCTTTAAAAATAAAACTTAGCCAATGCAATACTTCTTTCTGTCAAAAGCAACTAGTTTTCGTCATCGAAACAATACAAAGAATATTTGTAAATATAAATATATATAGTTATGTATGACACGGTATGGAACTGTGTTTTATGCGCAAAAATAGCATTGGCATTACAGCCCTAGGTGTTTTGTTAAAAACTAGTTCAGTGTATTCATTTAAGGACATTTTCATAGTTTGTAAAGTATTAATACACTCACCTTGTCAGCGACTGAAATATCTGTAGACCGCAAGGCCTCCTCAGTTATTGATGGCTCATTGGGTGGTAAACGTTGTTCCTGTACGCTTGCCAAACTAAACGGGTAAACGTAATTAATTCGAATTTCAGAATTAACAATGATAGCCACAAACCGTTTAAGTGTTACCAACGTGCCAGTTAGCTTTTTGCAGCGTCGCAATGCCGACTCCAAGCGGTCGGGCTCGTCTTTTAGGAACTTTTCTTCACGCACCACTTTTTCCATCTCATTTGACAATATACAACGCAAGCCATTTGAAAGTGTTGGAAACTTGAGCTTCAGTTCAGCAACGGTTTTGCTATAATATATGAATTAAGCAGCAAAATGAGGTGGTATTCAATTTCAACAAGCTTAAGGCTAGAGCTAATTTGACACGCACCTTGCGCGACTTAACACTAGCGCCATGTCTTCCACAGCGGTCATATTGACGCGAGTCCGCCGATTGATCACCTCACCACGCAAGTTCTCAACCGAAGCTTCCAAATCACTCAGATCCTTTTCAAGTCGAATAACCTCCTGCTTGTACAGCTCCTCTTCCCGTGAAATGCGTGTGGTGTCCTGGTCGCCTTGACCCCAAAAACTGCCGCTGCTAGCCAACAATGTTGCACGAATTCGCATAAAGGTGCTTTTTATATCTTCCCGTACAGCGACGGATTGCGCCTGTGATAATCGTCTTAATGTTCGAACCTCCATGCGCAAATCTTTTGCCTTTTTCTGCAGTCCACGCAAATGATTGTATACCTCAGGTGCGAGTGCGATGTCCGCGCGATAGCTGGGATGGGAGGTCTGTGCCAATACAATTGGTTTTGGAGGTGGAGGGGGCTTAAGGCGATCGCGCTCTGTGGATTGATATTGGTTAGGTGTACAATAATTAATACATAAACAATATTTGAAGAGCATGTTTAGCGTGAGTTGCCGTTAATGCAAGCGTGATAGTTATAAATGAATTAAGGAAACCCGTGTTCAAGGAATAATCACTCCCATCGATTCATTGTTGGCCCTCTTACCTTGTGACGATGTCCGTGGCAAGGTAGACGACTTGATTGCCGGCTTGGTAGGTTTCGTGTCAGCTTTGGGTCCGGTGCATTAATATTTGTTTGAATACGAATGAGTGTTAATAAAATGTCAAAGAATTTGGTTCGGTAGTCTTGGGTTCTACGCAATTTGTATAAATAAATTAAACTACAATTACCTAAGTAAAATACATGTATGTATATACTTATAAACATATAAACAAAGTGAAGGAGCGCACATAATTTTCAACAAGGTTATTGGTAATTGAACAAAAATGTTTTTGTAATGTTGAAATTAAAAATGAAGCATTAAAGCCAACGAGAGAACGAAACATAAAGTTTATGAAATATATCTGCTTTATTTATTTACCGGCATGTAGGGGATTATGAGACTTGGGTATTCCCTGTATATCGTCGCTAAATGAAACAGATTTCTCAAAGGACACGGATTTCTCTGAAAAACAGCACATGTCTGGGACACTGATGTACTTGCAAAAGTTGGGGTACACTTACGACATGAGTTCTTGCCCAACTTAGGTGCCTTTTCTCTAACGTATAGCTCATCAGCGGAACCGTTAGCTAAATGCGAAAGTATAAAATAGAGATAATATCAGCGCTCGTTTTACGTTAATAGACATACGTACATATGTACATTTGCATCCATACATACATATGTACATATGCAGTATATGGCTATGAGACTATACTTAAAGAGTAAGGTAAATCTACTTGTACATAAATGCGCCCTGAGAAACAAGCTTCACGTCACGGCGGTTCTCATTTAAGATCATTTACTTTTTATAATCTATGAAGCATAGTGAAGCAGTGTGACAGGCGATATACAAGATTATGTGACTCATTAGTTTGCTACATAAACAAAACTATGCGATATCTTACATACATGTGTAAGTGGATCAAATGTACATTAGACAAATGTCTGCATTAATGTTTTAAAACAAAATAATTCAAAGCGCTATCGTGCAAGGTGCAAACAAATTGATGATCATACCTTGCATTTGCGATGGAACAACGAGATAGTTGGAATCTAATGTGGGAACAGCCATTGGCGCGATTTGGGGATTTTGATTCACCAAAGCCTTTTGTACCAATCCAGTCAAGTTGGCCAACTGACGCTCCATGTGCTCAACTCGTATGCGATGTAAGTCTTCAGGCCTGGAAAAATTTTAAAGACATACTTGTTTAATATTTGCACAAAGTCGTTTTTAGATAAGACTAGCGTACTGCTGTGACAAGTATTCAACTTGCATTTCCGCTGCCACTAAAATCTAATTGAGCAGCCAAGCTTAAAATTAGGCGTCGAATTCATAGGTTGAAAGTAGAAATACTTGACTCATGCAAGCGTTGCAAATCGCTGCTCTACAAATCGCACCACAATGCCATCCACGACCATTCTTTATTTACAGTCGCTACTCGAATGCGCATTGGCCTGGTAGACAAACAAGAACAGCTAGCAGAATCATGGCCTATTGCAGCGGTAGGTATTATTTAGTATTTCTGGTGATAAATTTAATAATCTAATAAACTAAACGGCATTACTATGTTCGATATCTTGTTTGATTACAGTGACCAGCACGCCACAACGGTTTGCCAACTGTTTATCAAATTTTCAATTGCAAGATCTGCTCGTCTTGAAGAAGTCATTGGAAATTATGAACTACACGGAGAGCCAACATGAGGACGTTATTGATGATAACGTTAGCTGCAACGACACAACAAATAAGCCACAGCGTATGGCCTTAATGGCTGATGAAAGGTATTTTTAATGCGCTTCTTATCTGCCTAAGCAATATATATTTATTTTGCAGGAGTGATCGTGGGTCGTTGGTCAGCGCTCCATCCCAGTCTTGGGAAAGTGATCACCCAAGCACTTGGGTCGAGGAAAAACCATCTAAGCTGCAGACGTTGTTCCAAATCAGCATTACTGCTTTGGCTTTTCTCTCTTTTGGTGGCTATTTGCTTTGCCTCATTGTTCAGGCCATTAAGAGTAAAGGAACAACTTATTTCCATCCGGTGGCTACAGCAACGACAACTTCAACCAATGGCAATGTAAAGCGTATTAAGATCTATAGGCGTAGCAAACGCAGCACTAACTCCCACCCTCCGAATTTAATTGTACCCGACTATGAAACGTATATGAGGGCCATACGTGGCCAGGAGAAGGGGCATTCTTACCTGGTTGGGTCGTAGATCTGATTGCCTCGATGCGGTAGACGATTGGGCCCTACTTTTATCCCATACAAAGAGTACTGGTCTTCCGCAAGGGTCACATCGCTGTGCGAACAGAATAGAGCGAGAGAGTAAGATAGAGTAAAAGTGAGAGAAAGAGACATTGCGTTATTTGCTTACCTTTGTTCCTCGTCAATGATGGGCGCCACGACAGTGCCGCGTGTACCATACTGGCTATAGTATGGCTCCTCATAGTTACCACGTGTGCTGCGCTCTGGAGAGCTGGTATATCCGTCTGTAAGGTCAATTCAGTTAAAAGTGGCCTACTTCTGACGGCTGTCGTGTAGTACTTTAAATACTTGAAAGCACAATTTTTGTGGTATTTGAAGTAAATTAAAACGTTATACATACGTGAAGTAACCAAATAAATGTAAGAATTAGAATTACAATTGTCACGCTACATTTTTGAACCCATAAAGAAGCGCAACCAATGTGTTGTTCATAAACTTATATTATATATGTATGTATGTACATGGAAATAAGTTATCATAAGTTAAGAAAAAGGTATATATTCGTGTACCTGGTATACTGTATAACTGATCCGAGGAATATGGAAACAGGGGTTCCATGCTACCCCTTCGATTTATCGATCTGAATGGTTTCACAGGCGTTCCTTTTTATATTTTATATAATTATACATAATATACTCATTATGCATGGTTTTTTTTTTTACCAAAGCATTTTAAACAGTTGCATACATATGAATGTGTTTTATTTATACAAATTAATAGCGATTAAATAAAACACAAACACTTTTATTTATACCCAACATATTTAACTTATTTTAAACCAACAACATTTCATATTGTTTAGGTGGCAGGTTTAAACAGAAGGTTAAATAAAAGGCAATAATTAATCATCTTCGAGGGACCAAAGACTTAGTACCCTTGATTTTTTATGCAATTATTTATTAAAAAATTAATAAATAATTTTTTGGCCATAATTAAATGAATTTAGCATGGGTGAACACGATATGCATTTGATTCATAATAAATAATTTTCCAATTTTTTTTTAAACTATACAACTTTTGTTCAAAAATATTAAAGACACTGTCGATCGTGTTACTAAGATAACATAATACAATTTAATATGCAATAGAGGGCTCATCCAAGCTTTATATGGTTTCAACCAAATCTACCAAATGATATTAAATTATGTTTAAAGTAAAGTATGTATCTAAATTATGAATGAAAAATATGCTTGTTTCAGCTAATATGTGTTAATTACGTACCCATGGAAACTTTATTACGTTCGGAGGCATACATGCCACGCGGCAAAGTCTGTGATGAGCCAACATAATACGGCGCTGGCTGTTTGCCGATCTAAAATGAAAATAATAAATAATTACAAAATTTATATCTACATAATTTAACAATTGGCAATCAAGGACCCAAGATACATATGTATATTGAGCTGAGAACAAAACTTTTGAGTATAAGACCTACATGTTAGGTATTAATTGGTTTGGATTTAAAATATTTTGCAAACTTCGTGCTAAAGTGTACTATTAATTATTAAGATTTGCAGCCTTGACATTTTAACATAAATGATCGGCCTTCATTTACCCAGCGAAATGTTGATAAGTTTCACTTTAATTCCAAGTCAACAGTTAAGGTTACTTGTGATACTCCGTTATATGCAACTATAACTGGGAATTCCAGAGGGCAGGGCCGGCCAACAAACAGATAGACATATACGATGGACATATGTGGTAACAAAATACACACCCAGTTAATCAAACTCTTTGCCAATTTTTGACGTGTCCGCTTGTTCAGCAGCTGTCATTGCTTGATTGCCGATAAAAGCTTTCACTTGTTAAAAACCTTATGTTTTCCATTCTATTCATAAAAGCTAACATATACTATTATACAGACATACCCATCTAAGTTATATGTATGCCAAATCAATGATATATCCCTATAGAAATAACTTGCAAAATAAGGGGCATGCGAGGGTCGATAAAAGAGTACCTATAATCGTTAATGCATCACTGTTTCAATTTACGCCCACGCAATATGGATCCATGATCATTCCGTAGGTACTCAATTAAGAGTCTATCAACACTTTCAGATAAAATTAAGTTGAATGATGATACTGCATTTAATTTTACTTGCGGGTCTGGTAGACAGATAATTCGAAAATGATCAATTCTATATATATACATATATTTATAAAAATTATTTTTCGAAGATACTATATTGATGAGCCAATTAAAGCATAAGCACAATGTATATGTAACTGGCTTTGCGACTGACTAAGGTAAGGGAGGAGGTTATGTTCGTCAGCTTGTAAGCTTGAAAGTACATAAATGTATACACACTCACACACATACATCGAACAGATTGTAAAGCTTGGTTTACTACGAGTGGTTCGTTAGCTGCATTCATAGAAAAAGCTTGGCTTACAGCACAAAAACAAAACCTCAACCAGTTTCAATTTCAATACAATTTTACAATTTGTTACAACTGAGCGAGACGTACTCGCACAACCGTCGGATTGCTACGGGCTCGGTGTATGCGGTTTTTGTTTTTAATTTTTCTTCTTTTCGGCTCGGCTCAACTTAGCTTTGGCACTTTGGCGCATGCGTAGACGACTAGTAAAGTGCGAGACAGCGCCGCAGACGGACGTACAAAACGCTTTAAGTTAAATCCAAAGATATCCCTGTAACATGGTTGGGTTGCAGCACAGCCGAGCCTTTTGGCAGACAAACTGTGGAACAGCATTTCTTATCATCATCACGCTGTTTAATATAACCGTTTCGCTTGCATGGAAGCCTATCACTTCGGGCAGCAGCCCCATTACATCTTACAGTCTCAAACAATCCCATCCAGGTGAGGCCAGCAGCAGCCATGAAGTGGCCACCAGCTATGCCCAATTCAGTGGTGAAAAGGATGACGAGGATGACTCACTTCTGGCACGAGCTTCAGTTGTGAATGGGCTTGAAACAGCCATCGCAGCTGCCCCGGCGCCGATCGCGCATCCTATCACATTGGGCGATGATCGTGAAAATCACTATGAGTCATACAGCAATGCAGATGATGTGCTTGAAGAGCCTTCTCTAAGCTTCCCGCGCACTCCCCTCTACGTCTCCGACAGCTGCAGTGTTAAAAAGTTTGCTTTCAATCAAGACGGTGCGGTAGATTATGGCAATAAGCTACCTGAGCTTGACCAGTTTACATTATGTTTTTGGATGCGTTTCACAAACCACACTGGCGATCATGTTATGTTCACTTATGAAGGTAAGCGACAGAACAAAACTTATTTGAAAGTGAAATGAAATGGAAAAACACACGAACACCGCTTACAGATTATTGATACGTCATACTTTATAAAGAAATGAAAATGATCATTATAAAAATGAGAAGATACTTTCTTCACAAAACACTATGAACCGTTACTTATGTAAGCAGACATCAATTGTGTAGATGCCCCCTACAAGCCCAAGCTGACAGAAAAGATCAACACTGTGAGCCCCGTGGCTAACGAAATTTGTGGGCCACGCTCGAGCAGCTGAACCTAACCCGAAAAGTGAAAGGAACCAAACTTCCTGATGTACGAACCGTAGCTTATAGACAACAAATGTTGGCCATACAGCTGACGGTTTATGATCTTGTTGATGCTTAACTGTGCTGCTTACAAACTTTTTGATGGTCAGTCAACACCGTCGACAATGACGCGTTAATGCGGCCAAATTTTTCTCTTACTAAGTATCTAAAAGATACTTTTACATTTATATCTCGTCGTCTTTCATCTTCACAATTTCCAACCGCCTTACGACGACATGGTTGCTAGTGACCGACCACATTACATAATCGCTAAATTTACCTGTTTGTTGTAAGCTGTCGCTGCTACCGCCGCTTTTGTTATTTTAACTGTTTGAAATTGTTTTAAATATGCAATTCAATCTGCGTACAAAGCTTCCGGAACTCGACGGATGCTGTGGTGACCTGAGACTACGCCTTCCACAACCAGACAGTGGAAAGCTGAGTCAACCAAACTTGTATACGTTAGTTACTCTGCTTCAAAATATTGCATATGCAGCTTTTATGTTAGCAGGATTTCGGACTCCTTCCCTGCTTATCACACTGACATTGTGGTATTTGTGACTTTTATGACCGGATTACTTTTACCATAGATTACTATTTTGTAGTAAACTGGGGTTTAAATCTTATAGATGTCTACGAGTGAGGTACACAAATACATTTAATCGTCTGCTTGTTTTGGTGACCAATAGCCGTATACCTTATATTGCGGACTTACTTTTAGGTTTCAGACCGCTGTTAATACCACTTTGTGGGAACTTGGTTAATAACTTAACGAGTGCAATTCAGCATCGCACAAATTGCTCTGATTTCATAACAATCAACAACGATTTGAACGTCGTTTTTTGTTTTTTTTTTCATTCCAATTAACTCTATCTCACTTCCACAGTCGAAAAGGAACCACGCGAGATACAAATCTGGGTCGCGAATGCGCAAAATTCCAGTTTCCTATCGATGGCCATAAAAGGTCAGCAAATGTACAGGTATGTCCCATTTTTTCAACTACATGTGTACGTTGATAATATTGGGTTGATCGCTTATTGTTTTGTGTGTTTTTGCTTTCATTTTGTATAATATGTAGATTGAATTACCCGCTGCGTATGCGACAATGGCATCACATGTGTAGCTCGTGGAATGGAAAGACCGGCGAGTGGCAGGTTTGGCTTAAGGCAGAACGTATTGGGCGTGGCTTCCACAATTCGGTGAGTAGCTCTTGTCAAGAAGAAGTTGGTGGTAGTGTCTAATTACGCGTTAAACGCGGGCAACGGAAACAGTAAAACTAAGCAACTGAACGACATCTATCAACAACGGCAACTTTTAGAAACTGGTTCAGGGAAAAGATTGCGATGTTGAATTGGCCTGCTTATTATGCCATTGCAGGCTATATTATGCATTAGTTTGTCGCAATATGCCACCAGACCATAAAATGTGGAGTAAAAAGAAACTATTCTATGTACATGGCATGTATATATCTGGTCGAAATGATGTGAATTCAATTCAAAATTTCAAGTTTTTTTTTCGGCTTATGCAGTTTAATCATATACAATTTCACAGCTAGTGGGCCATAAAATACCAGCAAAAGGAAAATTGAGATCAGGTGGCAGTTCAGTGACCGGCGACGTAAGCCACGGCCTCCACTTTGAGGTAACCCTCGTACAAATTTATCGCGTGGCTTTAAGCGCAGGAAAGGCACACCGAGATCACAAGCACCATCATGTCCACCATTTCGACCATGAGGGCCAGGAGGTATCAAGTACAGCGCGTGTGCCACCAATGGTCAGTATGCAATTGTTGTCATTTTCAGACTTCCGACATCTTAACGCAATTACTCTAATTTACGTTCAGATTAATCGACCACAGCCTATGCACTCGTTGCTTGCAAGCGGCCAAATCCCAACCAGTGTGCGTATTAATTTGGCAAACTCAGCGTCAACTCAGAAGCCAACCGATGGCGCCGAATTCCGCCCACAGCATCAAGCCATCACCGTTAATACCAATTTTGTCAATGGTCAAATTAACGCTGGTTCTCGATTGGTTGCTCAGCAGCTGCTTGGTATTTCACCGATACCTCAAGGCCGCCCCCCTATCGCTGTGCCTGCAGCCGCGAGTGACGCTGGTCGCTTCCATATGCTTAGTAATTCAGCCAACGTCCAGTTTATAGACGAGACAGAGACACATATACAATTTAAGCGACAAGCGAATGGCAAGACGTCAACGCACTTGCGAGAGCGAAAGGTTTTAAGTAACGATAAGTTTAAAGACAAAAAGGTGCGGAAGCGCGGCCTGATCTTGCTGGATGATGGATCTGTGATTGATGATGGGCTGGACAGCACCGACGCATATGACAAATATAATGGTCTTGCCGACTTTGGGGGTCAGCAGTTTAAGCACGATCTGACCCTCAAGATGACCCTCGAAGAAGAGATTAGTTCACACGACCGCGAACCAGCCGAGGAGGAAGTCAAGGCAGTCATGGCCATATGCAGCAGCTGCGATGTAGAGCCTTTTCAGGGTGCAATTGTGTTCGCCTGGAAGGATGTCAACGAGCATATGAACAACACTCTCAAGGGCCTCAGTGTGGGCACATGCGGGAACTTCTAGTTGCCAAAAATTACAACCAGCTAAACTTAAGCATGGCGGTGCATATATAACGCTTAGTGAACATTCATACACATGTACATACACATGAATGCATATACTTGTATGTACGTATATTATAATATTTTTTGTTTTTTTTTTTTTAATAATTTCAAATTATTTAAGTGTACATATGGTACGTACTATTATTGTTGAGGAGCCGGCTTTATGAAAAAACCCTCGCCCAATGTATATTTTCAAATATTTATGTAAATATATCAAAGTGGGCATCCACGGTGTTAATATTCAATTTTAAGAAAATATTAGCAATCTAGCAATCTATCGAGTAATAGTAAAAGAATGAAGGTACTTGTGTATGTACATCACATTTTCAGTAGTGCCACTTTCGTTAAAAGAGTACAATATTTTGTACATACACAAATACATGGGTAACTTAACAGAGCCTTACCTTCGACTTATGGATGTGTTGGTGCTTAAAGTCCGAATCAAATTCAGGCTCACTGAAATAGCTCTGGTCCTGATCCCAGCTAGATGGTGCCTGTGGTAATGGCTGTGGTATGCCAGGCCCCCCTGGCAGAATCTGAGGCGGGGCGGCCACCTCTGTGGACTCAAAGAGCCGCAGCACAGAGCGATCACGTATTTCGCGCAGATGGGATCGCACATCTTCAAGTTCATAGAACATGTCCTTGCTGGCATCATGAATGTATATCTTAACGTTTGGCCCCTCCAAGTACGACATAGTCAACTGACGAGGAAACGAACGTACGAATAGCGCACGCACAGTATCTATAGATGTGATTTCATTTGGGAGCAGCGCTCGCTTTGTTTCCGAACGATACTGCAGAAATACCAGGCCAAGTGGTCGCTCAAGTGTCTTAGAGGGTGTTCGCACCACTGGCAAAGATGAGCGCTGTTTGCCGCCCCGTCGAAATCCTGTGCTTGCCGTTTCCACCTCGGACATAATACCGGGATCATCGTCAAATAGTGGCCCCTGATTAACGGGTGCATATCCACGCATTGGTTGATTCTTCTTATTCTTCTGCGCTCGTGTACTCATCTGAAAGAGAAACAAATATATCGTGAAGCTTTAGAGCATTGTACGGTTGTCAAAATATATGACAGCTGGCTTACTTCCAGATCCATGGCCCGTTGCTGCTGAGGCATTTGGTGGGCGTGAGTATGCTGCGAGCCACCATACACGAGAATGTCGCCACCAAGCGTATGACGTCTTGGATCGTCGCGGCGCATCGCGCGCCTGCGTTCGTCGCCTCCTATCAAAGATACGAGCAAATTAATATATATATGTACATACTGTATAAAGTATGTACGGACTTACCTTGCTCGTTAGTTGGCAAGCGACCCGGCTTGTTCTCATTCTGCCAGTCTTCTTCTAAAAACAATTACACACAAACAAAGAAGAAAAAAACACCTTAGCGAAATGGCAATAAAATAAACAACTATCGATAGTTGACTTAGCATCGATATTCATATATGTATGCATATTGGTCGATACGTTAACATGCAAAAATCTGGTATTTAAATAGCATTTAAAACACAAAGGCATGTAAAATTGCATTTTTTTTTTGGTTTCTGTTAACGTACATTTTGATACATATACACACAAAGTTTACTTTATAAACAATAAAAAGTGAATACCTCCATCTCTTCCTTTACGTTTCTTTTTTGATGACGAGCTGCTGCTTCCACTGCTGCTCTGATTTGTTGCACTTTTATCTTTACTTTTCCAACGAATCAACATATTGTCGGCTTATCAGTTTCTTTGTACAATTTTAATTCGTGTTTCGCTTATTGATAAACGTGCGAAAACTTTTTACACTGAAAAAATAAGTAAGTTTTTTTTTATAAACGGTGGGCAATACAAGGTATTTTACATATAGTCTATATATTTCTCTAATACATTTACTATGTATTGCCAAATGAACTAGTTAACGTACCCCTACATTTACATATTTATACATATACACATTTTACATGTATTTAACAGTGCAGCATTTTTTAACTTTGTTTACATTTTGCGCCGGTAAGAAAATGCATAAGCAAATTTACATATGTATGTATGTATCTCCATATGTATGAATGTATGTCCGTTTATACTTATATATGCATATATGTATGTATTATGTAGCTAGTATGTGCAAGTTACATGAATATAATGTAAGCCGAGAGCAAACTGAAAGACGCCAAAGTACGTATGGGTGTTGAGTTGCCTGGATAA
The DNA here is from genome assembly GCA_035044485.1 of Scaptomyza reducta. Taxonomy (NCBI): domain Eukaryota; kingdom Metazoa; phylum Arthropoda; class Insecta; order Diptera; family Drosophilidae; genus Scaptomyza; species Scaptomyza reducta. The sequence goes on along the minus strand of JAWNNV010000659.1, from coordinate 111,961 downwards.
TACACAATTTTGACGTGGGTGTGGTAGAAAATGGCAAGCATCAACAACCGCCGAATAAGTATGCCGAATATAAAAATGTTTGCATACATATGTGCAAAAATATATATTTTCTTGACTGATTTTTTTAAATAACCTACAAACCATTTTTCTTGAGTCATACTTGTGTTTACTACGGCAACATTTGTGCTACAAATAAAGTTACAGCTGTATTTGAATATGTGCTTGCTAATTACATGTACATAAATTATTCACATGTACATACACATAAATTTTCATACATATGTGTGTATGTAGGAAATATATATATTTATGTACATACCATTTAAACTACATATGTATGCATATAATGTTAGATACTTTTAACGATTATGTGTAGTTAGATGACGTTTAAAAAATGTAACAAAATGCTTTAGACTCCTGAATAAGGACAAAGCAATGGGAATACAAGTACAAACAATGTTGAGGTGTGTGCCTAGTGCAGGTAAATAAAAATATTCTGTACCACTACCATGGCCGGCTCGTGATTTTGATAAAAGTATAGTTTTAAAAACACTTGTCAATAAGATATTGAGATTTACGATGTTTTAACTCATCTCGTTCGCACGCAAAGCCGTGGTAATTGACCGCGTTTAAAACCCGTTCGATACGTTTTAACACTCAGGAGCAAAAATATTTCTGGTATATCAGAAAGCGTTTCCGCCCTAAAAGCTACGCGGGATACTCTCAATACGCATGCGTGGGCAAGTGCAACGGGGTTGCCAATTTGCAAAAGTTATTTTAAAGCTACCAACTATATAAAAAATATAACAATTTATGTATTGTTACATATATTACATTATGTTCGAAGAACTAGTAAAAAAATAATATTAAATTAATATAAGATCTTAGTGATTGGATATGTTTTTACATAACTGACATATGATAGATATTACTTTGGACATATTTATACATTTACACATACACATATATAAAGTGTTTTAAATTCATATTTTAAACATTGTTGTCATTACATTTTCTCACTAACAATATACTAGTAAGGTCTGAAACTTTTTCTAAAGACATCGAATTTTCCCATTTAATTTGAAATTCTTTAACCGAAAATTGCATCGATTTCCACTACTGCTCACTCTTCTTTCTTGGTACTACTCCGGCGTGAATACATTTTTTTTTTTGGATAAAATATCAGGTTGTGGAGCCAAAATAACAAAGATAAAAATAGTCTACTTTTTGGTGTCCATTCTAAAAGCTGAGTTTTTGAAATCATTCGTTGTGTTCTGCAGCAAAAATAATTTCATATGTCACATACAAAAAACAATGTAATACACAATGAAGCCATTCCTTTTGTTTTGTTTTTATATTTATATATATATGTATATATATATATATTATATGCATTGACACGCAATAAAATATTCTATAATACAATGTCTTAAGAAGTAGGACTGTAGATTACATTTAACAATTTTAAATACTTATCAAGCAGCGAGGGGGCTAGAAAATTGTGGGATGGGGAACCACTACTTATAACTTTATTAAGATAATATTGACACATCGAGAGAAATGTTTTTTCTATTTTATAATATGCATTTCATTTAATATATTTACATATACTATATACATTAGACTATGCAATCAAATAATCGTATGAGATATATAGTTTTCGTACACACAATTAACTGTGTGTATTACATAAATATTGTAAACTTTTTGTGTCCACCGTAACGTTATTGCATTAACCTCTGAAATGGTCGAGTCTATATATGATTAACTTATTTTTGCAAGTATTCGGGTTGTTTACAATCTCAAGGTAGACATTTTTTGTTTGCTCAAAACTCTGACTTGTGTACTTTAATGCTAGAGATCATAGAAAATTATGTATATTTTTTAGAATAACTCGGGAATATATATTTGCTTCTTGCTTTCAGAAATTTTGGCTGCACAATTTACAGTGTTCAATGTAACCAGACACAACTGTATAATTCATAATTTTAATTTTGCGATTTTACAGAAGTTTTCTGCATATTTTTGTACGTTTTAAAAGGCATTAAATATGAGAGGGATAGAACCACTTTACAGGAATAACTACGCACTTTTGTGTTACACAACTAAGACAGAGACACGTTACAATTGAATCGGACATAACAGGACAACTTATAGCTACATATTTGTATGTATATATTATATATTTGCACTATGGGCTAGAAGAAAAATTCTGGACTCCTAGATTTGTATGTTTACTATATGTTTGTGTCTGCCCGACCCGCATTCATGGGTCGGCAGGCAAATGAATCTGTGGCGTTCCGTGAGCCTTAACCTAGTTTGCGACGTTTGTTTGTGGTCGGTGGCGTTGCCGCTATTGCCATTACCGGCAAGGCAACGGGTGTGCCATGGCCAGGATACTGTAGGTGCTGTACCACAGAGAGTTGTGGCTGTTGCTGTTTGAGAAGCTTGGCGGCAGCATGGGCCTCAGCCGCTACCACGGGATGCAACAGATCGACGCTTTTGCCGCCGCCAGCATTGCCGCTATCACAATCGTCATCGTCTGAGATCAGTGATATGCTTAGGTCGCTGGATAGCTTAAGTGAAATGGGCGTAGGCGGCGAAGGCGCTACCATAGGTGCTACCTTAGCACGCATCGCTGGTGAGAGTTTTTGCAGCTGCTCTGGTAAAAAGTCGTGCGCGTACTCGGGCACACCACTGGAGGCAAGTCCTTCACGCAACTTACTCAGCGATAGCTCGTAGATGCGGTTCGCAATGACCGTATGAACGGTGGTTTCATCGGGCAGCGTAGCCGCTACATCCCCGGCCACGTCAACTTTTAGATAACCATCTAAGTTGTTTTTTGGTGAAGTAGTAGTGGGTGTGCTGCAACTACTTGGATTGTTGTTAAACGCAATTGATGCGTCTCGTGGCGTTCTTCGTCGCTGGCGGGCTTGGCAGTTGGCAGTAGTGGAATTGCGCGGCACAAGCGAGACAGTCACCTCTTCAACAGCGTGAGATGAAAATGTGAGCGGTGCGAGCGGAGGTGGGGAACGCATTATGCGACGACTGTTAAAGTCCGTTCTGCCATCCTCATCGTCACTTGTAAGCACTATGCTATCGGCGAACGTGGATGTTGTCGTGGATGTTACATCGCCATAACGTTTTCGGGCGCTGAGGACCCTCTTACGGATTGGCTTGCTGTCACAGTTGCTGCGACTGCTGTTAGCTGGCATTAGCAACATAGTAGAGCTTTGCGCCGGCGCTAACTCAACTGGTACTAACGTAATATGCGGCACCGTTGACAATTGCAGACTGCCGGGCGTATGTAAAAAAAGCCCGTTGGAAACTGGCAATTCTGGGACGTCAGCAATTGTTGCCTGCGACACGTTGCCTTCGTCTTCGTCTTCGTCGTCTGACACCAGATCGATGGTTATGTCCGCAGGTAGTGTAGCAGCCGCATTACGTCGTGGTAACGCTAGATGGCACCGTCGCTTACCGTGATCAGTCTTATAAGCGGGTGCAGTGATCTGAAGCTGCATTTGGGCCATATAAAGCTGTTGCCGCTCGTGTAGGCGTTCCTTCCATTTGTACAGGCGACGTTTAAGACGCCTGTTGTCAAACAAATTGGATGATATATAGATTGGATCGGAATGTTTGGTATTCATTGCTGTAAATACAATAGAATTGTTTTAGTGTCAAATTGAAATCTTAACAGGGGTAACAAGATTCCATAGTATGTGCTGTACGTTTTACTTACTGCTGCTGATATCACCGGGACTGTGTTTACTTGAGTGCGTCTAACATCTCTGTTTTGTGGAATGCCTCAAAGATGAAAAAGTGCACGAAGTTTTACCAGCAAGTACAGTTTGTTATTGCGGTGATTGCAACTTGCATAATTGCGTCAACTCCTTCAAGTTTTTTGCGGAGTGAAGCTAGTTGTTTAGTGGATTTGCCTTTTTCCTATAGTCATTTTATATTCGAGTCTTGCGCAAAAATGGTGAAACTATTCTGTTGTACTTTATGTTCGCCTTCAGATTGTGTTGCGTTTTGTTTTTGTTGTATTTTTTTCGTGCTGTTTATTTTGGTGTAGGGATGTTAAAAAGTGCATCGATGGCGATGATATCGATATACATCTAATCAACACTGTGCTCGATTTTGGATATTTGCAACCATGCTTAATGGTTGGTGTCTCTGCTAAGCATTTGTTCTTCATAAATGGCGGGTCATTCAAAATCGCTTATAAAGATTTTGCTTTTCAAACATAAACCGAGATAATATTACTTATTAAATGAGACTATTCCTAAAATACATTTGTATGTATATAAGTGTTAGCATATTAGACATGTGGGTTGATGCACGTTTGGTAGCCAACAGTTATTCATCAGGGGTTCGCATGTCGACTGATTTGCCAAAATTCTTATAAGGCGAACGCATCCGACAGCCACACCGAAGCAAAATAAAACTGCTTCAAAAGCCACTAGAGACACGACTACCAGTACGAGCCCAACTTAATACCAATAAAAAAAATTGAGTATAAATTGGCGCCACCCACAAATTTTGAGTTCTTTTTACTATGGAGCACATGCGCCTTGACTTTGAGTGGCATTCCTAAAGCTTTCACTCAACGCATTCAACGAGCTTTCACAATGTTTTGTCCTAACATGTTCTTTACTAAAGTCAGTCGGTTTGTAGCCGTTCTACATTGCTGTGCGTTGCAGGTCTATGTTAATGCAATTTGCAATTTATTATTTCGTATACTACTTCACAGCCCCAGTATAAAGGTCTTTGTCGAATTAATTTGAGCATAGCACTACAGGGGTCGAGGCTTGAACCACTGACAAGTGTAAGTTGAAGTATCGTTGAAACAGTTCATCGTGTTGGGTGGTCATCCCGTATGGCCTAAACGAGCTAAATATGCTATATTATTATTGCAGCCGTCAAATGGCGCGGCATTTTCATTATTTATATGCGCAAAAATATACTTTAAATGTCAAACTGCGAACTTAAGGTATACTTTTAAGAAATCAGCACAAAGGAAAGCTATATACTGTATAGGCGTTACGTCGAGGTTAAACTGTAACTCACCACTTAGACTTCAATTAAAATATTTTTAAAGCATATTTTTTGGGATGTCATGATAACCTAGGAATATTCAGCTATTCTTACATGAAAATGTACTGTTACTCAAAAATAACCTTTAACAATGCTTAATGTGACACCAGTTGTTCCATCTTGGATACTGTGTGTCACTAAACAAAATCTGCTCTGGTGCCCTTATATCTTCTCTGGCTACGGCCTTCTGTGTACATATGCACACATATGCATACTTACCCAGTATTAAAATGACTGTTGAGGCGAATAAGCTAGTTGAAAATATTCTAAAATGCAATCCTTCAGTTATATAAGGAAGACATTTAATGGGAGCCCTTTTAATTGAAATCGGCGAATCCGGCTTGCATTTGTGGCCAAAATGAATGAATGCCTGCCTGCTTGCCTGCCTGCCTGCCTGCCTGCCTGCTTTAAATATTGTATGCAAAAAAGTCAGCATTCTGCTAAGTAAAGTGAAACCGGCGTATAGCAAGGCAGACAAAATTGGGCGCAGAGGCAATGGAAAAGTGAAGAAAACGGCGTAAAGACAATAGACAGGAACCACAACAAAAATTATAGACTCAACTTGGCTTGACTTGCCACTTGGCCGCCCACAGTTTCCAGCACCAGAACCAGCGCTAGCTCCATCTCTAGTTACGACCCCGTCTCCATCTCCATCTCCATCTCCACCTCCACCTCTAGTTGCAGCAATGCGCTTTGGCCGCTTAAATTCAAGAAGCGCAGAGAATGAAGCATTTGCCGCGTTTAGGCGCACGCAGACCTTGCAACCGACCCCGAACCCACTGGCAATGGTTTCCTGCCTCAGACGGCACTGGAAACTGCTTCGGCCTGGGCCGCCTGTGCATTAAAATGAATTTCTTTTGTATGCGTTGTGCTTCGAAAAGGGCAGACTCGAGCCGGAGTCGATTTGAATGAATGCACGTCCTTGCGCTGTTCTTGCTCCTCTTGTTGCGCAGCTCAGGCCAGGCCAACCCACAGCGACTCCGAGCTCCGAACTCCGTGTCCGCCCTCTGCTTCGCTATGTCTCTGGCTCCGACTCCGACTCCGACTCCGACTCCGTATCCGTCTGTGTCGTCATCGCCCTCATCAGTGGCAAAGTGCTGGCACATCGATATTGCCTTCGTCCTTGCCGTCCGCGACGAGTTTGCTTCTTGACGTCGTTGGTGGGACGTCTTTTAAGTGTTTGCATTTTTCAGGTGTTGAATTTTCATTGTACTTGTCTTTGCTGTTGCCGCACTTGTTTTGCTTTGGTTTCTTCCATTCCATTCCATTCCATTCTGTTCTATTCTATTCTATCTTTTTTTATTTTTATTTTTGGCATTACGCCAAATGTGCAAAGCCAACAAAATACCAAAAGATTGCACATTGCACCTGTCTTCTGGACGGCATTTTGGTTTACGGCTTCAGTCTGCTCAGCTTTTGTGTACGTGGCTGGGTGTGTGTACTATTTGTGTGGGTGTGCGCCAGCTTTAGGGTAATTCTCCGACACGTCCTTGTTGCTGTTTGCTCCGATAGTTGCTGTTGTTGTTGTTGTTGTTATTCTTGTTGTTGTTTTAATACCCTGTAACCATCACAAACGGGGTGAAGAGGCAGCAACTAGGAAGCATCTCCTGAATTAATAAGTTATTTAAATGTAATTAATTGCACAGGTCAACAAAGTTGTTTTCTTTCCATTTCCGATATTATTTTGAGTGTTGTACACGATGACGTTTTTAGAATTTGCGTATCTTGTCAGGATTTTGAGATACATCTATAAGGTCTCTAATATCTCTATATATATATTTATGAGTGTAATCGAATTTCGATCTTGTAGTGTAAGATTAAAGTTTTAATTAAAGATCTTTGAGATGTTTCTGGCACGTCAGGTTGGAAGCAAAATCCTTTCGAAAACACTCAAAAACACGTTTTTTTTTTGGTTTCTGTACTGAGAACACCATCGCATTCAGCACGCAAAAAGACTTCGACATCGATATCTTTAAAAATAATTGTTTTTTTTTTTTTTTTCCAAACGAAACATATTTGGTTACATGTATGTAATTTTATATGTGTACGTTGGGAAAGGGTATGTGATAGTCCAGCACACCGGTTTGAGCACTCTTGATGCTTCAGATTAAAGCTGCCACTGCCATCGACAGCATGGCTAGTTTCAAATGCCACTTATACCCTGTTTGTAAAGTGTGGACAAAAGGGGTGTTATATGAAAAATGATTTAGTGAAATTGTTTCATACTATTTTGGCGGCAAATATGGTTTGTGAAGAGTACATCTTCGATTTTGCTTTTGTTTCAATCGAACGTGACTGACATCTTTATCTGAGTTGCAAAACCGTAAAAGTAATTTACGATTATTTGGCTTCCGTTTAGGGTATCTGCGAGTTGAGAACGCTTGTGTAAAGTGCTACCTACATCTTGCTGCGCGTTAGGATTATATAGCCGTTTAGCCCAGAGCAGTATTATTGGAGGCCAGACACCACGGCAAGAGTATACAAAAAGCGATACTAAAATCATATAAATATACGTATGGATGAGTGTTCATTGTATGCAATGACGGACTGACTAATTGATTGACTGATTATAAATTACTGATGACAGATGACTGATTGAATAACATCTGAGCGGCTAACATTACATGCAGCAAATTCATCTTAAAGGATAAACAAAAGGCTTTCACTTAATTGCATTAAATAGCAATTTCGAAGGAATCTTTATGAACTAAGCTTAACTTAAAACTGCAAAATTATCTTTTATATACACTTTTTTCATTTTCAAATTGTATTGGTTTTTTTTTTTTAGATTAGCACATACAAAAATTGTTGTAGTAATAACTAGTTGTAAAAATAAACTAATAAATAGTCTACAGAAAGTCTACACATAGAACATTAATGCCGTACCTGTAACCAATTTGACTTTTTTAGCTACTAAGGGCACGTGACTAAACGTCTTAATAATTGTTAAAGGAAGGAAGAACGAATTAATACAATTATGAATATGGGCAGAGCGCATATGCATGCTTGTACTTAGGTATGAGCAGAATGGCATCTGGTCGTGGTCAAATGGGCCAGATAAACAGAGGCTAGGCACACCTGCACCTCGACCTGTAGTGTAGCTGCAACAGGCGGCAGGCGGCAAGCGGCCGGTGCTCAGAAACGGTAAGTGGAAATTTGCGTCAATAGGATTGTTAAAGAGGCTTAAGTTAAATGGGAAAACTTCCGAATCAATGAACCGCAAATTGCATGCGAAATGCCAAAACGAAAATGTCGCCGACCGACTGCTTCAGCGACCAGCAATGTTTGTATGTCCGTCCACATGTATTGGTGTGTTTGTACATGCATACACATGCCAGAAAGTAGTGCACTGAAATCGAAACCAGTCCAACCAGTTTGTTTCCAAAACCTAACTGAAATCAGAACCGACCCTTGCAAGAGCCGCTCAGCAATTCATTTAATTCTAATAACACTTAAGAGCCCTCAAACACACTTTTGTATACGTATGTTTTTGTCTACGTTCATATATTACTCATACACATAAGTATGTGTACAATACAATTGCTCAGGTGCGTAGCCCAGTATATTGCTTGGCGAGGACAAAAAGCGAATCGTCATCATACACACATAGAAGAAGAACATACAACAACAAAAATAAAATACAATTTGTGTATATGTGTCCTGTGGAAATTATAATTAAAGTTATACTTTAATTTATTTTTGTGGTACGCCAAACGTGCATACCATACGTACGTGTACCTCAAAGTTGTTTTCCCTTTTTTTTATGTTTTATCATTGAATTAAATGAACCTCAGATGCGCCCCTGTGAATAAGTACGAGTGCTTGATTATATCAATTTTGTTGCTCAGCTTTCTGCCAAAATAACAGAAAGCAAGAGATGGAGTCATTGTAGAAATGAAAAATGTGAGGATAGGATATACTTATATTGCTATAAAACATTTTCGGCATATCCTTGCATTGCATTTGGCTAGTCGCTTTCTCTATTCAGTGTTAACACTGAAATCAAATTGCCTATTTTAGAGGGTATATCTTAAGTGATAACACCATGGTCTCGTTCTCCCAGACGACTGGTTTACTCGTCCTTAATAGCAATTTCAATTTCATTTCCTTCAACAAGTCATAAAACATACACATGTGAGCACGAGCGTATGTGTGTCTGTGTGTGTGAGAGCCGGGATGGGTGATGATGACAGGGAATTCAATTTCGCGTATTTTTTTTAACTTAATCCTTTTTGGCAAGTCGTCGACATTGTGGATTCTTAAGAGTTGGTGCTCATTTTGTTTATACACAAACAGTTAACAAAGTTGCTTAGGTATGAACCAGTTTTAGGAAACTGTACACATAGCTGTGTTCATCCCTTAATTGTTGTTGTTTTATTTTAAATATAAACGGTTTTCACTTGCTTTTTGCACCGTACAAATATTAATAAATAATATAACTATATTCATATATCGTATTGGCTCAATGCATTTGCTACAAGTACTTGCACTAAGCCAACACGACTCGTGAGACAACTGACAAAGGATAAAACAATCTATACATTTCGAAAACTAAAATGCTTTCACTTCTGTCAGGCTACATTTGAATTGAAGGGCGCGGATAGAATAACTTAAATGTGAGAAGATGGTTCAACTAGATGTATGCATGCATGTACATGATGCTCGGACAGTGGAGCACAATGCATTTGTTTCACAATTGCGCCAAATTCGGTGGTTGTATATAATCGAGTTAGATATGGTTAGCTATATTATTGTAAATTTCATTAAATTCCAGTCAGTGGTGTTTGCGTTAATGAGCAACAAAACATGTTTAAAAACATTCATATTATTATTATTATTATACATTAAGCAGGATAAAATATAATAATTGAAAGAGTCGACAAACATCAATTACCGATTGTCTCCATTTCTGACCCACTGTTGTTGTCTGCCTATAAGCCACATACCGGGTGTTTGTATATTTGTTTATTATCCTTGGCAAAACATGCAAAGATGCTGCAAAGTAGCTTAATACTTTATGCACGCAATGAAAAGACTTTTTATGATCGCATTATACTTGTAGATACTTATATTTTTGTAGATATTTCGCTCGTCTATTCGATACAGACACATGCACATTTATGCACAAACGCAGATATGAATATATATCGCTACATACGTACGTATGTATGTTTCTATGTATGTGTGTGTGTGTGTGTGTGTGTGTGTGTGTGTGTGTGTGTTGATGCTATGTGCCATGAAGTGTGTATGGTGTGTTTGGTGCCAGTTTTTGGGACTCGCAGCACTTGTAGCCCTATCGCTTTTACACAAGGGTGCATGTTAAATGTGCGACACCATGTCGTATGAGTGATAGCTAGAGCGCATAAACTATGCTGTAAATAAGTTTATTATCGCGCTGTACTCTCTCGTAGTCCCTCAATGCAGAGCGTGTTATATGTTGTTTGCATGGTTATAACGCCACCAAAAAACTTTACAATTTATCTCTGCTTTGTTTTTGCGAATTCGACCACAACATTCTCTCTCTCTCTCTCTCCTCCTCTTTTTATATTTATGCGTATATGCCACAGCAATGTAGTTGTAAAATATTAAAGTTGTATTTGTCATGTTTTCAAAGTTTGTCACTTTGGAATGAGGACTGTTGTTTCTGATTTGCGCTGCTTGGGGACAATCAGGATTATTAAGCAATCCGAAAATATTCAATTAGTTGAGTGTTAGTTGTGGATATAACATGTGTTCTTCTTAAATGCCATCGTCAAATGGTTCTTGGAATCTTAGACTCTTAGATTCTAGTTAACACATATATACATATATATATATATATATATGTAAATTGTAGTTCCCATACTGCATCTGGTGTTTGCGGTTTAGTTGAACTAAAAAAAAAACTTTGAAACTTTCAAATTTTATAGATTTTTGCGCAGCCAATGTAAAACGGTTCCAAAACATAAAAAAAATGCACAAAGCATTTGGTTTTTCGTTTGTTTCTCTTTTTTATACTTTTGTAATTATTTTGCTGCTGCTCCTAATTAATACAAATGGTTTGATACACAATAAAGATTTTTCAACTTGCCTCGTTACTGGCGCTGGCCTGGCTTGGTGGCCGTTGTTGTTAGTGTCCTTGTTGTCCTCACTGAAGAAAAAAGTTTTCCCATTTTGAAAAGTTTGTGTTTTGTGGCGTTTCTGTTGCAGTTGCACTCATACACTTGTAATAATACATACACACACGCACGCACACACACACACACACACACAAGCACACACGCACATACATATGTATATGTATATAGACGCTCTAATATCACCGCCTCATGCCCGTTATCTCTTTTGTTTTTCGCATTGCCTTTGCCTTTGCCTTTTACTTTTCGACGTCGACGTCGACGTCGTCAACATTGCCGTCTTCATCAACGTGCATTGTTTTTGTGTAATTTTGCAATAAACAGCAAAACAATTTAAAAAACGAGCAAGCAACGTCGACAAAGCAAAGGATGTAACGTTTTGCCAAGTGGACCGACACCAACTAGCCTCGAACCCCCCAAGCGACCAACCGCGCACAATAGTGGGCAATGTAAAAATGAAACTCAAACAGAGCAAGAAAAGTGCTTTAAGCCGGAGATACGCGACTGTTAAATACCCCGCACACACAGGTAAACAGGGCACAACAACAATAATGAGTGCATACATCAAGATTAAGTCCTGTAATATCACCTTTTAGGTCCTCTGTTACCTCTGTTCCGTTTCTTAGATCATTAGTACAACTAGCATGTTATACCTTATTTAACGGTTTTTCGTAAAGGGTATATATGTATATGGGGTATACCACACACACATATGTATATGTATATGTGTACACACGGAAGTTACGCTTGCCATTGCAGTGTTTCGTGCCAGGTCCTTGAGAGTTTTAAGTGCGAACGACCCACGACTGTCCATTCACCAATTTATACAGCAAACTTTTTTGCTGTAGAAATACTTTTGGTTAAGTTTGTTTACTGTAAAAGAAAATGTTATGCCTCCATTTAATGTGTGGCCTTACCCCGTGGCTCTTTAGATTCAGGGAGCTTGTGGCAGGGTTCGATGCAAGGCCCTTTGCATCTGGCGCAGTTAATTTGTTATTGTTAGTACTAGCTGCTACTGGCAACTTCGTTTTGCTTTTGCTTTTGCTGTTGCTCTTCTTCTTTTTGTTCTTTCTGCCTTCAGTTAATTGAAATATATTTATTAACTTTGCCTTCAATTTGCATACCGACTTATATCCAAATATGTTTGCATTCGTTAACGTTATTGAACAACTACATAAGATGATACATAAATACATACATAAATGTGAGTGTCTGTTACTACTTACTAGTTTTAAGCATGTGCTATTTTAACTTTGGGTTCTCCCCAAGAAGTTATCCCAATACCGCTATCATACTGGGTGAGACTGAGTCTGAGCAAGCAAGCCACTTAACTAGCGTCGGAATTCAGCTGAAATGAAGTTGGGACGGTGCTAGGGTGAAGCATCAGCTAAGCAGTAAACAGTAAGCAGTAATATGGCTTAATGACCACTCATTACTGTTAATTGATTTCAATTAAATCACGCCCGAAAACAGTAGCTTAGACTGTATATAAAGGCAAATGAGACTGATGTAACCACAACAACTTAAACAACAATTACAAAAATAATCAGGAAACGAAAACAACAACAGCAACATCGGCCAACCAACACCAACACCAACAACAACAACAACAAGAGGGAATTGCCAATGCTTTTCGCCGATTACGACCAGTTCAGAAACAACAAGGCACCCGAGAAGCTCCAGAGGAAATGTCTGAAAGTAAAACAAGCGAGACCCAAAAGAAACATCAAGACAGCGGGTGGGTAAGAAGGGGAGGGAGAGAGTGTTAGAGAGTGAGAAAAATATGGAGCTGAGCGGACTTAAGTGTCTGCTTTGGCACATGAAGCGCCAGGACACGCACCAAATGTGCACGCACCAAATGACCACGCCCACACCAACGCCCACCAATAATAAATTAAAGCATCTTTACACAATTTCAGCTGCTTAACTTAATAAAAACGACAGCATGGAGAGTAGAAGGAAGACAGGACACTATCCACAACCACATCCACATCCACATAAAAATCCACCTTCTGCTTCAGCTTCTGCTTCTGCTTCTGCTTTCAGGTCCAGCTTTAGTTTTAGCTCTCAAGCAGTCAGCCATCGACCAGTCGCTGCCACTTGACTGCTGTTGCGGCAAAGATTTTCGGATAAAGTTAATTACGGCTCATTGGCTATTCTACGGGGGAAAAGAGAAGGAGTGGCAAAGTTGCGCTGTTGGCAACAATCTAGATGCGGATTTCGTCGCGTCGGCCGAGTTTGCATTTGCATCTCCATCTCACTCTCTCTCTCTCTCTCTCTCTCTCTACAAGCACTATCCTCTTAAGCAATTAACAATAAAACAACACTTTTCTAATTGGATGAAACGTTTTGCAAGTTTTGCATTGGATATGCTTTGCTTAAAATGCGCGTCGTCAGAATTAAAACCAGTACCTAATGCTGTACGACTACAGCTCTGTCACTGCCCAACAACAGTCTCCCATTATAGGGGTCTAAGCACTGTCTATCATTTAGTGACAATTAGGTTTGGATTAAAGATTGGAAAAAAAAAAAAACGTAAAGCACAGATCAATCGAATCAACCTCAAATTGAATTCAGAGTCAACAAGAGCATAATGTGGATTATTCCGTAAAAGCTCGCCATATGCAGCCAGTTATTTAGGCACCCATTAAACGAAGATCCGTGAGAATTGTAAGACTGTAATTACATGTTTGACACAGTTAATTCTTTATAGTTGAGTAAACGTGCGTATATTTGCTTCGAATTAAGTACACGCTATAAGTTCGATCAATAATTAATACAATACAAAGGCCGCGTCCTAATTCATTCTTCATTCTTAATATAAAGTATAAAGCATCTAGGCGGGATCGTTTTATAAGGACAAATTTCTTTGCATTTCTTGGATTTGTTGGTGCAGCGACGCGCAGTTTTCATATTCAATAGCTGCTTTTTGCAAAAACAACAACAACAACAAAAACAACAACAAATTAATACAAATAGTCTGCAGTGGTCTGGGCCATAGATTACACTTTTGTAGACAGTTTTGCACTTGCCGGCTGGCCGTTGTGGTACTAGCCCTGTGGCACCTCGCCCTAAAGCCAGTTCCCAGCAGCCAACGACCCATTGTGCAGGCAAAGCTTAGCTTTTTTTCTTCACAAGCAGCGTCTCAATATCTTATCCACACCACTCTGCTTGCCTGTGCTATCTTGCTATCATCGCAGTCTTAGCGCCACTTGGACGGCCAGTTCATAGCAGGCTAATACGCCTTAAGACTGCTGGATACATCGCCACTATACACTTTACTAACACATACACACACACACACACATATATACACAAACATACACAGAGCTAGTTGTAAGTGTGGGTATGTTCGTATATAAATTATTTATTGGAATTTTTGGCTTTTGAATTGAACCAACAGATGCTTGCAACTTTCGATCCATTTGCGCATACATTGAAGGCATTGAAAAGTGAAAAAGTTTTAATAGAATTTCTTTCTAAATAATATTTGTTGTTGGTATTATAGTAGGTATACCAACATCTTTGCCTCACTTCTTGTCCCATTGCAAAGCTAAAGGCCTTTTTTATGATGTTAATGGCTTTTTAATTGCCTTGACAAGTGCACACAAGATTTACATGCTTTCATAAGTAAATAATATCACGTCCCCTTCACAATATGGCACCTGTGTTTATTTATGTGTGTGCCTGCACTTTAATTACGATTTTATTAGCGAAAGTACTCGTCAACGATAAATAAAGTAAAGGTGCATTTCACTACGACTACTAAACACAAAAACAGATCCTTTCCTATCCAAATGTAGTTCACTGAATGAACATAATATATGCATACCCATACATTCATACATACATACATACATACGTACGTATTTGATTTTTGTGTTGTAACTTCTGATTGTTTAACTGCCTACAATTTATTTGTGTGCGTGCCAATTTGAATTATCGAAGTTGATGTTGTGCATGTGGGTATATATATATATATATATATATATATATATATATATATATGTTTTGTGAATGTGCTTTGATTCTGTGTGTGCCATACAAATGGTAAGCCAAAATATGGCGTTATAATAATTTTCATAGCAAAATTTACACATGCATAATTAATTAGTATCAAAAATTTAATACTCACACTTTGTATCTGCTTAAATATTTACACTTCGTGCCAAATTTGTATGCAAATCGCTTTGCTACAGACTGACAATAACATACACATACACACACACAAACACACATACACACGCACAATGTCTTGCAATTAAAAAATGATACAGTCTGCGTCATTTTATTAGTGGTATTGAGTTTCGTTGGAATAATTTCATTAAAAAATCGCAAATAAAAATAAAAGAATAGAAAGAGAAAGTGCCTTTGTCTAAAAACGAAAGAGAAAGAAAGGAAAAGAAAGAAAGAGAGAGAAACAAATATGGAACTTAGTTGAGAGAGTTAGAGGACGTTGATTTATTTGGACAATATGCTTTCGTATATAAAAATAAGTGTTAATATTCTCATGGCCAGCACTGTGCGCTGCCAGAGCAGAGCAAACAGAATTGAAATCGGGTGGCTGTTGCCGCTGGCGGTAGCCATCGTTGGTGCCGCTGCCGGCTCTGGTTGTTTCGTTGGGTCGCCATGCCGTCTGTGGGGAGCAAGTTGTTGCTGTAGTTGGCTGCTCGGTCACTAACTGGTTGGTTCTGTTGCTGTTGTTGTTGCTGATGGCGTTGATTGTTGTTTTTTTGAAAACCCTTTTTAGTGTTTGCATTTAACGAACAACGCCACAACGAGGCAGCGGCAACGGCAACGGCAACGGCAACAATAAGGGCAATAACAAGCGTGCTTGCCGCACATTCCGCGCCAAGGCCGGTAATGCTCTCGGCCCAGGGGCTGGTGTTAGTGATGTGTCAGGAAGCTGGTGCTGGTGTTGGGGCTGGATGGAGTGAGAGATGGGGGTGTGGCTAATAAAAGGCTCGTTACAACGAAAACAAATCAAATCGGCGCCGAAGCCATCCATCAAGTCAAACCAAACTCGAGTTCAAATGAAACGCTGCTAACGAATACCAGCAACAAACAGGAAGTAGTTTGAATTTCCGGTGTCACTCAGCCCCACGCAATAGTAGCTAAGCGCCAGTTCCATCTGCAATAGCATCGACAACAGCAACAGAGGCAGCAACCACGTTCAAATTTTCAAATTGATTACGGGACACGTTGCGGGAAGGGCCGGGACCGGGACCGGGACCGGGACCGGGAAGAGATGCCGCAACCCACGCGAAATCAACTGAGCTTTACTTTGAAATGCCATTAAAATGTATTTACAAACGCAAATTGATAGCGATTTTGGTCTGGGCCTGGCGCGAGCAATGTGTTGAAGTTGAAGCTTAGCCGGCGATTCGGTCAGGATGTGTGGCGTGCGACAAAGGGATGAGAGTTTACTATCCTTTTGAACGTTTGCCCCTTACTTAAACGCATACCAAAAGCTGCAATTTCGTTACTACGATACATATATCTGTCTATATTAGGATGGTCGTTAAAAATTAAAATCTTAGTGCCGCCCCCTTTTGATGAAAAAACACTAAATGTATCTTTTTTAATTAAATAAATTAAGTGAAACACGTACCTAAGGACGATCTAAGTTAATTTTGTCTCCTCTGAAAATATGTGATGAAATATACATATATTATTTAGCTTTGTAACACACTCCGATACGTAATTAATTGTTATGCATTATATGTTAAGTGGGCAATTAATGTAATTGGCAACGCTATTTGTCGAATAAATTGAACCGTCAGTTGTATTTTTACAATTGGTTTTTTATTGGCAATGCGGCGGCGTTAAGCAATCAGCAATTTCTCCAACATCAACGACAATAAAGTTAGACTGCAATTATTTTCAAATGAACTTCATTTGAAATGCAATTTGAGGCATGTGTAAATTATATATGCAAACAATTTACTGCGCTTTGGGCACAAAAAGGACAAGCAAGTAGAAACGGTGTCAAGACAACAAGCTTGCTGCCTTCGAGTTGTTCAGCAGCAGACGTTGACAACAGCAGCAATGATAAATCAATATGCAAAAGGAACACTGACGAGAGAACTTGGCAAACAAGACGCGTGGCAAAATGATAAGCTGTCTTGCCTTGTATTGTGCCGGTGACGGCAGCTACAAAACAACTTGTGGGAATGTTTCTCCAGCACATATTGTACATACAAACAAATCCCATATATAAATGTGTACGTAGTTAGGTTTGCGTGTGTGTTCGTGTGAATTTGATGTATGATATATCCTTGTGTGTGCACACAGTGGCCCATCCACATTAAAGTGAGCAATAAACATACGCGATTAAATTCATTATGAACACTTGAACAGCAGACAATGGGAATATGAAATGACAAACTGATTGTATGTGTGGCTATGGCTGCACGTGTGTGTGTTTGTGTGTGTGTGTGTGTGTTATTGGTTGTGTTGATGTCCCTTTAGAGTCATACGTGAAAATAACATGGTTCTCTCTCTGTGTGTTCGTGACTTGTGTGACGACAAAATGAAGAAAAAGGTTTCAGTTCTTGTTATTGTTGCCTTTTCTAATTGTATTTGTGATTGCATGTGTGTGTGTCTGCGTATGTGGTTACTAATTGGATTTCAGATATTCAATCAACATGCTTCCGCTGTGATTTTCACAGCATTTGCGGATGAGTACAACTCTAGTTAAGCCAGCGCTCATCTACTTAGTATTGCAACAATAAAGCACTCGATATTTTTACCGTATTAGTATTTGTTATTCACATCACTTTAAATGTGCGTGGGATGTTTTATTTGACTCATTGCTGCTCATCGATCTTAAGCCTACTAAAACTACTACTCAAAACTGAACATTACATCTTACAATCAATGAAATATTGGTTTGAATGCACTTACTTTAATTTAAAAATATATAATCCAAATAGAAATCTGCTCATATATATTTTATTACAAATATAGCGGCCGCTTGAATGCTTCGTTACTGTTCGTTGCTGTCAGACACAGTAAACTGTGCGGCAACAAGCCCATAAACCATAAACTGTTGACCAAAATATCACAACATACATGAGTGTGTGTTTTGGTGAAAATGCTAGTGCGCGTGATGGTCACCGCATTTTGTCTCTGGTGTTAGATTAGCAGCGCAAGATTCTGGGCCATGGTTATACTCCGTTTTGGGGGTATGTCATATACAGAATGTCGCCGCAAGCCACAGTCCGTGCACCTGTTGCACATCTTAAGCGATAAAGCAACAGCACGCGATCAGTAGTAGCAACAACTGTATCCCACTACCCAAGTGGCTATATGCCAAATTTTCTGCTATCCATTTGCGATAAGCGTACACATCGGTATAGACGTTAGCATAGCGTTTCTCGCCACATCCATATCCATAGGAGACAATACCGAATACTTTACCTTCGCAAATTAAGGGGCCCCCCGAATCACCGTTGCAGCTGTCCGCTTGAGAATCGTTAGCGTTCGAGGCGCATATCTTGCCATATATAAATCCTGATTGTCTGGAGCAGAAGGCATATGAATTAACGGCTATGTCAGCGTTGACAGCCTCGTCCGGCATTGGGCCGTACTAATAGTCAAAGTAATCAAATAATCAGTCAACACCAGAAAATAAACAAACATATGTTTTACTGTAAGTGCTTACCTGAATCACCATACCCCATCCAACGACTGTGCATGGCGTTCCAGCCTTTGGATCATGGTCATTCAATGGTATGGTATCAACGAAGTTTGCGTCCGTTGTCAGCGCATTGGTAAGCTTAATAAGGGCAATGTCATTGACTAAACCTACTCGTGAAAATTTCGGATGTGGCGTCACCTTAGTCACATACATTTCTTGTGTGGAATCAGTCTTTTCCAGGCGACGAGGTGTACCAGCAAAGACTCTCACTTGGTTGGGTCGATATATGCCCGCCCTACAAAATCAGATCATGTTTACTAGGCCCCCCCATGTTGAATATTAGTGTTTTTTTTAGACATACCCCTTCCTAACTATACAATGCGCCGCTGTTAGGACCAATTTCGGAGATATTATAGAGCCGCCACAAAAATGATTGTCGCCAAAGTATGTACGTGGCTTTTCTGTACGCAACGAAACAACATACTTAACCAGATCGTTGTGCGGGGGACGGTAGCCGCCGCTTACTAGAAAGTGAAAATCACCCTCATTCTCGACACTAGTGTTGGAGACTGAGTGGCTGGTACGATTTGCACGGTGAGTGTTCAAAGGAAACTGATTTTGAATACCAGAATCTTGAAACTGGAAATCACTTCCAAGTGTCAATACCTCGGGCATAAAGGCCATCCCATTGATGCTGCCGACTGTTCGAGCTGAGCGCCGCTTGGACTCCTGGCTTTTGCTACAGTTCCATGCTGGGTTAGATGCAGAACGCTCGATGTGTAAGTATAAAACGAAAATAATATATACAATAAATTTTGCACACATTTTGATTTGTTAATAAAATTTTTTGTATTTACATGCAGTTACTGAAAGCTTCTACAATACAATTGTTGTATTGAAATTTGATAACATAAACAGAAATTGCTAAGACAATTTTGAAAATCCTACAAATCAACTGGCACAAAACTCATTTATGTGTGGGTGTCAGGTTTAAGGCCTGTCTGCCAACGCATTGCGAACTGTCAGAGCCAAACAGGCAGCGGAAATATTTATTTATATTTATTTGAATGCACTTACTTTAATTTAAAAATATATAATCCAAATAGAAATCTGCTCATATATATTTTATTACAAATATAGCGGCCGCTTGAATGCTTCGTTACTGTTCGTTGCTGTCAGACACAGTAAACTGTGCGGCAACAAGCCCATAAGCCATAAACTGTTGACCAAAATATCACAACATACATGAGTGTGTGTTTTGGTGAAAATGCTAGTGCGCGTGATGGTCACCGCAAGCCACAGTCCGTGCACCTGTTGCACATCTTAAGCGATAAAGCAACAGCACGCGATCAGTAGTAGCAACAACTGTATCCCACTACCCAAGTGGCTATATGCCAAATTTTCTGCTATCCATTTGCGATAAACGTACACATCGGTATAGACGCTAGTATAGTGTTCCACGCCACATCCATATCCATAGGAGACAATACCGAATACTTTACCTTCGCAAATTAAGGGGCCCCCCGAATCACCGGTGCAGCTGTCCACTTGATAATCGTTAGCGTTCGAGGCGCATATCATGCCATATCTAAATGCTGATTGTCTGGCGCAGAAGGCATTTGTATTAACGGCCATGTCAGCGTTGACAGCCTCGTCCGGGATTGGGCCGTACTAATAGTCAAAGTAATCAAATAATCAGTCAACACCAGAAAATAAACAAACATATGTTTTACTGTAAGTGCTTACGTCAATCACCTTACCCCATCCAACGACTGTGCATGGCGTTCCAGCCTTTGGCTCATGGTCATTCAATGGTATGGTATCAACGAAGTTTGCGTCCGTTGTCAGCGCATTGGTAAGCTTAATAAGGGCAATGTCATGGACATTACCTACTGGTGAATATTTCTGATGTGGCGTCACCTTAGTCACATACATTTCTTGTGTGGAATCAGTCTGTACCATGCGACGAGGTGTACCAGCAAAGACTCTCAGTTGGTTGGGTCGAATTATGGCCGCCCTACAAAATCAGATCATGTTTACTAGGCCCCCCAATGTTGAATATTAGTGTTTTTTTTAGACATATACCCAATATACACACAATGCGCCGCTGTTAGGACCAATTTCGGAGATATTATAGAGCCGCCACAAAAATGATTGTCGCCAAAGTATGTACGTGGCTTTTCTGTACGCAACGAAACAACATACTTAACCAGATCGTTGTGCGGGGGACGGTAGCCGCCGGTTACTAGAAAGTGAAAATCACCCTCATTCTCGACACTAGTGTTGGAGACTGAGTGGCTGGTACGATTTGCACGGTGAGTGTTCAAAGGAAACTGATTTTGAATACCAGAATCTTGAAACTGGAAATCACTTCCAAGTGTCAATACCTCGGGCATAAAGGCCATCCCATTGATGCTGCCGACTGTTCGAGCTGAGCGCCGCTTGGACTCCTGGCTTTTGCTACAGTTCCATGCTGGGTTAGATGCAGAACGCTCGATGTGTAAGTATAAAACGAAAATAATATATACAATAAATTTTGCACACATTTTGATTTGTTAATAAAATTTTTTGTATTTACATGCAGTTACTGAAAGCTTCTACAATACAATTGTTGTATTGAAATTTGATAACATAAACAGAAATTGCTAAGACAATTTTGAAAATCCTACAAATCAACTGGCACAAAACTCATTTATGTGTGGGTGTCAGGTTTAAGGCCTGTCTGCCAACGCATTGCGAACTGTCAGAGCCAAACAGGCAGCGGAAATATTTATTTATATTTATTTGAATGCACTTACTTTAATTTAAAAATATATAATCCAAATAGAAATCTGCTCATATATATTTTATTACAAATATAGCGGCCGCTTGAATGCTTCGTTACTGTTCGTTGCTGTCAGACACAGTAAACTGTGCGGCAACAAGCCCATAAACCATAAACTGTTGACCAAAATATCAGAACATACATGAGTGTGTGTTTTGGTGAAAATGCTAGTGCGCGTGATGGTCACCGCATTTTGTCGCTGGTGTTAGATTAGCAGCGCAAGATTCTGGGCCATGGTTATACTCCGTTTTGGGGGTATGTCATATACAGAATGTCGCCGCAAGCCACAGTCCGTGCACCTGTTGCACATCTTAAGCGATAAAGCAACAGCACGCGATCAGTAGTAGCAACAACTGTATCCCACTACCCAAGTGGCTATATGCCAAATTTTCTGCTATCCATTTGCGATAAACGTACACATCGGTATAGACGCCAGCATAGTGTTCCACGCCACATCCATATCCATGGGAGACAATACCGAATACTTTACCTTCGCAAATTAAGGGGCCCCCCGAATCACCGTTGCAGCTGTCCACTTGATAATCGTTAGCGTTCGAGGCGCATATCATGCCATATCTAAATCCTGATTGTCTGGAGCAGAAGGCATTTGTATTAACGGCCATGTCAGCGTTGACAGCCTCGTCCGGGATTGGGCCGTACTAATAGTCAAAGTAATCAAATAATCAGTCAACACCAGAAAATAAACAAACATATGTTTTACTGTAAGTGCTTACCTGAATCACCGTACCCCATCCAACGACTGTGCATGGCGTTCCAGCCTTTGGATCATGGTCATTCAATGGTATGGTATCAACGAAGTTTGCGTCCGTTGTCAGCGCATTGGTAAGCTTAATAAGGGCAATGTCATTGACCATCCCTACTTGTGAATATTTCGGATGTGGCGTCACCTTAGTCACATACATTTCTTGTGTGGAATCAGTCTGTACCATGCGACGAGGTGTACCAGCAAAGACTCTCAGTTGGTTGGGTCGAATTATGGCCGCCCTACAAAATCAGATCATGTTTACTAGGCCCCCCCATGTTGAATATTAGTGTTTTTTTTAGACATACCCCCCAATATACACACAATGCGCCGCTGTTAGGACCAATTTCGGAGATATTATAGAGCCGCCACAAAAATGATTGTCGCCAAAGAATCTACGTGGCTTTTCTGTACGCAACGAAACAACATACTTAACCAGATCGTTGTGCGGGGGACGGTAGCCGCCGGTTACTAGAAAGTGAAAATCACCCTCATTCTCGACACTAGTGTTGGAGACTGAGTGGCTGGTACGATTTGCACGGTGAGTGTTCAAAGGAAACTGATTTTGAATACCAGAATCTTGAAACTGGAAATCACTTCCAAGTGTCAATACCTCGGGCATAAAGGCCATCCCACTGATGCTGCCGACTGTTCGAGCTGAGCGCCGCTTGGACTCCTGGCTTTTGCTACAGTTCCATGCTGGGTTAGAGCATGATGCAGAATGCTCGATGTGTAAGTATAAAACGAAAATAATATATACAATAAATTTTGCACACATTTTGATTTGTTAATAAAATTTTTTGTATTTACATGCAGTTACTGAAAGCTTCTACAATACAATTGTTGTATTGAAATTTGATAACATAAACAGAAATTGCTAAGACAATTTTGAAAATCCTACAAATCAACTGGCACAAAACTCATTTATGTGTGGGTGTCAGGTTTAAGGCCTGTCTGCCAACGCATTGCGAACTGTCAGAGCCAAACAGGCAGCGGAAATATTTACCTTATAACTTTCGCAGCGATCCGATAGGCAAATGAAAAAGTCCTGGCCATAAATAACGTGCACCTGAACCAGTATACTAGTAACGGCGAGAGCAATAGCGACAACAAAAACTTGCAGCTGGCAGCCAAAGCATTAGTTGCTGGCGTCATACACACACGTGCACACATACGCACACTTCCATACAATTACACTAGTGATGTTAAAAATCACGGTTGGCAATACTGTCACACGTATTTTGAATACGTATACGTAATGCGTTTAAAAAAATCACAGGAAGGACAACACTTTTAATATTACATACTTATACTCATACTTATCTTAGTTCAATAATGTATTTTAAATCAAACAATGTGATAAAGAAAAGGAAATTTTTTTTGACCTGCATAAAGTATAATATATTATATAATTACCCCCACTATACATATTTTTATACCCTTAACCCATTGAAAATGGGTAAAAAGGGTATAATGGATTTGTGCAAAAGTATGTAACAGGCAGAAGGAAGCATCTCCGACCCCATAAAGTATATATATTCTTGATCAGCATCAACAGCCGAGTCGATATAGCCATGTCCGTCTGTCCGTCCGTCCGTCTGTCCGTCCGTATGTATGAACGCGTTGATCTCAGAGACTATAAGAGCTAGGGACTCCAGATTTGGTATATAAGCTCGCCTAATCCCTAGGCAGTACAAGTTTGATTTTAGATTTTCGATAACTCTTCCCGTTTCCGATATATACATGTAATCGGTAACAACAAAATCTTCAATTTAGAATACTTTTTGATGCAGTTTGAAAGATTAGACTAAATAAAGACAACATGTGAAAATTTTATTGAAATCGGCTGAGAAACACTGGAGATATGGAGTATTGAAATTAAGAAGGTATGCCCTATACGCGTATACATACAGCCACTCACACATACTTGCAAGCACTGACTGTATGCGTAAATTATAGGGTTGAGGGTATAGTCTAGTCGGGATTTCTCGACTAGAGCCTTCTTACTTGTTTTTAATAGCTTACGGAGGTTACCTTTTTTAAACATATCGTTTTACTGGCTACACAAACGATTTTAAGTCGTGATTTTGTCACTAGGTGCTCTAAACCCGTTTCTGGCATCACGTACTTTTATGTACACAGACAAGTCCATTGTTGTCTGACGGTTCTACTTACTAATTTTTTCGTTGGCCCCGCTTCCGGCGCTCCAGCAAAGTAGCCTGTGTGTGTGTGTAAGTTCATATGTATGTATGAAATTCTGTGTGTGTATGTACTGACTTTGGGTGTGGATGCCTTCTGGGTTGTGCGAGTGAGTCGCTGTCGTTATCATTAATTTGCAGCCTGCCTTTCGTAATAATTTACAAAGGATTTCCTTCACTTTTCCTTGCTAGTTTTTGGCATTTCTTGGCCAAGTTTTAAAGTTAAGTTGTCATTAGATCCTCTTACAAAGACAAATTTGTATATGGCCACTTTTTACAGAAACAAACCACACATAAATGCTCGGCATGTGTTTTTAAACAAATTGGCAGTTTAAGCATGGTAGGTCGGCAATGTTTAAAGGTTTTTATTGTGCAGATTATTAAAGATAGTAGTAGTTTCAACAAATTGAGCTCACATACCATACATACATATCACACTTAGCATTTAAGAAAATTCCTCAAAAATATTGATATCGAATTTTATTCTTTATATAAAGACCGAAACAATTAATTATATATACACAACATATTCTCCATAAGTATGTGTTCGTTTTGAAAGAAGAAATAGAAAAGCTCCTGTGGTCTCCCACAGTCAAACAAGCAAAC
The DNA here is from genome assembly GCA_035044485.1 of Scaptomyza reducta. Classification (NCBI taxonomy): domain Eukaryota; kingdom Metazoa; phylum Arthropoda; class Insecta; order Diptera; family Drosophilidae; genus Scaptomyza; species Scaptomyza reducta. Next base: position 86,718 of record JAWNNV010000659.1, on the reverse strand, counting down.
AAACAAGCACACCTGTAAAATTTCCCGCACATTTATGTGGCCATCAGTTGGCAAAGGTACACAATTATGGTATCGCACTGGCATGACTGACTGACTGACTGCTTACTTGCAGCTGGCTGGCTGGGTCGAGATAGCAGACAACAGACATATTACTTATCGACAATAGAAGATGCCAAAACATTGATTATTGTTGCCTTTTGCAGTTTTAAGTAAAATGCATTTAATGCCAACAACAAGCAGTCAGGGACGGCAGACAGTTGAGTTGGGCTGCCGAGTTTGGTTCCCAATATAAAGTTGCTAATAGCAGCTGCTCAGTTGTTAGCCAACTGCCTATGCTATTGCCAGTAGGTAGGACAGTAGGTTGGCCCAGTATTGCCATCGTTAAAGTCGGTGTCATTGTTTGCATACATTGATTGAATTTGTTCACGCCATTAAATTTGCAAATTGCTATCAGCAACTTTGCATAAACTGCAGTGCAAAATTTTACAACACAGCTCCGGTCTGACCATCCTGTATTATTAATGCTTATGACTGAACCAGCCTTTGCTTCCCTTCTGACTGTGTACTGTTTTTAAGCAAGGTAGCAAGGTCCCTGCCACTTTGCCTAGAACGACTTTGTCCACCTCGCCACTAACATCCACCAACAAACGGGTCCAGTCGATAAACAAAAGCAAAAGCAGTCGTGAGCTTAAGCTGAATGCAGATGCACGATATATGGGCGGCATCTATAGTCAACAAGCAACACATTTGAGGGTGTACCAGCAGCCTTGTGTACAAGTCATTAACTATTCATACAACATCAGACTCAATGGGGAGATTTCTTAGTCTCGGTGCTGAAGATGCAGTGTGTGATGACACTTTTGATTTCGACTGCTCAACAGCCTCAAGTGCAGCTCCAGCGCTAATTGCCCACAGCCTAGCAAGTCTGACAATTTGACAACCACATCCAGGAAATTTATTTAACAACCAGTTGAAGCTATTACAAAAGCACAATAAGTTGAGCATAATACCCAGTCGACCTTTGTCTGATTCGTATTTAGCAGACATAAACACTGCTTAAGCTTTTACAATTCCTTGCGCACAAGCCGCAAATGGAAAAAAGAAAAAGCGTTTTACAAAAATCTCAGAAAAATTGAAATTATTTGTCCCGCGGGAGTTACTTCATTTCTGTTTAGCTGTTTGAATTGGGTTGCTTGGGGTTGAATTGCCACTGATTGGCTAAAGGGCACGGATTTTTCTCGCCAAGTTAAGCAGCAAAATCTCGAAAAATTTAAATTACTACATAGTACGTACTGGGGCTCTGCAAGTTCATTGCTTTGTGTTATTGAACTGTTAGTGCTCGTAATGGCAAAAAGCCGGGCTGGCATACGGCCAACAAAAAAAAAACATGTATATGTACATACATACGAAATACATTCAACACTCGGCTACTGTAATATTGCCGGTTTGTGAAATTAATGATAAAAGTTATGCCGACATTTAAATGGATACGAGCATATTTGTGTTGAATTTTTTGTTTTTATTTCCAGTGAATAATCAGACTGGCATTCAACACATTTCTTAAGCGTTTCACTTCCACTTCCACTGCAGCTCTAAGCTAGTTGTTCACCTTCATAATTAAGGCTACAAACAGTTTCTACACTCACCGAACTATTCTGACAAGCCTCTGTATTGCTTATAATTAACAACTTAAACTAATGGGTCGGCACAAAGAGATATCTGTCTTATATTCTGTGTGCGCTATCCCTGCATGTTATGTTTGTTCATCCAGTTTTCAGGTGGTCCGTCCCCCCATGGCCTTGTCTCCAGTGGAAGTCACTAATTACATTTTTCTACGCCATTCCCAGCTTCATTTTTAAAAGATGGCACCATCGTATCCGCACTTTTATGGAACCATTTGCTGTAAGAATTTTACGCGGCTGATTGAGTTTGCGATTGCTGTCGGCTACACTCGATTTCATCTTTCTTGCTAGTTTTGTGTCTAAGCCAAAGCGTAAAAATTACATTAGTTGCATTGCGGCTTGCGGCTTATCTCATTAAATGTTGTGGTATCGCTTTTATATAAGAACCCGTACTCTTCGAGTCTTAAGTGCACTATTTCGGGGGTGTATTTATCTAACAGGTACACCCACTCAAAAACTAACTATGAAAATACTTGATTTAACAATTTTTGTTTTTTTTTTATTTAATTAAACAATAATTAATTTAACTATAAAACATATTGATTCAACTTCACTCGTAACTTCGTAACTTTTTTGTTTTGAACCTAATATTTTTGTGCATCGAAACTTTAAATTCAATTGGAATAATGGTAAATTCGCTATTTTAGAGAAATCTTTATTTAGCATGTGCACATTTAAACTAAGGCATTAAATTAGACATTTAACACATTTAACTTATGCATTTTTGGCCAGCCAGCAATATGTATCAGAATATTTTATTTTCGGCGAGTACAAAAGTCTATAAGTAAATTTATACATAAATTCTTTTGTGTAAGAAATGTATATATGTGTGCAAGAATATATATACACATAACGAACTCGTTAATATGATATTTATACGTTGATAATAGGAGTAAAAACTTAAATTTCAATCACAAAAGTGTGTTAACGTCGATAGCAAAAGCATAACGCTGTAAAGTAAAGTGTTAACTGTACCAAAAAATCCGCAAATACACTCATCGCATCACGGTCGACTCCTGACCAAACTTTTGATAGCAAGTGTAAAACTTTTGTGGCGACCACTGTGACTATGTTAGGTCCGGTAGTGTGGCTTATACTAATTTCCTAAATAAACTTAGTGCGCTATTGGCCGACTTGTTGTCTGGCACAAGGGGAAAATAATATTGTAGTTTGAATATAAACATTGGCGTGACTGCGTGCTGGTTTGCACGTACACATATTCACACATAGTAATGTATGTATATTTATACATGTCTATTTCAGTATAGAAGTGTGTTCGCCCTTCAAATCTGTGCAAAGCGAGTAAGGCTGTGTTTTAAAATGAAAAGCAAAAAGGGTTCAATTGTACGTCGCGATGTATATTTATACGTCCCTGCTAGGCCAGCCAAGCCAACAACCACGCAACGCAAGCTACAAACATATACACACAACCATATACATGCAACCCAGAACTGTGGCAGGGAGTATAAGCATATTAGGCAGTTCCGCTAGACAAGTGTGGGGCTCACTAAAACGTGATGTTGAATCCAATGTGATGCTTAAGCGTGTGAAAATACCAGAAAGACGTGTTGCCATCAAATGGTTTCAATGGCTACTGCCACGTCATTTTAGCCAGTTGGACCGGTCTAGCGATAGCGTCGCCATCATAGAGCTTTGGTGCGTGTGCTGTTAGTCGCTGTGCGTATTTATGGCATAAGTTAACAGACACCGGAAGTGATACATCAAGGACACGCGCGTTGCGCCACTTGGTTTTTTTTTGTCACTTCCTAACACGTTTTAAATTAACCTCAAATCAACTTATACTTTACTTTAGTCTCGGGGCTGTTCGCAGCAAAAGATTTTTGTAATATTTCATAAATGATCAAATTAGTTTGTGCTCTTAGCGTAAGAGACACAGAAGTACATCATATTTTCCATATCCTTGCAGATCAAAGGGCACCTGCACACACTAAAATGTCTTTGTAAATACAGCAACAATAAAATAACAAACTTGAAGGATTGTTTGTATAGTTTTTTTTTTTTTTTTGAATTGTTAGCTCTAAGTTATGGCTGTAAAGAGTTTAGACCTATGCCAAATTTCATTTCACGGATATGAATTTTTTGTTTTTGTAAAAATAATAATTATAAGTTTATATGTGTATCTTCTAAGGCTTAGAATGCAAGCCATATCATTATCACCGTTAATGTTTAGCCATGTAATTTGGGTTGACGCGGTTAATGATATAACTCACAATTGGCTCTGGGAAAAGTAAGACCCTTCATATCCTTTCAACACTTTTACACCTTTTATACATGTGCGTCCAAAAAACATAAACGCAGCTACTTTTGCTTGCGGTTGCTTCAGCGCCCACCGTCATAAGCCGATGCTGACTCATGAAATCAACGTCAAATGTTTCAGCATCGTTGCGCAAAAGTTTATGATCCCTTGGTCAATTAAATCTCATGGCTGCTTGGCTGCAAAAAAAAGCCCACATATTTTCGCACAACCGTCTGCAATGGACGGCGAGGACATGGACACGGCTGAATTGGATCTGTTAGCATGCGAGATTCGGAGATTGGAATGGGGTGAGTTGTTGTTTCCGTTGCTTAGCATTTTTGGGTGGCGATTCTTGTCACTGGCAGGCGACACAGTAACAAAATCAGCGTCTAATGTGAAATTGTCCGCAGAGGTCGCTAGTACGTGTCCCTGAGTTTGAACCGAGGCACGAGTCATTGTCAGTGCCTGTGTCTTTTTGCTCGTGTGTGTAGATACCTATATATATATATATTTCTATGTATGTGCGTGTACGCATGAATTTCAGTCGATTGAGGGTAGATCTACCAATGCTGGACAAACGCTCCGCTTCGAGGTCAGTCTCCTGTTTCTGTTGGCCTTTGTGTGTTGGCACTAGTCCCCACAAGTTGTTGGCCAACACGGACGTTTAGTAAGGCAAAATAAATTACCACCAGTGGTGTTGTTGTTATAAAGGTTTGGGGTTGATGTTTGTATGTATACGCTTTGCCCGTCCTCTGCAACAAACATTTGACACTTGCTTTAAAACCATAAATGTCAGTCTGTGTTGAGGCTTAGCCAAGTTTAAATACCTTTGGACAGATTAAAAGTCTCGTTAACCAAAATGTTTGCAGCATTGTGTGTGTGCATATGTATGTTGATGTGTATGTAAATTTAAAACGTGCACAGTATTTTTGTTATGCGTATTTTGTACGTATACTTTGATTTGGTCTCATCAATGCATTTGTTTGCTGAAAGTTATTGTATAATAAAGTTATGCTTATGTTACATTCGAAAGAAACTATATAAGTATATACATATTTTATAAATATGTATCAAAAACTAGCTTCAATAGTTTCGTTTATAAGAGCCAATAAAAACGAAAGGCTTAAGCGATTAATATTATTAGTATTTAATTAAAACAGAGTATTTAAGAGTCGGCGGTTATATTCAAATACAAACATATGTGAGCTCTCTCAGTGCTGAAAAATTACCATGCATTAGACCCGAGGGTCACTTTTAATTACTTTTGAGAAGGTCAACTTTAATGAGTGTCAATGTGCTTGTCTGTTGGCAAGCTGCTTAGACCCTATTTAGCTTGCCCAAGATGAAAGCAAGCATGTGTAAGAGTGTACATTATTGATCGCTCCGATTGGCAACACCTAACGTGTTTCAAATGTGTCGCACAACAGGAAAAACTTTTCACATTTGTCGGCTAGTTTGTGGTCAGGCAGTCGTAACTTCTGCTAGAGCTACTTTTTTAATTGGTTGTTCAAATATCCTTTATAAATGTTTTATTTTTGTTTGTATTTTTTTTTTAGCTTAGTAAAACTAATTTTATTTCTTAATATTTTCTAAAGTTGTACTGAATAAAGCTTTTGATGAGAGTAGCCGCTCATTAATGTGTAAATATGTACATAGTATGTTAATATGTTTTTACATAAATGTGTATGTGAGTGAAGTGAGCGCTGCGGTTGTAAAAACCTATTACAGGGTATAGTGCCGCTTAAGAATTTGCAATTCTTAATAGTACATAAACGTAATGTTCAATTCACTGCTAAGCTGATAAGTATTTATCAAAAAATTTCATATAGCATGCTTTGCAAATAGGCATGCTTTGTGTGTGTTCACCTATTACATAAAGCCACTGTGTTGCCTTGCTGACTTTTTATACCCTTAACCCATTGAAAATGGGTAAAAAGGGTATAATGGATTTGTGCAAAAGTATGTAACAGGCAGAAGGAAGCATCTCCGACCCCAGAGAGTATATATATTCTTGATCAGCATCAACAGCCGAGTCAATATAGCCATGTCCGTCTGTCCGTCCGTCCGTCCGTCCGTCCGTCCGTCCGTCCGTATGTATGAACGCGTCGATCTCAGAGACTATAAGAGCTAGAGACTCCAGATTTGGTATATAAGCTCGCCTAATCCCTAGGCAGTACAAGTTTGTTTTAGATTTTCGATAACTCTTCCCGTTTCCGATATACACATGTAATCGATAACAACAAAATCTTCAATTTGATGCAGTTTGAAAGATTAGACTAAATAAAGACAATCTGTGAAAATTTTATTGAAATCGGTTGAGAAACACATGAGATATGGAGTATTGAAATTAAGAAGGTATGCCCTATACGCGTATACATACAGACACTCACACATACTTGCAAGCACTGACTGTATGCGTAAATTATAGGGTTAAGGGTATAGTCTAGTCGGGATTTCTCGACTAGAGCCTTCTTACTTGTTTTCTTTAAATTTTTGCGTAATTGATTTTCGTTTTATTTTGTTTTGGTTTTTAAACAAGTTGTGTTTACCATATTACGGTAGCCTAATTCAGCTCAAAATAGTGATTGTCATCACTGCAATTAATAGACAAATAATTAAAAAATGGAACTAAAATCATAATGAACAAATTTTTTAGGTGTTACTCACTTATTGAACAGCCCTCGCCAGCTTACCTACATATAGAGAGTTGCCATATCCGTTCTCGTGTGTGTCGCTATTGGTATGCTGATTGAGTGTAAACTTCCGTCGTGTGCACGCCCTAAAATTGGCTAACCCATCAAACGTTTTGATGCTTAATGATTTGAGCTGGGACTGGGACTTAGGGCAGTGTGCAAGAGCCGCGAACACCGGGCCATGATCGATGAGGCAGCGAGTGTGTGTTTAGGTAGTTTGATGTTCGAGTGCATAAGAGTGTCATTAGTTGCAAAAAAAAGTCTACGCACAATGCGCGAATAATTGGCTACGGCAGACGGCGATAATTTAAATTTTTAATGCCACAAAAACTGCCCCATGCCCCCCATATGCTTCATCAAAAATTTGTATATTTTTGTGTTACTGGTCTGACCTTATGCGTTACACTGTGTGTGTGCTATTTGGACGTTTGGGTAATTTATAGGCATTGCATTCTAGCCGAAAGGGTTGCCAAGCCGGTTAGGGTGGGAGCAGCAGCATCGCCGTTGGCGTCGGCGTTGGCTTTGGCTTTGGCTTTGGCGGCAGCTTTGGCTTTTTGTCACATTGAAGATTTATTTTATGGCATATTGTTACTAGCATTGTTATTATAACTTAATAAGCGGCTAATTGTTGTTAATCAATTGTTTAACAGTTTACAGCTTGTTATTGCCAATGTCGTTTTTGTTGGCTGATGGCGTAAATTATTTCCCTTTTTGCACATGCATTTTACGTACTATTGTTTTCGGTATTGTTGCTGTTTTCGTTGACCAGTGTGTTTGTTATTTTTGTGCACTCGTTTTAATTGCAATTGTTATGTGCTTTTGTATTTGTAAATATTGTGTGCAATTCTTTAATGTTTCTTTTATCGTTTTTTCCACTGTTTGGTCGTCTGCCTGTCGGGCTGTTTGACAGTCTGGTGATCTGTCTGCCTGTTGGCAGATTTGGTGGTTATTATAACGCCCAAAAGTGTGCTATGGCCACATTAAAATTAACGACAGGCGCTGCCAGTTGTTGACTGCAATTATTCTCTGTTTCATTGTCTGTTATAATTAAATCATTTCATTTTGTGCATTTAACAATTGCATGTCACCACCAGCTAGTCAGGCTATTCGCGTATTCAGTACGTAAATAAAATAATGATTATAATGTTATTTGTTATTTGTTATTCGTATAGCATTGCATGTTGGGCTTACACTATCTGGCTTTCAGGATTAACTGCAATTTTAGACTGTCCATCTATATATGTATGTCAGATATGCATAAGAGTATTCTCCATACGCCATACTCATATATGAATCTATTTACATGTACACATAGTATGTATGTATAGTATAGTATAGTATAATATGTATGTATGCTTATGTTCTTATGTAACCAGTATGTAAATAATCATTTATTAAATGACTCATAAATGGTAATATATGCACACAAAAATTTTAACAGTCCAATTTGGCTTAAAGAATGTTCAAAGTTGCCTTTAAAGCTATGCTCTGCACAACTTTTAAAACCTTACCACCTCACCTGTGCTACGTATGCATGTACTACATACGTAAATATATTATAATTGTAGCGGTAGACATACTACTACTATAATTTGGTGTGCCAAAATAATAATAAATTACCTTAATTTCCTTCCAAGATTAAATTCTACTAAATGCAGCTTGCTCGGGCATTTAAAGTGTGATCCCAAGTGTAAGTCCACGTTAGCCGGCCGCACGGCACAGCTTGAACAACGTGAGCCCTGAACCCTGGACGCCTTTCGTGTAAGTGGCGGCTGGGAGGGACAGCAGTCAAATTGGCGCTTGCGACGCTACCAACAAGAAAATTATCTTCAACTTTGGTTTACCGTCCACAAGACGAATGAGTTGGGCTAAAACATGTTAAGTGGGCTTTGATCTAGGACTGAGCTGGGGCTGGGGCTGGGGTTGGGGCAGAGAGTCGAGCTGGGACTCTGTCGACTTGTGAGCCATGTATCTACGCCTACAGCGGGGACTAAGGGCTGGTCCAGGCTGTAGCCTTAAGCCGGCTGTATTCAAGTCGTCGTTTTCTTAATTTTCTTACGCAAAATTTGCACGTACTTAGAGTAAACGGCAAAGTTTTAGCCATTCCGTTTGCAAGCTGCTTGCTGCCCTCATATTACCCCAGTTTGGACACTAATGAAATTACGGCGCATTGAAGGCCCAGGTGTGACGGGCGTACGTATCCTAGGCCATCTCATACCCCAGTTTGGCTCGCTGTTATCTTGAGCGATAACAATCCATCTTTTGTCTAACATAGCTACGTGTTGTTGTTTTTGTTGCTTTTGCCGCTTCTGCAATGGGGCTAAAGTAAAAACATTTGTGCTTATGAATGTGTAAGTATGCACATAAATGACGCAGCGGCCGACTAGGGTAGGAGCATAACCGAGGCTAAGTCGACATGAGTTACAGTTGCCAAATTAAACATCACCAGCATAAAATTTATGATAGCGACATTAAACCAAGAACTACCTGTAAAGCAGAGCACAAACAAATTTTCATTTTTCGCGTCTTCAATATTATTTTTCTCGTGCCACTGGAATTCTCCACATACACATACAATAGCATGCTTGCTTATACACTTATCAAAGTATGTTATATTTTTGTCATAACATGTGTAACATAGAGAAGAAAGCATCCATTGCCCCATAAAGATTTAAGTATATTCCTTTGTTAAAAATTTTTCCCATAATCAGTTTTTTGATGCAGTTAGAACATTCCAAGAATTCGGTCAAGTCGGACAACTAAATCATCCAGTTGAACACAAATGCAAGATTTGTCAACTGTTCAACTTTTCTGCCATATTTTGGATTTGCCAAGCTTCTCACATGTCTAGGGATTGGTTTTTTATTTGCTTTTATCTACCAATTTTGTAATGGTTATTCTTTTTTAAGTGACGTTAATTTACACGAGTAATGAAATTGACACGTGGTATTGGGGCAAAATGCTTAACGGAATTAAAACTAGTCTCGTGGTCTGGTAAGAAACACGATTCCCGAATGTGGCCCAACTAAAATTTGGCATAGGGCACATCCACTTGCGGCAAAGCATCCTTTAGCTGTACGTTTGAATGTATTCGGAGGCAAAAGACTTTGTCTACGGCGACGCGCAGCAGCGCGAGAACAATGGAAATTACGAGTTTCAATTTGTAGAAAAATTTATTATATCCATTAACTAAATGGGTTTCGGAATATCTACAAGCGAGAGCCACTGTTGTGGGCACACACCCAGCCGTCGCCACCCAAGGTGGTGCGTTGCGGCCTGTGTAAACACGCATCAACATCAGGAACCATTGCAGACACAGCCTAGCCACATGGACCTTCCAGCGCAAAATGTCAAAATTTTTGAATGGCGCTGCTGCAGCTGTGCCATAACCAAGCCAGAGCCAGAGCCCGAGCCTTTCCCCCGTCTAGGACCCAACGTCACTAAGAGGTCGACTCGAAGGCAACCACAATGCCTGTCCCCGGTCTGAGCTTCAAGCCCCGTCCGTGCAAGTTGACATCGACGTCGACTTTGTCGTCGTATCGTGCCTGCTACTGTGTAGAACTGAACTGAATCATCGACCGCAATATAAACTTTTATGCTTGCCTTATTTGTTTTGTCTGTTTGCTTCAACGTTTGTTTCGCTGCGGCTGTTGTCTTTTTCATGATTTTGTCATAGCCTTTTTAGTCTTTCTTATTTCAGCATTTGTCTTTGAATGTCGTCTGTCTCCCGTGTTTGTCCCGTGTTTGTCCCGTGTCTGTCCCGTCTCCTGTCGCCCGGTGCTAAATGGTGTTTCGCATGAGAACTCCTGTAGCCGACATGTTAATACGTTTTGTGGCCAACATTGTAATCAGTTATGTACTTGTATTTATTTTTGTGCGGTCCCATGTAACAATAACAACGAATCCTTTTGACCACCAATGCGTTTGGAAGTAAAACACAGATTTCAACTACGAATTCACATCTCCACTGCCATTTACTTTTTAACATATATAAAACTTACTTTTTCATGCTTGATGAATAATGAATTAATCTGACAATTGTATTGCACGTATTGACGTATTTAACACATTTTTAAACGCCTTGTATATGATCTTTAAACAACAACAACATTATTTATTCTTGAAGCAATACAGGTTGCAAATGTAAAAATAAGCATAACAGTAAAACTTGAAATATGATAAGTTTCTTAATTAAAAAATTGTTTGCCCAATTTTAAGCACAAACAGATATAAATGTTTGCTATACAATTATTAGCAGGCTATTAAAATATCATCACGAGCCTCCTCATGACACTTGGTTTTGGCATTCGATTTCAACTTCAATAAACCGCAAGATGTCGCACTGTCAATTCCAGCACCATCTTGAGGTTCCACCCTCGAAATATTGCCATGTCGTGGCTGAGTGACTGACTGGGTGCATAAAGCTTTATCGATACATTTGCACAATTTAATTTAACCGCAACTTTATTACTTTTCGTTGGCTTTGGTGCACTCGTGCTGGTGTCTTTTGATCTCGCTGTCTCATTAATATGCGTGACAACAGAATCAGTTTGAGCTTAGATAATTTAGACTTTATCTGTGCTGGAGAACCCAAAATGGCACACAGAAAATCCAACTTTGAGAGCAGTAAAATGAGCATCAACAACAACAACAACAATAACAACCGCATCAACTTTGAGTTGAGGCGTCTGAACGGCAAAAACAAAATAAAACATTGCCAGTTGATTTTAAATGAAAACACACGTGGCGTTCAGCATACGGCTTACAGTTTTAATCTGAGCAATCTGAACAGTTGGAACAGCTGTTGGAAATAAAGTTTTGCCCCCTGATTGAGGTTCCTGTTCCCTGGTTCTTTGGACTTGCCTGTGCCTTTGCCTTTGCCGTTTCAATAAGGCAGTGCTTAAGATTTTCAATTTTCGTTTGTAATCAGCAGTTTGTATTTGTTGTAGATGGCTCTACGCGTTGCACACATCAACAACTCAGGCACCATCAGGAACAGCAACACTTCTTTTAGAATACCACACCACACAGGTGTGACAAAAGTCACTGCAAAGGTGATACTTGAAAATGCAAATGTTGCCCATACGCCACGCTGTCGTTGTTTGAATTTTAATTTTCAGCGACAGCAACTTACACTGCAATAGCGGCAGCAAGTTGTGGCAGAAACAGCAGCGCAGCATCCATTTCGCATCTCACTTTTCGCATTTCGGATCTTCCACACTCAAAGTCGTGTTCGTTGCTCATTGCAAAATAATTTGCATAAGCTGCGGCCCGCCCCGCCTGGCGACACTGCTTGAAATTGTGTTTATTCCCTTATCCTTTCCTAACTTGCAGTTTTCTCTTTGCAGTCTTTTTTGTTTGCCTGTCGCCAAACAATTGAAGTTTAATTTGTAAGTTTCTTTTGGCATCGATGTAGAGAATGCTTTTGCCCCAATGGGTTTTGCAATTAACAACCAGAGCCAACCTACGCGCGGCTAGTTAGTTGTTAGGGCCATTGATGCTAGAACGCAATCAATGGTATTAGATTTTGTTTTCGTTCACGTATTCCTTTCCAATTGACTATTCCACAAGCTGATCGAAGGGTGTGTCAAATTCGGCTATTCTCGACAGCAATCTAAATTGTTTGACGGTTGTCGGTTGACATATGGCGAACACATGTCGTGCACAGGCAGGTCAATCGTGCCAAACCTCACATCCAATGACTGCGACTTAAATATTTATTGAATGTACCACCAGAGAGAGCCTCGACTTGGGCGCTGGCGCTGGCACTGGCACTGCTAAGTGCTGCCACTGACTTTACCATTCTCCAGCAGACATAATCATGGCACAATTGAGAAGGCAAACAACACGTGCTGTGTGCGCTTTAAGTTTTTTTTTTCTTCTTTTTTTAGAATCTAGAATCGCCATAGATATAGAAATAAGATAAGTAGGAGCAACAGATACAGCTGCGGATATGTATGCAGGGGCATCAGTAAATATCCACAAATTGCTGCAGACAGGCGGGCTTAGACGGAACTTCGACAACTGTTGCCATTGTAGCTAGTGAAGCTGCCAGTATATGATACACGTTGGGTGGCAAGGCAGTTGATCGTTTGGGTGGTTGGGCCGCTGAGCGGAAGGCAAGCTCGCAAATGAACCTTGAAAAGTCATCATTGATACAGCACTGGTTGGGCGACAGTCAACCGTCGACTGCCGGCTGTTGGCCGTCTGGCTGTGTGACTGTCTTGACTCTTGAACGGGATGGGATGTTGGCACTATGAAGCAGAGCAATGTATACACATCACGTACGCGCCCACACCACGGCTTCAACCCATTACGTTTTCACACACAGGGAGACAGTCAGACAGTTGTCTCAGTGGCAATGTTTACTTTTTGCCGTCTGTTGGCTCTGCCGCGTGTGGCGTCTTATTGGGCTTTACCCAAAACCCATTTAATAATCTCATTTTGCCACAATAACAGAAAATATGATTTTCGTTCGCAATCACAATCTGAAGCGCCAGGGCCACGGCCATTGCCAGCGCTCGGGAAGCATACATGCCACACACTAGTGTATGTATTGTATGTACACACGTCAGGAGGCACGGAGGCATATGGATGGAGCAATGCGATGGTAAATGGGAATAAGAGTGGGAATCGGAATGGTACTCTGAGCGCCAAGTTCAACAAGTAATTGAATACGTACGTGCTGAGCATTTTCAATAATGAAAATTTTCTTCCCATTATTTATTGCGTGTTATCCTTTTTATGAATCCTATTAGTGGAATTACATTTGGATTAAACTTATTGTGCAAGCCTTGCCTTGCCTTGCCTTGCCGCGCTTATGAACTGCAACAATTCGGAATACCTTTATATCTATAATAATATTTCTTCACATATGTATTTACATATACTATGTAGATGAATTACAAATTGTGTCGTTAAGTCTCACGTTTATTACCATCTTTATTTTTCTTTATTTCGTAATTATGTGCTGAATACTTGGATTTCAGTGTCATGATCATGTGATTGATGCTTTAATGATTCTAGCTGAAAAAACAGATTGTCCAGGCAGCAGGTGTCTCAAAAGCCGCCAAATTACTTGACTAATGACTAACGCGTAAAATTAATAACCTTGCCGCAAAACAGACTTACTGTGCATAAATGCAAGTAGTTTTTTTTAGAAAGTGTGTGTGTGTGCATATTTCTTAAATTACACAAGTAAAAACTGTATATATAGTGGGCCTTTTCGGTTGGTACTTTCAGAAACAGCTTGATTTTCTCGAAAGCGATGCTCGAAATGACATTTAAGTTACTCGTAAATTGCATGAATTGAGCACACACAATTCATATTTATTTATGTAATTCTCATTTGTTCAATTTAATGGTGGATCTAATTAATTTGTTTTTAATTCAATTTAAGTTAATGCCTTGAATAAAATGAGTGCCAGTGGATCCACTCTAGAGCCCCCTTATCCTGCCCTTTCTTTTTTGTTGGTCTTGCTCTAGTTCCCCCGTCTCCCCATCCATCTTTTGCCTCCCTTTTGTATAGTCAAGCTCATGCTCCATGCATCATCTTGTGCAGAAGACTTTGTTGTTGTTTTTCGCTTTACAGAGCAGCGTCGCGCATTTACTCGTATAAAATGGCGCACATTTACGCTGTTTATTGGCCTTAATGCCGGCTTGCAAACGAAATTTACATTTTAAAACAGTTTTCTGTGCTTTCTACTCCTTTATCCCTCCTTCGCCCGCCATTTGTTTCAACATTTTCATTGGATTTAAGTGGAAATTCATGTGTACAAAAATTTGCGGCAGTAATTTACGGTCAATGAGCTCTGCAAAGAATTTTCATACCACTTACTGTCGTTGCTTTCCCTTTTATTTCCCTCTTGACCAGCCATGATCGACGCATGCTAAAACGGCTATTCTCAAACAGATGTGGCCCTTAACAGCTTGATCCTTATGCCAAACATTAAATTTCACTGTCATTTATTGCATAAAGCAAATTTAGACTTTAAGCAACTAAAATACCATTTATCGATTTCCCAGCTTCGCCTTTCAATGTCGAGCCTCTTGCAAAATAAATAGCTTGCACCAACCCTTCACCACAGCCACTGCCACTGCCTCTGACTTCGTCACCGTCATCGTCATCGTCATCGTCATCGTGGTCGCCGTTGTCGGTGTGAACGTCAACGTCGCTTGTGGCCTGGTCTCAGCTTAAGGTAAACACATTTACCCGTGCATTCATTAATACGGCAAATATTTGCGTGGCCAAACGCGGCCAAGAAGAGTTGGACATTTTAAGTAAATAGAATTAACAACAAAAGCTGACAAGCCGCTGGGTAGCCAGAGCCTCCAAAATGCTAATTTTAAAAACTCGGTCGTTTTCTTTCCCTCATTTGCTGCCCACCAACTGGCCACATGGCATGTACTAGGGATGAGAATATAAACCTTTACTGAAACACAACATTGACGGCTTAACGAGTGTGATAAAATAATGTTCACATTTTTATCATTTGTGTGGTAAGCTATCTACAGTCCATAATCGTCAATCATATATCTCGTTTTCTTGTATTTGCCGTTGGCCACAATAACCACGCTCATTTTCTAACTGCATATAGGATGCATTAGAACTCGTTTTATCTAGGCGTTATATATATTTGAATTTATTGCCCGTGTTGGTCAGCACTGAAGCACTGGTGTTAAGTTCCGCATTACATTTTAATATTTTCGATGGCCTCTCATATAAATTTGAGTTACATTAAGTAACCCTAGCAATTGTGCTGCATCGAGAAAGTATTTTTATATCCTACTGCGTTGCTTTGTGAATCCCATACCACAGCAGGTGGATTAATTGTATTTGTATTGCTTCTTATTGCTCATTGCTGTGCTGGGCGTTGGGCATTTACAAGTGGTAATGTGGTCAGCTCTTTTTTCGTTTCCATCAATGACATGATTTTTTTTTTGGCTTTCGTATTGTATTGTTGTGAGTAAATATTTATGTGTATTGCAAAATTATATATATATATATATATATACATGTTATTATGAATATACATACATCAAACAGCCGAAGACATCAGCCTAAGCATGAAACACATACATATGAAAAAACTAATGCAAAAGTTCAAACAGTAAGATTAAAACAACGGAGAAAAAAATATCGCGGTAAAAACATTCGGCTAAGGTCAACCAATTTCAAACCAAACACAATTTATTCATATTTTAACAAATTTTAATTTTTATAATATAATACTCTATTATTATTATTATTATTATTTATGGAGATATGATGTACTAATATGTTTTCATATGTTAAGTGACGAATTGAAGAATTTAAAGTCATAATTTAGAAATATTTGTTGTGTCATTTTTTACATTATGATTTGATGAAGTTTTCGAACCAATTTTACACTCTAAGTTAAAAAGGTTTTCCAATGTTTTGTTCTGTAAATTTTCTCTTAGTGTTGCTTGTATGTATTCGTATAATGTTAAATATGCTTAAATATTTGTATGTAGAATTATGTACATACATATATATATATTATATATATTATATATATATATATATATATATATATATATATATGTATATTTATATATGTATTCATGCATCTGTTCATTGTGTTCACTGACCGAACAACCGATATTCATGTCGCCACTCTTGCGTTGTTGTTAGCAGTGAATTTTAATCCCCTTTGGTTCAACGTCAGGTTTTTGCTGTTGGTGTATTTGTTGTTGTTTTAATGCCAAGCACAAACGATGGCAGGCAGTTTCTTTAACGGGATGCGGATGTTGTTGCTTTTATTGCGCAGTTTGGCGTTGCCGCTGTTATCGTTGTTGTTGTCTTCATTCATCAGAATGGAACCTTGAATAATTAAAAGCAGTTTCTGATTACCTACCACATCGTTATACGCTCACAATCACAATCTATACACACCGGTACACAGACACAGCCACACATTCCCCACCCCCCCCCCCCCCTACACACACATAGACACATAGATACATACATGAGTGCACGTAACGGAAGGAGGCTGCTCTTCTGTTGTGTGCGTGTCTCTAATTAAACGGCAAACAGGATTCGAGTTGAGTTGAAAGCGCAACGAAACAGGAAACGGAAGCCAGTCGCCATGCAAGCGGGCAACCTACACACACACATACACACACAGGCACTGACACAAACTCACACACACTTATGATTGCGTTTGTTTTCGAGGCTAAGCAGCATTTTCATAGACATGGCGTCCAGTGCAACAGTCAAATGTGTGACCCCCGCAATGTCAGTTGTTGCTCGGGTTGTTGCTGTGGCAATTTGCGCCCAACTCATTTTGCCATCATTGCAAGCCCTTCCACACATTTTAATATTTTTTTACACCTGGTTTTTTTCCATCACCTGGCAAAGCAATGTCATACACTCAGTCTCTTTGTCCCCTGACTATTGCTTATTGTGGTTTTAGCATTGGTCGACAGGCCATAAATTAAGTAATTTGGTGTGCAGTGGCAAAAATACATATGTTTGTTTTCTACGAAGCATGTTCACATGTTTGTTTATACATATGTAATTACTACGTGGGGGAGTCTGTAACTTAAGCATAATTTTAAAATTATGCAGATGCAGCCGCGGGCACACCACATCATTCAGTAGAGCCAGTTTTTTCGTAATCATTAATGAAAAGTCTAGGTTACAAAAAGCTGGACGAAATTTCCAAAACGTGGCTAATGCAGGTGAAGTGAAAACCGGTCAATGGAGGAACAATGCTTTCAAGTATTACAGCTACGACGGATGTTCTGGGCGCCAACTCATTAGCATTCATTACTTCTTCGGGGCCTTATCCATTATCCTTATTGCGGCCACCATATTTGCTGTATATACAAAATTAAAAGATTTAAATATCAAGCATTGCCATTGAGTCTGGCTAACGCTGCTTAAGATTGGCAGTAGTTTTAGTAATTTGGCTGAGGTTAACTTGCTAAGCCGCTGACATTAGAATTCCAGTGCGTCGTTAAGCAGTTGAAATAGGCTTATGTGCTACGTCAGTACTTTTGAGTTAATAGCTTTTTATGAAAGGTACCTGGATTCAAGTTTAAATCCCACATAAACGGTGCGAAGACAAGGAAGATTTGGTTTTAATTGCGTACGTTTGTGAAGGAAATGAGTATTCCAAGTTCTACTAGTGGGAAACCCCTTTCTATTATTTAACTTCTAATACTTCCTAAGCAGCAATATCTATCTTGATTATTGCCTATTATTCTGATAAAGCTGGGCTGGGCTCTTCACCTGATTAGCGCTTTAAGCGCGCTAAAAACCTAGGCTCTCAGCAAGCAGCGATTGCTTATACGGATTGTCGCATTCATTAGGGAAAACAGCAGGTGATACGCACCTGGGGTGTCACAGCTGCTGTAGCTACCGTAGCTGCCGTCGCCAAATTATAATTTATAACAGCCAGCGGGCTTTTTCAGCCTTAGTCTAGTATTTCTTTGCTTTTAATTCTTTTACGGGTGGCACCCGCTCTGCTATTGCCACCGGAAACGGAAGTCACTGAAACGCGCGCTGAAAATTTCAAAATAATGAGTGCCTCGTGCTAAGCGCTGTTGCTGTTGCTGTTGCTCTTGCTCTTTCTGCCGCTACTTCTGGTTCTAGTGTTGGATCTGGTGCGCTAAGCCGCCTTGGCCGCTGAATGCTCCACTTTATGACCCATTGTTGCTGTTTGCGCATTGCGATGCAGCGTCGCGTGTGATTTTGATTAAGCGTTGCTTGTTTGCGTAAGCCCAAGTAAAGGAAACCCGAAAGAAACGAGATGAAAAGTGGCAAAGCGCACTTGGCTCAAAGCCAGTGTTCCGTGCAAATGTTTATGGAAAAATGGAAAATTACAAACTGCAAAAGAGATGTGCTCCTTTTTTTTTTGCGCCTTCACTATTGTGTATGTAATACATAAACATATGGTACAAGCAGCCATTACTAACTACTTCGAGTACAAAGCAAACATGTGTATGTATGTGTTCACCTACCCACATACACATACAATCATACTTATGTAAATAAACATTTTTATTTGTGCACACATCATGAACGCTGTTTTTGTTAAAGGCGAAGTTGGTTGGAGCCTTAGCAAATTATTTGGTCGTTGCTTCTGCATTTTTGCTGGATAGCATCCAACGACTACACGCTTCACTAGCCATGGCGCTAATCAACTCATGAAATACCGTTTTGTCGGTCACTTTGTGTGTGCGGTGTTGGCTATTGAGTCATTTCCCACAACTGCTTTGTGAGATGTGCGTGATAATGCATTCAAGCGGAAGCTGGTCGGTGCTTTAATTGAAATGGTGTCAGCATATATGTATATGTATGTGTTTCAAATTGTACATGTATAAGGATAAAATTGTGTTTCATGGCACTGCTGACATTGATCTACATATTGGCGCCAGCAGCAGAGAACGACAGAGAGACAAAGAGAAAAATAAAGCATGAGATAAATGGCGAAAGATGTGATAATTTCTTAAAGGTTAACTGCAATTTTGGAGCTTGTGTGTAGTTGTAGACTCGTGTATTCGGTAGCTTACGCATGTATTCATAAAAAGGTCTCAATACCAACTTCTGAATGGTGCCCATGTCATTCAATTTATATAATTCGCGCTTTTGGTTATTTTATATGTGGGCACGTGCTCATAGCTTGCAGACGCTATACCGCTTTGACCCTAAAGAGAGAGAAAGATCCGAAATATGTGGTTAATACGCGTGGCAGCTAGCCGCCGAGGCTGCCGGCGTTACACCAATACCTATGCACACACGCACGTAAGATCGTATATATGAATGTACATTTATATAAACATATCACATACATATATGCATGCACGACCCCATGCAGGCCCACCATCTACACAAGCAGGCAATGTCATATTTGCGAAAGTGCAATAAATTTCATATGAAGTTCGTAATCGATTTTGACTTATTGAAACATTATGATTGAAAGACATTTATGAGTGTACGAAAAGGTCTCTAGGGGGTCAATGCCAACAGAAACGCTGACAGCTCTGGATGGGGAGAAATAGGCGGCCCCACTGACGGCAGCCCACAACATGTCGATTTGGGGGAAATCGCACAATCATCAGTTATTAGGACTACTTCGGAAGTCGTAAGAAAGCCAGTAAACATAACATAAAAACGCAATGCAGACATTGGCAGCGGTCGTAGTGGGCTGTGGGTGTGCGTGTTTGTTGGGTATGGCAAAAAGGGACTAAGCTCGCAGGATATAAGTTCGTTTATACGTACACATTGAACGGAAATCGAAAAAGGGCAATGACAATGTATTTGGAATGAGGGACGTGGGTGCCGTTGTGTTTGCGTTTGCGGCAACATCAATGTCAATTGGCGTCGAGCTGTGAACCCGCCAAACTAAAAGCCAACAAATCTTTCAAAACAAAACATAACATAAAAAAAAAAAACAAAACAAAAAGGGCACGGTCTTAGAAATGTGGAAAGAGAAGGGATGGGAACAGATCTGGGCAATCGTTGGGGGATCAAATTGGGCTGTAAGCACGTAGATAATGTGCTCATACGATTCAATATTCGCTCAAAGACCACACCTCCCACAAACCGATTTCACTTAGTTATAACCACCCAGCCCTACGCATAACTGCCTGCCATTCCAAACTCTACCTTTTGTTGTTCGATTTCTAGCCCTCGGAGTCCCACTTAACCCCAAACCCCAAACCCCAGACCAGGTCCCTGGACTGCCTTGCTCAGCTTGCTATATGTGTCTTCGTATTATTTTCTGTTGCGTCCTGTCAAGTGTGTGGTTCGTGCTTGTGTTGTTTGGCTTGGATTGCCTTAGTTTTGTTTGCCTGTGCCATGTTTTCCTTTTGCGTGTAGTTTTATTTGCGGCTCGTAAAAAATGGACACCCAAATGTTTGCTCACATTCGCTTTATTTATTTGGCTCGAGTATTTTCTGGCATCCCACTGACATTTTTATTCGCTGTCAATGAATTTAACATGTTTGTTAAATGTCAAGTCATGTGAACGCCTTGCACAAGATCTATTTTGTCGACATAGCTGTCGAGCTGGAGGTCAGAAAAAATTTGGTTAGGTCTTAAGGGACAAGTATTTACATTTCAATTGAAGTGGCTTATATCCTTCTACGCACAGAGGAACTGCTAACGGTCAAAACATAGTGCACACTTAGTACTCAACCGGTTACTTTAATCAGTGCATTATATATATTATATTATATATAAGAAAATGTAGTAAAAATTGCCATCTTGAATATAAATTGGTACTGTGTGTTAGTTTTGATTTGTAATCAAATCACAATATTATTTTAAATTCGTTCTTTTTATGGTTACAAATTTTCACGGGACTGATGTATAGAATAGAATATTTATAGAATATACATATTTATTTATTTGTTTAAAGGCAACATCCTTACACAGTTATTACGGAACTTATACACTACAAAAGTTTATAATTGCTTATTTTAACTATTTTTAACACATTTAAGAAACAAGAAAATTAATCATATAACTAGAATATTTGTTTGCAAGATTTTAAATTTGTATCTTTGTATCATATGCTTTTATTTGAATATTAAAAAGATAGAATGTGCTTCGCTTAAGTAGCTTGTTTTAATGACTTAGTCAAATGTTAAGGGACAGTTGAATTCATTTTCTTGTAGATTGTTAGTAACATGCAATAAACATCAATAAAAGCAACGACAGTCAGAACACAAAATGAGTAAATCCCTTAACGCATAATTTACAAAGTGAATTTTAATTAAAAATCCTCATGCAAACCTTAGCTATTTTAATTGAAGCTTAATGACGTCACGGCACGGTCTCTGGTCGACGCATCGGTTTACAGGAAAGGGCACAAGAACGCGAACAAGAATGAGAACGTGAGCAGTAATTAAGCGTGCCAGTAAATTTGACTTGTCTTTAAGCTAACACGTCCATGTCAGGCAAAGGAGTTCATAAAAGTAAATGTACTGAAGCAGTGCGATAACGAAATCAACAAATAACATTCTTAACATGAGCCAATAGAGAAAGGGAAGGAATATCATTAAAATTTACAAATGGTTAATGCAAAAACCCTTAGAGTAGGAAAGCTTTTGGCAAATTTCGGCCATGTACATGGATGAATTAGCAAAAAGTATACTGCTATTTGACCTATACCCCGATTCCACTAGACGGCATACTATACGAAGTTGTGTGAACAGTGCATGTGATTCCACTATAAAAAGCAGCATTTCACTTTACCGAATCGGGTAAGTGACAGTTGAGTTAGGTGACAGCTTTTTTGTGATTCGTTTGTATTTATTCAATTGGAATTAAAATGAGTTCGTTGCACAATTGAACGGCTCCGACATTCGCGCATATATATACGAGTCTCGCTGTTGTGATCGAAGGGCCTCCATATTTTTTATCGACAAATCAATGAGGACCAGCTCACTTTGCCCATGCCACATAATTGGTTATTTGCTTTGTTTTGTTTTTCTGCCATCTATTAATAATAAATTGTTATTCACAATATTGACACTATAAAATATTCAAAAGCTGTTATACTCAATTGCGCACGATTCTTAACAAATCATCGATATTTTTTTCTGTTTCTGTGTTCTGTTTACGCAAATTGCTCTCGTTAACTTAACATGACGCAGTTCATCCGTCACCGACGGAAACAAAAATTAAATGCAAGCTTACATTCATACCTGCATTCAGGTAGATTCGGGGATTTACTATATCATCGCATATTTGTGTCGCTTTTTTCGAAATTGTTTCTTTATTGTTTCCTTTCTCACCGTTATTCCTGACAATAGAATCTTAAATTAGAATCTGATGAAAATTGTTTTAAAAACTAATGATAACAAATGAAAATCTGTGAAATTGTCATCGAAATCGGTCAAGAAACACTGGAGATATCGGAGATTGGAGTTTAGTTATTATGAAAAGGCACACAAACGCATACATACAGCCAATGACTGTACGCGTTCAATATATGTTTCGAGCTTACTCGACTAGACCATTCTTACATGGGTGTTTTGCGAATGCTGGCAGGAGCATAGTCACTGATACTGAGGCAGTATGCGCGACAAAAATGTGGACACATCGTAAGCTGATTAGAACCCAAAATGATGTGAGGCGTACTAAGTAAGTATCTAATGAGGCTGCCAAGTTAATGAGACTTAACGTTATGAATTTAGTATGTTGTAAGTAATTTAGTAAGTTTTATCAGTAGCAGACATACACCGTGAAATATAAATTTACGCTTGATACAACAACGCATTCATAAACACATTGATATACATCCATATAAAAGCATACATACATGTCTAGTATATGTATTGACATACTCATGCATTCGCATCGAAAGATAAAAACTGTAAGCATTACAATTTAATAAATTATATGTTATCCAATGCCTATTGTCCATTTTCAGCAAGTACTTCCTGCTCCATACCGTTGGCGGGAAACTGCTTACATTAGATGAAACAAAGGAAACTAAACCACG
Source organism: Scaptomyza reducta (assembly GCA_035044485.1). NCBI lineage: Eukaryota > Metazoa > Arthropoda > Insecta > Diptera > Drosophilidae > Scaptomyza > Scaptomyza reducta. The sequence goes on along the minus strand of JAWNNV010000659.1, from coordinate 63,605 downwards.
ATGAAGCTGTTGGCGGTTGCGCTCTTTATGAAATTATATATGTTTACTTTCTATGGCTAATGTCGCTGTAAAAAATTAATTATTCGACAAACGAATGGGCAAGAGCTGGCTGGTGTGGCTGCAACAAACAGTTTTTAGCCATAACTGAGTTTGACAGGTGCCGCTATTTTTGTGGGTGCCAACATTGGGGCGGCCGCAATGACAACAGTAGGTGGCACCCCGTCGCAGCTTCTCCTGCAGTTGCTCTTACTGTTGTTTGACCTAACAACGCTGCGCCTGTCGACTGTTTATGTGGCTGGCGGCTGCTTTGTTTAAACTTGTGTGCAAAACTTTAACAACAACAACGTCAACAGAAATAACAACAATGCTAAAATGCCATCATTACCAAGCGACAAAAGTTGGTCCTTTCACTACTGCCAGTAGCATCAGCCGCAGCAGCAGCAGCAGCAGCAACAACAACATCAGCAGTAGCAACCACCGTAGCCGCAGCAGCAGTAACAATGGCAGCCGCCGTCGGCAATGTGAAGTACTCCTTGACTCTTCCGTATAGGCAAATGAAGTGAACGCCGTTGGTTCCCGGCTCAGCTTGTGGTTCTCCTGTTGCTGCTCAAAAATAAAATACATACATAAATATAAATAAGAATAAAAAAGGATCCCAGCAGTGGCTCACAGTGGTAAAACGACAAAAACTATGAGCACAATGCCGGCAAACAAAAGGCGCGTATCCGCACACGGTCACAGTGTCACAGCAAAGTTTTCACCCGCAGAAAACCACGACAGTACCGCTGACAATAGAAATGCGTTCGGAAAAGTGTTTTTTGGTACGATGCATGGGTTTTCCATTTGATTTCCGTTTGCCCTCATATTTTCACACCACCAACGGTTAGCTCAGTCCGGACCCAAGCTATGGAGCGTATGTTTGCACAAAAGGATTAAGTTGGGTCCTGCCCTTTCCTTACTTATTTTGATGAGAGCGTGTATTATGTGAAACGGCTTCATTTGTGTTTAGTAATGATATGCTGGATTGAGTTTATGCCATGACAAATCTACTCCGTAAATGTACACTGTATCAACAACAAAGTATAACATTTGCATATGCAGATTTGAAACACTCTTTTGAATTACATTTAGAGTTATACACTTTATTTTATATATATATCAAAATCTGTTCTAAAACTACCTAACCATTTGCGTACAATAAGTACGCTTTTCTTAATCTATGACCGCTGGTCATATTTCTTAACCGATTACCGAAATCGCTTAATAATATTGGATAAATCCCTACAATACATTTTTTTTTGTATTTAATTTAATGCTCTGGGAAGGCAGCTGAGCGGTAAAGCGCTGTTTCTTTTAATGCTGCCAAACATTCTCTTTCTCATGCGTCTCTGCTAGATATCCCGGGAATCAAACATGAGACCTCTCGTTTACTAAGTGTTCTTGATTCAAGAACAAAAAATTAAGAACGAAGAAAAAAATTAATATTATAAATGTGTAAGTTTGAAAACATGTTTTTTACTCTTTCACGCTAAAACTACCATATGGCTTTAATTGAAACTTTACATCAGTATAGCCCATTGGCAATTATTTTTAAAGATATTGTACACATTTAATAAGAAAAATAAATATGATATTCTCAAAAAAAAGTTATCCTCCACAATTACATAGATAAATACTCAAAGCATTTCGTTCGATGCACTAACTGCTGACATACAATTAAATACATTTACGTTTGTTCCGTTCTTAGCTGCTCAAAATCAATAGAGCTAACTTTTTGCGGATTGTGGCCCATGATGCAAATGTTAGTGGTTAACCACCCACCCCGAAAATGTGTCAATATTGAACGTTATTTGACCTTATTTGTGGTTCAATTCAATTAAAGACAAGTAGTAGTTTTATTCTGTCCGATTAGTTAATAGTTTGCACATAAATCTTAATTTGGCGGCAGCAATTAAAAATTATCTTTAATTAGCACGTGCAAATGTTTGGAAGAGCAGCAGGGACGGGGACGGTTGGTGTAGCGGACTTGGCTTCTTGAACTTTTGCACGTCTTATCGCTTCTATTTGTGAACAAATCGTGCTATGCGGCATGGCGCTTGGCACACCTGCCGTTTGACTTTTGAAAGGCAACCCACTCACTCACACACACTTAAACACATAGACATATACATACATAAACACGGATACATGAAGCAAATGGCATGCAGAAAGGAGCAAAAATGTAATTCGGATTTAATTGCCTGTTAACACGCACTCGCGCACAGCGGGCACCGGCAACAGCTCGTAAAAAGCGCACAAAAAGTGGCAGTCAGGTGGCAAAAGGGCGGGGGTGGGTAAGGACAGCGACAGCAATGAGTTAAAACAAGAGGAAACAGTTAAGCGCGGCACTCACAAAATGAACAACTCGTAATTTAAGCAACAAATTGTAGAAAACCCATGGGCGCGCCAGTGGCCCAGTATTGTTTAGCTTGTTAAAGGGTTATCTACCGCAAGGGGTTCAAACTTTTTTAACTCTGTGCGAAGCCGAATGTGAAAATACATACTATTTTTCATCAGATGCACGGCGCTTCTTGCACCATACGAAAAATAATGTTTTAAGTAACTATTCGAAAATACCGCATTGCCAGAAAAAATGTTGTCTGACTTTAATCAGTAGTAGGCAGTAGACATTATAAAGCAGGCTGGAGGTAGCACCCAGCTTAAGCTGAAGAGCCGGTAATAGAAGCGCCGATGTGGGCATAAACCGCAGATATGCACAGCGATATGCGGCAGCCGACATTCATTACGACATAAATTCGTTTAGTTGCTGGTCGCCCAAACACGCTGGCAGACTGAAACTGATTCCGATAAGACACCCGGCTGATTGCAGTACTCACTCTGACACCCATACTGACACCTACACATACACCAACAAGGACCCCGGCAACGACTAGGTCTTGTGCAATTCCAAGTTTTTTTTTTTTTTTTTTTTTTTTGTCGATGATGACACTGCAAGGCTTTGCTGCACGCATAACCACTAAGGGGCTGCCCAAGTCAGTAGCCCACATTCGACGTCCGTATGTTTAAACAAGATTGCGTGTTTATTTACATACAGACCTCTTACCAATGTATTTTACCCAAACGTGCACCGTTTACTTGAGCGCCTAACTACATTGTCTCTTTGCATGCGAATAAATTAAAGACACATAAGTGTTTCGCGCGCTTTACTATGTCTGCCCAAACACTGTTAAATGTCAAAACGACACATCTACTCACACTGAATAATATATATGCATGATACTTGTGTTTAGCTTTCTGGCTGCAATGCTGTGCTTGGAATATAAGCGTTTTGTTCAATTTGATAACTTAATAATTATCCACTTAAAAAGTGTATATTAAATTTGTCCTGAAATATGTAGCGCATGGAACAAACCATTTTAAACCCATAAAGTAAATACATTCTTGATCAGCATCGCGAGCTGAGTCGGTATAGCCATGTCCGTCTGTTTCCATGCAAACTAGTTCCTCAATTTTTGAGCTATCGAGCTGAAAGGTCATGGTCTTCTTTTTATTGCAGTTAGATCATTTGACGGCCAGATCGGATTACTAGTATATAATAAAGCTGCAATTCAAATGCAAGATCTTTAACAACATTTTACTTTAGAAAAATATAGGCTTTCAAGTGTATATAATTTGCGGCATGCCAAAGGTAGGCTATTTTTATTTTATACAAACGTCGCATTACGTATACGAGCTGTAAGACAGAAGAAAAGTTGTTTGTGTACTTAATTAAAACATTTTCAACGTATGTTAAAAACATGTTCAACTAAATATTTTTTGAAAAAAACATTGAAAAAGAAGAAGGCTCTAGTCGAGGCAATTCGAGTAGGGTCATTAACCTTACGCAACCGGTCATGCCTGCAAGATGACTATACTTTAATCTGCAATATCTTTGGTGTTTCTGAGGTCATAATCGCTTCCATGTGTATATCTAAACCAGGAAGAGTTATCGATCATTTCAAACAAGCATGTCTTGCCTATGGTATTGGATTCCTTTTATTCAAAATCTGAAATCTGAAAAAAAATATAAACTTTACGCTGTCGGAGATGCTTTCTTTTGTCTGTTACACACATTTGCACAAAACCATTACACTCCTTTTACCCATTTCACGGGATGAGGGTATTAAAAAAACCGCATTAATTTAATAATAGAGTAATAACTAGTAAGGAAGAGAGCTCGTCTAGCAATCTTTTGCAAGTAATGAAGGACCAACAGTTACTGCATTGCCCAAATATTTGAATTTCGACTTTTGAACGGTTTTTGAAATATCATTAAGATATTGCAAGCACCGTGTCACCCTTCTAACGGTTGATAGCCTAAAACTGTTTTGCGTAATTGGCCACTCAAAAGTCGGTTAGAGCAGTGACAGTCAAGTTCGCCCACACACTTGAATGTAAATATTCATGTTTGCATTGTATGTTTGTACATTAATGTTCATACAAGAACACGCATCGTGACACTTCTGCAACGTGTTGCAGGCATCGTGCCGGAGTTTGTGTTTTTAGAGCCAGTCCTTATTAAAGCAACAACATCAGCAATAACAACACGAATGACATGGGTATTTTGCAAACAAATGAAACAATTAATTTGATTTCATGTTCCAGCTAAATCCTATTAACTGCAACGGTGTGTCGCAGCCACTTTCATGCATACTTAATTTGTCAGTTTGGTGCAAGCTTACACACATTTTAGAAACCGTTAACTAACTGTTGCGTCGAAACGCCACATTGTAAAAGAGGGCGGGTGTTTCTCTCTCAACTATCGTTGTTAACTGCCTGTGTGGGTACTGGGCTGTTTAAAAATGTATGCCCTGCGACATGTGGTGTTGTGTGGGGTTTTCATTTAAATTTTAAGACAAGCGCCGCTTACATCTGAGTTATGCTTTTAAATTATAACTACTTGATATCCATGTATGCACACGCATAGGTCACGCCACCCATGGCTGCTGAAATAGTGGGAGAAGAGCAGTGCCGACCCAGTCTCATATCCAGCAACAGACCCATGTCCTAGTTCTTGGCTCTGACCCACTATAGCTAACAACAGCTACAAGGCGTCGCAGTGGAAACTTTTCATATCTGTACATGTGGATGTGTGTGTTGGTAAGGTAATTAGAAAATTTTATGCGATTACTACTTGCTTGTTTAACATTTTAGGCAACATCCTCAAACTCACACAGTTACAAGCATGCATACACACACTCACGCTCACTATGTAGATAAAAAAGGAACAACATGCAACTGCGCCAATGATGCGGAGTAAAGTACAAAAGCGGCTTTTAGAATATTAATGGAATACTAAATACATATAACGTGCAAAGTGCCATACTTACACAAGTATATGAGTGTTCGAGGGCAGGTAAAAAACTTGAGGATAGCGAATCAAGCTTTACTATCCCATTCACGCTCGCTATAAATATTTAAATACAATTATTAAGTCGCTCGATCCTTTTTGTCAAATAATTGTAACCCAATTAGCATTTTAGCTTCAATTTGGAAATTGTTCATTTCATGATCTTCTGACCGTCCTCGTACCTACACCGTACAAACTTCTAATTCGCATTTGGAGTATTTTTTTGTATAAGCCTTGCACCCATTGATAATGAGTTTGGTAATTGTAAACATTTTATTATTGGATTTAGAGAAGAATGATGTAAGAGGGAAGTGCCGACTACTAACACCTGTTAAACTTGTTGCATAGAGATTTGCTTGTTTATTTAGTAAGCGAATGAACATATCTAAGGTCTGAATTTACTTGTTTATTACCTTATATGTCAACATAATTGTGTTCTTCGACACATGCCTTGTAATAATTCATAAAAAACGCAGTAAAACCTAATTAAGTAGTGTATAATTAAATCTATTTTTCTATTGATGTGACAATTCTAGCATAATATTTTTTTATTGTTTTTGTAATTTTATTTTATAAAAATTAAAGATCAGCCAACACAAAGCCATTTGCTATAAGAATCAAGTGTTTTCAAAGAAGAGTCTTGTATCTGGCAGTAATAATATAAGTTCTGACTAAACGCATTTACGTTTGTTGCTTATAAAGCTTTTTAACAACGACTCAAAACTTCCCAACGATAGAAATTTAGCTCAAAAAATAACTCAATTTAAGCTCAAAAACCTCTAAAACGAACGAGTGTCGTGCACGTTGTGTTTGCCTTCGGATCCTCGTCGGCAACTCCCACAAATAATTTTTCACACGACGACCACGACGCGCTAGTGAGCATAGAGTGTCCTCGTCGCTGCTTTCGCTTAGACGCACCCACAAAGCACTTCAAATGCCATTGAATTCAATTGAAGTGGTGCTAGAAGGCGTTAACCAACGAAACGCTCGGCTTGAGTCATAGCCTCGGTGCTTGCAGCACTTTGAGTGTTTTTCTGTAAAAAGTGCGCAAAATCCTTGTCGTCGAATAAAAAAACTGCTCTTCCAGCCAATTGCAGGCGTCAGTAGCAAACATTTTTGTATTTTATTTGTTAATTTCTAATTTATTTATATTTTATTTGTTTGTTATAATGCAATTTTACTTGTATTTATGTATATATTTATATATAAATATTTATATATACATATATATATATATCGATATATAAATGTATATTGCTGATATGGTTTCCATATTCATATATATGTATGTATATTACTTATTGTGCAAAAAAAAAAAAAAAAATTTCATCTACTTTACTAACAAAGAATATTACAAATATACTCGTAAATTCCCATTTAAAAGCATTTTTGTTTAAAATGTTTTATATACTCTAGGGGCATACATATATGTAAATATTTAACGGCAAATATTTCAACATCCTATCCATAGTCGTACATAAATAGCTCTTATAGTTCATTGGATGATATTCATTGTCTTCGTATTGTGATTAATATAAGGTATTTATTATTTATTGTTAGAATAACATGGATGCCGCAAAGTTATTTGCATTTATGCGTTTACTATATTTCTGGCTTAGTTTTCATTTAGCTAAGTGTGTTAGCCTTTTTAAACGATTACATTTATATATGTACGTATATTTACTAAATACTACAGCATGTTGGATATTTCTGTTCATAGGTAAGTAACCGCTTGCATGGATAAATAAAATAACTGCATCAACATATGCCAGTCATTGAATATACGCATCACTTAAATTTGTGGACAAATCTGATATTTCGCAAATACTCTACAGCCAATTAATCAGATTGCTAAATTTTATATTATTTAAATATACGGGTCAGGACAATTTTATTTTTTGAATCTCTAGAACACTATTGAATATGTATACCTGGGATAAATTAGTTGCAAATACTTTTACACGATGGGAACAAGCTAATTTAAGCTGCTATGACAAAATGTGTGTGAAATCTTTAGTTCTGGTCCTGTCTGTCAAAAATAGGCACATTATTAAGTATATTTGGGCTTATGATGGTTCGTGCACCGAAATGTGACCTTAAATTAGACCTTACACCTATTTGTCAATCACTAGATTCTCTTAACTATATAGCTTATTTGTAGATTTCAAGTTCAAGAAGCTCTTGATATTGTTTTCCAGTAGTCATCCAATATTCATTTAGGTTGCATATGTGTATTTCAGTATTTCTTTCTTCAATTCTATTAATAAAATATCATTTTCGTTGGCCGCATATCTATAATCCTTGAACGCACTGTTTCAGTTTGACTTACTTATATAAACAATCATAATTCAGATTTTCATCATATTCGTTTATGAATCTGAGTTATTCATGTTTGGATACTTTCAACCGATAGGGCGTTCATCAATTTGTTGCATTTGCCAATTTGCTTTCTGCTTGGTACATTCAATGTACTGACATAATTTGAAATACATATTCGAAAATAAGTGAAAAAAAATATTTTGAGTTTATGGACATCATATTTTTCGTATATGTTTTCAACTTAAAAAATCAGCACAAACATTTATAATACAAATCATGTTTCAGTTGAGTTTGTGTCTTTGTATATATATGTATATATATTGTATATATAAAGTATTTTCCGCTTGAATAGTTATATTGCTAAACAGACGGCTACTAGCAACTATGTATTTGGTTATGTACAAACAGTAATAGTTATTTGTATGTACAATATATATTTGAGTATGTATAAATGTTGTACATTATACAAATAATATTAACACCAATTATGATGTGCCTTGTTCTTTATATGCCTGTTTGTATGTGGATATTTATGTTGGTTGTATACCGAATTCGCTATAAATAAATTGCATAACTGAGTGAGTGCACGATTCTATATCTGAATCATATTTATTATAATTAATAATGCATGTATTTTACGGTACCAGTTAAATCAATTGTGATTTTCGGGGACACAAAAATTTGTTTTACTTCACAATCGTACGACTTAGCTTAACTAATCATCTGCAAACCGTTGAATCGTCCCCGGCGCATATTGAATGTGGCGCCGCCAAAAACAGCTTTCCATTAAAGCAGGCACACAACTGGAAGACTCGATGCATGTGATCTCGACTCTGTGCAGAGCCAAGAATTGGTGGCTGTGCAGTGCGCAGATTCGGCATTAATATTTTTGATGACTCCAAGCGTAGCTGTATAATAGATGTCGAGCCAAAAGTAAGAAAAAACTAGTAAGGAAGCTATGTTCAGCATGCCGAATATTATATACACTTCAAAGCCTTCTTTTATTATATTTGTATATCAACTTTATGATATAGTGGTCCGATTTTTAAAAAGATCTAACTGCAACAAAAAGAATACATTGACCAAAGTGTCATTTATCTCGACAGCTCAAATTTTTGAGGGACCAGTTGGCAAAGAAACAGACGGACAGAAAGTTTGCTGGACAAACGGACATGGCTATATTGACTTAGATCGCGATGGTTATCAAGAATATATATACTTGATAGGGTCGGAGATGCTTCCTTCTCCCTGTTACATACTTTTGCAGAAAACCATTATACTCTTTTTACCCAAAAAAGGAAATGCCATTTGAAGATTGTCTATGATAGTAACCTAACAAGAATTGAATATTGCTTCTGTCTTAGCGGATATGGTTATTTTTCATACTTACGCTGCCATCGAGTGCCCTTAACTTGACATCCTCCAAAGCTAATAATTCAATACCACCGGCTCGAGATAGCAAGTTTATGTCCTTTGAGGCCGTAATCTCTAATTGACGTGTAGGTGATTCAAGCCTACAATTAAAAAGCACAGGTTAAAATAGTCTATATACATGCACTTTATCTATTTCACAGATTTATTCTTCATCCATAAACAAAATATTTTTACAAATAATAGCCAACTTAAAAACAAGTAAGAAGGCTCTAGTCGGGAAATACCGACTAGACTATAGTCAGTAATTGCAAGTATGTGTGTGTTTACGCGTATATTGCAAACTTTCTTAATTTCAAATTCAAGATTTTGTTGTTATCGATCACATGTGTATATCGGAAACGATACTTGTACTGTCTCAGGGATTAGGCGAGCTTATGTTCCAAATCTGGAGTCTCTAGCTCTTAAAGTCTCTGAGATCGACGCGTTCATACATACAGACGGCCGGACAGAAGGACATGGATATATCGACTCGGCTGTTGATGCTGATCAAGAATATATATACTTTATGGGGTCGGAGATGCTTCCTTCTGCCTGTTGCATACTTGCAAAAGTTTAAAGTTAAATGATTTTTTAAAATAAAAATAAAAGGAGATTAAATAGAGGTCGTCAAACTTATTGAAGCAACGATAATCTAGCTATCATCCATTCGACTTTTAAAAGTCAAATGATACTATATTAATTGTTTTACTTTGCTGATGCTATCGCTCACATGTCAAATACTGTCCACATATCAGCGGACAATTTGATAAATGTTCATGAAAAAACAAAGCGGTCATCAGCAAATTTGTCAATGTAAACTTTATTACAAACATCGGTATACTGTTAATGGTTCGTGGACACAGTTACAGCCACAGACCCATACTGGCTGTAGCAAACATACTGCTTGGTCTGCTCACTGAATAAAGCGAGTTATCACCACAATATCCCAACGTAGAACCAACGATTCTCTGGAAGAAAAAAAAACAATCTATGCCCCGGAGCGCTTTTCAATACTCCCGTCGCTACTGTTGCTGATTTCAATGAAGATCCCCATATACGCTTATTTCGTCTCTTTATATGAATACGCGTGCACACACATGCTTGCACACATGTACATACATGTTTATATATATATATATGTATATATATCATATGCATATATATATATGTATATGTATATAGATACAAGTATGATGCATTCGTACAACCATGTGTAAATATTTTTGCACTTCAGCAAGCTACATGCCGACACCTCGCGATTGCCAGCGTTTTGTGTTTGGGCTGTTGTTGTTGTTGTCGCCGTAAAGGTGACGTTGCCATACCCCGTAGCGGAAGCACCGGCACGGGGCTTGGTTTGTTTGTTTTTAATTTTTTTATTTCTGAGATTTTTCGTACCCAACTAATGTGTTTGATGTGGGCATACACCATGCATTTATATCTATAATATGGATCTCATGAACTGTATTACTGAATTGCAATACTGCCAACAATTTACCTGTAGCTTTTTTAAAGCTCAAGGATTTCTTTATTATCTTAAAGTAGCCAGATTGACTTGTAACAATCTACCACCAATTGGATAAGCTTTCCATGTAAAAGTTTAATGTAATGATTACGTATCTACATACAGAGTAACGGAGTAGACAAGAGAAACAAGTAAGAAGGCACTAGTCGAGAAATCCCGACTAGACTATACCCTGAACCATATACTTTACGCATACAGTCAGTGCTTGCAAATATGTGTGTATACGCGTATAGTGCATACATTCTTAACTTCAATACTCCATAACTCTAGTGTTTCTCAACTGAATTCAATAAAATTAAACAGATTGTCATTATTTAGTCTAATCTTTGAAACTGCATCAAAAAGTTTTCCAAATTCAATATTTTTTTGGTATCGATCACATGTGTATATCGGAAACGGAAAGAGTTATCGAAAATGTAAAATGTACTGCCTAGGATAGGCGAGCTTATGTACCAAATCTGGAGTCTCTAGCTTTTATAGTCTCTGAGATCGACGCGTTCATACATACGGACGGACGGACGGACGGACATGGCTATATCGACTCGGCTGTTGATGCTGATCAAGAATATATATATCTTTATGGGGTCGGAGATGCTTCCTTCTGCCTGTTACATACTTTTGCACAAAACCATTATACCCTTTTTACCCATTTTCAATGGGTTCAGGGTATAAAAACCTTACAAACTTACCTAAGCTCTCGGCCAGGCTCAGCACGCACATGCGGCGTTTGTATGGACTCCCTGAAGATGGCGCCACCTTCACCTTCGATGCGGAGCGTGTGAGCGCCGATAGTGACTTCATTTCTATTTACGGAAAATAAATTCCGTCCGGTAGTATCGTTGATGCGAAATCCCGCTGACAGACATTCAAACTTATCATGTCCCAAAAATAAACGATTCTCGAGTACACCGTTGGAGCCACGTGTATTGATTGTAAAATTACGTGATGATTCTAATGATAGCGAGTGAGACGATGACAAGAGCACAAATTGACACAAAGAGAGAATGTAACAAAACAACATTAAAAGTAAATATACTTTTCGGTTATATTTGAATCGATTTGATCGCAGTAATTTGGTTCAATGCATTTTTTTCTTATTTTTGATTGTCAAAGACAAATTATATGCATATCATGTATGCATAATTAATTAGGAAAAACACATCACCTTATAAAGAAGTTTAAGGAAGCTCAATATTTATCTTTTTAAAATTTACTTTGCCTAGGGTATAGCTGGGACTAATGATAATATCATTGGAAAGTAATTATTATTAAAATTATACAATAAATAAATATTTTGCGATTGTATAGGATATTAATTCATATGCTTTTCGTGAATCCTCAGGATATGTGTTGGTACGTATCTGTTGTTTAACGTTCAGCTCTCTCCAATTTGGTCACTCACCATATACAACTCCCCTTGGATCAAAAGTGGGTTTCTAATACCGTGGGTTCGTTGGCCCACCACAAAGCTATTTTTTCATATATTTATGGTATGGCTATGACTTTACCCATCATCTGTCTTCCTCACTCGAGCAACGGATCTCACACATGTAGATTATCTGTAATTGTACATCGCATGTCTGTTCAACGACACAATGCGACGCAGCATTGATCACATTTGATTAGATACCACATCCACACTATGCATAGTGTGAAAGTGTTTATGTACGTTTAAATATATGTACATTTATGTACATCAGACATTGGTATGCTTTTGCTGGCTGCCTATCTGTGTATCTTCTGATTTATGGCTCGAGTGACAAGGGCACACATTTGTCGTGGAAAGGTTGAGCTTTAGAGCAATTACCTTTAAGTTAAAAGGAAAGAAGGAATACTGATTGGACATCTTGATTTTTTTTTTAATGCAGACAAACGTTTCTTGTTGTGAGCACTGTGCCTCTTTTACTCGGAAACATTGCTTCTATTCTTTTGAATTTATATTTGCGAAGAATGGCTTCAAAAATCTATATATTTTTATATATGCAATCCAAGTGGAACACGACATGTTTGTATTGTGAAAATAAAAATGTTTATTTTTATTATTTCCCCGGAGGTTTACCCAGAATATTCTTTCGTAAAAAAAAAATAAATAAATAAAAAATATTAGTGTGTAAAAACTTACCTATCGATATTGGCTGTCCATGCCTTGAGCGAATCGTGGATGCGCGTAACACGTCCATTATAACTGCCTGACCTGTCAGTTGAATACCTCCGGGGACTATTTTCAGTTGACCCATGCCCTCCTGAAAGGTATATAAATATTAAAGAAAGCCCCAAGACAATACATTTGGGGAGCGTCTGCGCTAACCGTTGAAAACTCCATGACCTTAAGGATCCATAGTGTCAGCACCAAGTTTGTGATAATTAAAATCATTAAAAGCAAAAGTAATGTGTATAAGCACTTTTTACGCCAGCCGATTAAGCCTAGATATATCTCGATTCCATCGACAAAACCACCCACAGTCTCTGGCCCGCTGGCAGCCACAGTCGATCCTTTGCCACCGGTCACAATACAGCGAGTGTTTCGTTGGTCGACACTGGTCTTAGCCGTCATTTGGGTTGCTATTTTGGCAGATGCACCTCTGACATTGCCGCCGTCACCACCATTATTGTTGCGCGCTAAGAGGCCAGTTTGACTGGTTTTACTTTTACGCATTTGCTTGGGCGTTGCTCCAGCCTGCTGTTTTCCTTTCACGGCTGGCAATGCCGCACTTGCTGCTCTTGAAATACCAACTTCCGCGCTGCAACCGGCTTTCATTGCAATTAGTTGCTTTTTGTTATCTGGTTGCAGTATTTTTCTTTTATTTTACTAAAACTCTCCGCTTTGCTTCTGTGTGCGTTCTGTGCCGTCCATATCAGGGATTTTTTTTGGCGGGAACAGTTGCTAAGCTTATTAAGCTTTGCTTGTATTCGGCTCTTAAATGTTAAGCAACTTAATAAAAGGCACTTGCTTCTGCATTGCTTTCAAGTGTCTCCAATTTTTTCGTAGCTGCCGCGGCAAACGCTAAAATGTTGTGAAAAGTTTTAATATAGTTAAGTATAATAAAAATTAAAAATCAATTACATAAAATTGTTTTTCATTTCCTGTGAACATTAATTACTAATGCTGTCCAAGGTTTTCAACCGATGGGAAAAATATATAGTATATATATATATATATATATAGTATGTAGTTATGTTAGGTGTTATGTACATTATTATTATGTAGTTTGAAACGCTAAATCGATATCCAAATTTGCACCCACAAGAACAAATGTTAACGATCAGAAAAATGTATTAGTCAAGTAAAAACCTCTTTTCGGCACGCCGAAAATTGTAAGCACTTGCACATCCAACTTACTATATTTTTGAACTAAGATCTAATTACAAATAATGCATTTAAAACAGAGACCCATACCGAAGCTTCAGCTCGATGGCTCAATAACTGAAAGCCTTTTTTGCAAAGCACCTGATTCTCATCAAGCATATATATATATGTATCTACTTATGCGTTACATATTCATGACCAAATTATAATACACTTTTAAAACTTTATAAAAAGTTGATTTTGCAGTGGTTTATTTGCTACTTTTGTATATAATCAACATGAAGATATGCAAAAAAAAACTGAAAACTGACCGATATGTAAGCAAAATCAAATTTAATATCTCGTGTTCACCTACTACTCTACTAGAAAAATCCTTGAACCGTTGACGTCACACGGACGGTTATGCCTGCCTTACTGCACCAATATGATGATAATTTCACAGATCTTCGTTATTTTATCCATAGCTTAAACAATTTTCAAGTTTTCGAAAGACAAGATTTTATTGTTATCGATTCCATGTTTATATTGAAAACGGTAAAAATTGACGATAATTTGAAGCAAACTTGAAATGTTCCAAATCTGGAGTATCTAGCACCCATAGTCTTTGAAATTGACGCGTTCATACAAACAGACGGTCGAACATGTCTATATCAACTCGGCTGGTAATGTTGATCAAGAATATATAAACCTTTTGCGTCGGGAGATGCATCTGCAGATTGTTTTATGTTGTAATTTGTGAGTGCAAATTTTGTTTTACATAAACAGCATGAAGAAAATTAAATGTGTAACGCATAGACGGAAGCATATGCGACCCCATTAAGTATATATATTCTTGATCAGTGTTGCGAGCCATGCCCATATAGCGAACTCCGTCTAACCGTTTGTTTCTACGCAAACTAATCACTCAGTTATCGAGCTGAAACTTTGGTCAAGGCCAGATCGGCTTACTTTATCATATGGCGGACATACAAATGAACAGATCTTTAAAGAGATTTTTACCATGAAAATCAAGTAGGCTTTTCAAGTGTTTATAATATTCAGCATGCCTTAGATAGCCATCATTTAATTTTTTTCTTCTCTTAACCGTCGTAGGGTACGAAAAATAGACATGAGAAAACAACGTCCCTGGGTATTATTAATATTCATTTGAGTCGTCTTTTCAGTATGTTTCTAAAGGCCAAGTTGAGTCAATTAAAAATAAACCATAAGTGAATGGTCTATATTTAGAAAATATGTGTTTGTATTTTTCATGTGGCTTTTCAAGGCCAACCTGAGCACAACGTGAGCAGTAAAATTTTCGTTCGCTAAGTAAAAATTTGGAATTCAATGTGTTGATATTATGTTTATACCCTTAGCCCATGAAATGGTTAAAAAGGGTATAATGTATTTGTGCAAATGTATGTAACAGGCAGAAGAAAGCATCTCCGATCCCCTAAAGTATAAATATATTCTTGATCAGCATCAACAGCCGAGTCGCTATAGTCTATAGTCGTGTCCGTCAGTCTGTATGTGTGATCGCATCGATCTCATGGAATGTGAGAGCTAGAGACTATAGACTATACTCACCTAAACCCTAGGTAGTACAAGTTGGTTTCAAATTATCGTCAACTTTTCCCATTTCCAATTATATTAACATTTGGAGCAGTAGTGCAGGTATGACCGTACGTGTTAGGTCAAGTGTTGAAGGTATTTCCTCGTCGAGCTTACTCGACTAGAACCTTCTTATTTGTTATGCTTTCGACCACTTAATTTACAGCGCTCCGAAGATAAACCCTTCTGTGTATGTTTCTTAAGAGATACATTTTGGTATAAGAAACTGTTTATAGAATCTTTAAGTAAATAAAATAAGACGCTATGTACATGAGTTCTTATACGCTGAAAACATTGAAAATGGGTATAAAGGGTATAATGGTTTTGTGCAAAAGTATGTAACAGGCAGAAGGAAGCATCAAGTATACATACTCTTGATCAGCATCAACAGCCGTGTATATATAGCCGTGGTTGTCTGTCCGAACGTATGTATGAACGCGTCGATCTCAGAGAATAAAGGAGCTAGAGACGACAGATTTAAAACATAAGCTCGCCTAATTCCTAGGCAGTACAAGTTTGTTTTAAGATTTCGATAACCTTTTCTGTTTACGATATACACATGTGATCGATAACAACAAAATCTTGAATTGGAAAACTTTGTGATGCAGTTTGAAACATTAGACGAAATAAAGACAATCCGTGAACATTTTATTGAAATCGGCTAAGAAACACCGGAGATATGGAGCATTGAAATTAAGAAAGTTTGCACAATACGTGTACACACACACAGACTCACACATACTTGCAAGCACTGACTGTACGTTTAAAGTATGGGGTTCAGGGTATAGTCTAGTCGGGATTTCGACTAGAGCCTTCTTACTTGTTTTAAGCAATTAATGTTCAAGGCAATTTTTGCAGATTGTTTGAAGATTAATATATTTTAAAGTATCAAAAAAGCAAGCTATAAGTGCTTAATAGTGATATTACTTGTGTACGACACAAAAAATAAGGTCGACATAATCGACAGTTAAATTAAATAAATTAAATTACCACACATTTTTGAGGTTTATCAACAGACTGTTTGAGTAATTGTTAAAGGCCGACAAAGGGGAAAAAGGAGTAATAAAAATGAATCCAAATTCAATGTACCATAGGATATTTAGATTTTACTGTCAAGTGAGCGCTAAGTGGTAAGCGGTACTTTTAAATATTACCTCTCCTAAAATATAGGCAGATTACGTTTTTTTTAAATTATCGATATATTTTCCCGTTTACGAAACACACGATGTATTGTGAACAATAAGTTTTGAAAATATTAAGACATGACTATATAATTATAACTATAGCACAAATAATTATTATCTTCGGAAATTGTATTAAAATTGGTTGAGAAACACCAAAGATACCGAAAATTTAAGTTTAGATAAGCTCGCAATTGCAATACTTTGTAACACTTATCACACATTGCAAGATACATACAAACAATGACTGATCGCAAAAGTCAAGGTATTAGAAATTTTTTAGATGAATTTTAATTTAGCAAGATTTAGTGCAGATTAGTTTAGTTCCTAAAACAGTAATTTTTAAACACTTAAGCCAAATGTACTTAAAGTTTAACCCGCTTGTTATAAATAAAATATTGAAGCGTGCTTATGGTGAAAGTTTGCTGTTATTGAATTTACTAAAACTTAATTAATTTTAATAAAATCATTTTTTTTTTATTGCCTAAATGGAGTTAAACTATTTATATCAGCATTCAATAGTCTGCAATCACTTTGTAAAATTCATTGGTTGTACATGCAGCTAAGGCAAGACAGAGTCAGAAATTGCACTTATATAGTAGATGTGGAGGTGTGTGTGACATGATATGAATACTGGGGGTGCAAGTAGATTACGCAAAAACGTTTTCATTATACTACATACCCATAATCTAGAAAAAGAGGTCGGGCAAGCAGTCAGACGGGCAAAATGTCGGTCGGGAAACGTGCTCTGTGAGCGGTTAACTAGCACCAGAATGCAAATACACAGCGAGTTGATTTAGTATCTGCAGACAGCCGGTTATTACACGCACTCAAATGGCGAGCAAAAGGTTTACTGGGCGGAAATAAGGACAGCAACTATTAGTTGCAGTGGCTGGAGCTGGAAAAGCGACGACAGCTAGCACGTACGTCCAGTTTTAGTTAAGTTACAGATATAGTTCCCGCTTAGTTAATGTTGCATGTGTTCGCCGTTGTTGTTGTCACACGTTTTTATTGCCACATATGCTGCAAATTTTTCGGTTGCAGTGTTCGGTACTGCCTGAGTTGCCTCCGATAGTCATTTTCTTAGCTAGCTGTGAAATGTATGAACTTTTCGAAACCTTACTAAGCATTTGCAGAAATAGACGGCCATAATAAAAAAACATGTATGCATAGCCTAGTATATTGTATAGAGTATACGAGAAACTGTGTGAATGCATAATGTGGTGCAAATGCAACATGCAATATATGTTAAGACTCTAGTGTTGCAGAGTATTTCTATGCGCGAAAAGTTTGTGTATCTGTGCACGTTTCAAAAACGGAAACTTACATAAAGTTGTTTAAAGGTCTTTGACAATGAGTAATTTGAAGCGAAGTCGGCTTATTTCAAGCAATAACTAGAGGGAAAGCACGCTTAGATGGCCCAAAAGCCAGTCGGCGACCCACAAGGAGTCAGACACTTGGCGTAAACAGAAAGTATTGCATTGTCCTGCTATTAAGTTATCAACAACAGCAAACACACATGTTCGCAATAGTTCATGAGGGTCGAGCACGTATTTGTGGCAGTGTCTAAATTGTTCTTATTGTAGGTCCGTATTCAGCTCCGATGCCGACTCGTCTTGTTGTCGCTCTAAACACGCCTTTTAAAGGTGCTGTAGTAATTGTATGGGGTTCGTAAATTTCGGCAATAGACATCAGGCAAAAAAAAATAACTGTCTCTTACTGCTACAAAAGAATTGTTATGCAAATCATGCGTAAGTCCAATAAGGCCACAATTTTATAGACATTCTCTTAATTTCTGCAGGTATTTTTATATTTGAGGAAAATTTGGTTTTCAAATAATAAATAAATGTGTTGCGGTCAAAGGAACTTCAGATTATGTGCACATCATTTAAATTACACTACATTTAATGCACATTCTAAAATCAAGCCGATTAGGCTTAACTCTTTTCTTTATCGTTCTTATTTATTCATTCTTAAATCAAGAACGCTGGTGATGTTCATGATATTTTTTCTATTTGTACCAAGTTAAGCACAATGTTTATAGATAAAGAACGCATTTACCACTCGAAGCTTAACCGAAATATGTTCGTTTAACATTAGTCTTAAGTGCATACGTAGCATGTTTGGTAACCAAACATGTACAACGAAAAATGTATTAGGTACAGTATAACGGTCTATAGGAAATTGTTGATTGGGATGCCTAAGTGCTTGCGCTGATGCCGACAATGTTTCGTATGCAGTTAGGTCTAATGTTAGCCAGAAACTTCGACTTCAGCTTATTGATTTATGAACATTGTTCCTAATTTGGAACAAATATAACAAATTTGTTACATTTGTATTAAATTAAATTAGTTTGTTCAATTTGCAGGAATTCGTTAACATTGCACTACCAGCGTTATTGATTCAAGGTACCGAACAAATGTTTTTTCTAATTATAAATTTATTAATGTTTTAATCTATAATGTAAGCTTTTTGAAAGACTATTATTACATGAAGATCATGGTTATTCAAAAGATTCTTGAATATATACCGATATGTATTCAGGTAAGCTATATATTATATTTTAATTGTTAATACTCTTTGTTGACTATAACATCAGTCTCTCTTATGTTAACAAGCCACCGCCGTAAAACGCAAACCGCACTGATTTTACACTTATTAGTATTCCTTAGAGTCTAGATCCTAGAGACAAGAAACTAAGTATTGGAACAATATGATTTTGAGATAAAGATAACGCACTTTTTTCAATTTGAAATCGTAGACGATCATGATGCACTCATTCAAATAAATATTAAAATAGAAAAGTATGTACATTTTATGTTAAGTCAATTTTTATTAATTTTTTCACAATGGCACTTATAGAAATTAAATTTTTGCCCAATATTTGCACACATAAGGTACGTATACGTAATATACGTATTCTCCAAGTCCGATAAAAGATTGCAATTTAAATAAAAGGGCAATAATATGAAATGACAAATCACAGAACAAAAAATTTAATTTACATCAATCGCAAAAATAAAATATATGTATATATCACATATATAAGCACCCACAGATTGAAAGCAATTTGCGAATTTTGACAATCTAAGAATTACTTGGCAACACTTGATGTAGTCCGCCTTCCGTGTTCTGATACCGTGGACGTTTGTAAAACAACTGACGACTCGATGTCTTTGGTGAAACATCAACACTTCCGTGGCCGCTGCGGCGGCAGCCAGTGGAAATTGGCACTGGCTGGCACTTACGGCCGCTAAGACGTCGTGTCCACAAAGCTTTCGCCGAACGCTAGTCAAAAGTTTCACTCAAACATCGGGTGCTTGCTCGCACTGGTAGGTCGGGTGCGAGCATAGAGCTATGCCGTCGGCTCTATTCGTTATTTTAACATCGCTGGTTTGTTTACCTTTTATCACATTCAACACGTGGTTCTTTCCTTACTCAAAACATCGTTTATCATTTGTTTATCATCTCAGTACTACCGCCCCTTTTGCAACTAATTTGTTACCAACCGTTTTTATGCACGTGTCATATTATTACGCAGTTCAATTAAACTAGAATTTACTTTCTACAAGGTTCTTAGTTAAAATCTAAATATTTTAATTTAAAAAATAAAAAACAAATTAGTAAGACTCTAGCCGAGATAGCGTGACTAGGAGCTACATTTCCACAAAACCAATACATCCTTTTCCCATTTAATGGGTCAAGGGTATAAAAGCATCGTATTTGCAACAGAATAATTACTCAAATAAAAAATAATTTAATGCACGATGCAGGTATAATATTGTATGTCAGTTTATATGAATCTAATTATAAACATACTATATGAATTTAAAATGTACATAGAAGACGCTAACAAAGCTGAATAAAGTGAACAACCGAATTAAGTTTTCGTAAAATTGTTGAATTATTAATTTATGTCATCTCTATGTGTGTACATATGTTAATGTAAAACAAGAGTCTTTGCCTTCGTAGGACAAAGGGATAACGAATGTTGGTTTTGGGGGCCTTTTTATTAAGCACACACGCACACATAGACTGAGCATGTTTCAAAATTAAAAGCGTTTTCATCTTTGGCCAGGGTTCATAATTTTTGCGCCTTTATGAAGAGAACTATACCATGCGTTGGCTGGTCCTTTTAATTGTTTCCTACAACAGCTGTTGAAAGGCGTGGCCGCCCAAGAAGCTTGCAGTTGGGGCTAAAGCGGCACACCGGATTTAGGCGACAACTGATGCAGAGGAGATATTTTAACATTAGATATACACAAAAAGTTGTGAGCACCCGCTCTGCAAGCTATCTTTTCCTATTGTTAAGAGCATCGCCCATTTTTTGGCCAGGAATACGTTAGATGGGGGCGTGGTAGATCTGCCCAGCGGTTCTGGAACCACATATCAACCATAAGCTCTTGTAAATGTGCCGTCCTCTACAGCTTCGCATTTTATTCACAAAGAACACCCACACACATTTGTTCACATACATAAATTGTTAATTGTCTTTTCGGGCCAAGGAGTCAGCTTGCAGGCACAGTTGGCGCCCCCATCGTATATAATTTGTACATTTTTGGTTTTCACCAGATTTTCTTCTTTAATTTAACAAAGCCCGCTTACTGAAAAAATAAGGTACTTCACGTTATAAATACATTTAAATTTTGCAGACTTTTGTTAAATCTTGAATCTTATGTACTCAGTGAAAGGCATGTGTAGTCGCATCCTTCGCGGTGAACTGCGTCCACAGGGATGTCGATGGGATTTGTATGTTTTATTCAACCGCCCACTCAAAAAAAAAAAAAAATGAAAAAGCAAGTAACTAGGATATTTTTTATAGTTTCCAAAAAAAAGTCAAGTTTTTTCAAGTTCACGATATTAATGTTATCGATAAAGTTTGTGTATTGAAAATGCACGAGTTACCGATAATTTAAAACAGAATTTTACTGCCATTTCATGGATTCAGCGTATAAAAATAGAATTAAACACGTTTCAGTCAAAAGTAATACGACAGTATAATACCAGCTATAAACATGTGGTAAAATAAACGTGCGCTTAATCAGACAGAACGACATTTAGCATGACAGAGAAAACACAAAACAGTATGATTTGTAAATTCTCCATCAGAGAATAATAGCACAAATTTATTTATTTTTATTTTTTATTTTTGACATAGATTTACTAACGAACAGTTTATTCAAGTGGCCCAACGATACCAAGCACCGACTTGTTACCATGTATAAAGCGACCCAGCTTGCGTGCGATTACGAAGATCTCGAACATGTTGACAGATGACACAAGAGAGAAAGAGAGATGTGAGTTTTTGACCAGAAGTATATTTCCGCATACCAATGTAAAGCTAAGACGCTATTTTTAATAACTCGTACACATATTTTATCGAAACCGAAAATTCAATATAACTGACATATATATAATTATCTGCAATAATTTCATCAAGAGAGGTGTTTGTCACCCAAATGATATCGTATTCTCAAATTTACAAAAAAAAATACAGTAACAAGAGCAAAACCCGAACAGGGTTACTATTTAGGTCGTTACTATTTTCGTCATAAACGTGAACGGGCGGAAGCAGTAATAAAAACGCTACGAAATCCTCATTTTGTTTCCATTCGGTGGCGTTTGGCAAGTGTCTGTTATTCTTGACAAAATTTCACAAAAGGATAAAGTACAAAATTTAACTTTTATGGTTTGATTGACTCGTACAGCCAATGGCCCTTTTCATGGCAGCTTTGACCACTAAGAGAAATGCGAGTATTTTGCTTATTGTTCTAACTATTAACACAATGTTTGTTGCGTGCAATGCTGATGACTGTAAATTGATTGCTCCTAGATAGATGAGTTTTATGAAAATGGCCATCAGACATGAAAGGGTCAGCTGTCCGCCATCAAAGCGTGTTAAAACACTCAGACCTTCTGAAATACCGCAGTCGAAATTTGTATAGAGAAGAAATCGAAAGCCGCAGCTAAACTCTGTGATGTCAACGCCAAACACCAAACGTCAATATACAGAACGTCATAAAGCGTGCGGAGACATTGAGAGATAGACACTCGTTCTCGTTGCCTGTAAGCCAGTCAGTCCATCAATTGTTTCAACGTGAGTGAGAATAGCTCTTTTTTTTTTTGCTGATGGCATCATCAGCTCATCGGCAGTCACAGCAAAAGCAAAACTAAAAGCAGCATAAGGAACGCCAGAAATAGCATCAACATCATGCACAGGACTGGGTTTTCCTTCCTGTTTCTGGTGCACCCTTGGTAGCAAACGTCGAACTGCACTAAAATCCAACCAGCTAGCGATCACCAAGCATCTATGTAACACAGTCCGTACTAATGTATGGAAGTGTCATGGTCTCGGGTTCAAGCTCAGTCAGAGGCGCAAGGACGGGCCAACAAAAATCCCATGAATAATTCCACTTCAATTCCACTTTGTATATTTCATTTTTGTGTTGCATACATCACAACGAGGAGCGTCACTTCCAGGCGACGGCAATTGGCTTTGATTACGTTTGCTCTTTTACCTTTTTGTCATAGCATTCTGGTCGACGGCTGTGCTGACTGTTTATTTGACAATACCACCAATATGCGTTATTTACTTATTAATCAACAATAATTCTCAGGCCTCTGTCAGTTGTGCAAGTGTTAAGCCGACCCCGGTCGAAACTGACTCCTTTTTTTTTTGTTTGGGCTTAAATAATGTCGTGTTCCATGTAAAATGCAGGGCAAATCTACTCACCACATATGACTATTTGTAAATTAAATGATGTTTATCTGATTTTATACCATTAAGTCGATTGGTAGTTGGCTGGATTAAAAACAAACAATAAAAATAAAAACCTAACGTGTAGTGATAATGTGATACAAGTTTTATATGCATACATATGTACATACGAATGCCCATTCATATGCATGCTAAGTTGACATATACAAAAGAAAAATTAAATACATGATGTGAATGTGCATGAAAACAGACTTGGAACTGAATTTATTAAAATGAAAATCTAACAAAAAAACCATCTGTTTTTGAAATAGAAAAAATATCACTATGCTTGATAATTCGCTATATTCTAGTTAAGTCAACCGTAATGGCGCATGATTGGCGAGCTGCCAGGTGTACAGGAAGTTTTCTTGGGCTCCCACAAAAATGTTTTAAGAGTCTGCGAATGCCACATGTATCAATTTCCATTCATATTTCGGACAGGCGGACATACATGTACAAATCCCTGCACATATACATATACAATATGCAAATTGCGAACATTTTTATATTACATAAACTCCTCATCAGGTTTCACTCTTCTGCTTCCTACATGTAACCAACGTAAATAGGCAAACACTCTTGAGTTCAGTTGTCTAAGCGATTTTTGATTACAGTTCCGTCGGAAATTATCATATATCCTTCAGCTTGAATAACTTTAAAAAAGAGTAGCGACGTAGAATTTTCGTACAATAAGCAACCTGTATAGAAGCACACCTGTCGTTAAGTTCGTTTTCATAACTCGAGGTACTATAAAACGGCTGGACTTGTTAGCTTAAGTATATGAGATAGTCGAATTAAGTTTAGTATTTGAAAATACTTCTTTTTGCAGTAAATAAAATGTTATAAAAACCAAAGCTGACAGTGAAATACTCAGGCATAAGAACTGGTTTGTTAATTCCATGCCGCAGTTTCCCTTATAAATTTGATTGTATTGTGCTATTTGCAGCATTATAATAACTGTTTTTTTTTAATAAATAAAATGTTTTTAAATGTTTTTGGTATTAGTTTAAAACAATTGTGTGCTGTGTAGACATTTGATGTGCATTACTTATTTTAAAATAATAAATTTATTATCGTATACGCAATTACAAAAGTTAATCCACCCGTTTAACACTTTGTGTACATGATAGAATACAAAACATTTAGCCAGACAGACAAAACACCCTCATTCCGAGCCAGCCTGACCAAGCAACGGCGAAACCCGACACTAATTAAAGGCATTTGTTGTAGCATTTTCATTCAATTAATTATTTCGGGTATCAGCGCTGTCAATCTTTTATCAACAAATCTGCCAAGCCCAAACCACAGTAAGCGGGTAATCGTATAGCCTTCGCCGGTGCAGTGTCGGCAGAAAACTTATTTGTTTTGGCAGCTTGAGGCCAGCAGCTTGCGTTGAGTAGCGGGCAACATTGGCGGCGTGCGATTCATGCTAACAATGCCTTGTGTACACATTGTTTTGACTTTGTCTATCCTTTTTTTTCTTCTGGCCATCGTGCTATTTTCCTACTTGTTACTTGCTAAATGGTGTACTAGCTGATATTTTTGGGATCCTTGTAGTCCCTTGTTGAACGTCTATCAATCGTCAGGTATGGATTTTGTGTTATTATAAACGAACCTAAGTTGCTAGTGGCTATATATATATATAAAGTATTTTTAAATACCTTTCTTAGCTTGGATTATTTCACTGAGAAACATATATATATTATTTACCATTCTTTATATAACAATTATTTGTGTAACTTTGACATTTCTTGATATAGACCTGCTATAAAAAAAACGTAAAGTTTAGTTTTTAAGCTTGGTAAAGAATATTGATCATCTGTGAAAGTTTTATTAAAATCGGTGAAGAAACACCGAAGATATTGAATAAAGAAATAAGACTTAATCTTGCAGTCATTTTCTGTACACGTACTATATATACAAACAATGACGCGTAACTTCTAGGGTTCAGGGTATTTTCTTTCAAGCTCGGAACGACAAGCTGTTGACATGGTCAAGGAAATTCCCCCAACATTGCACATTTAAGCAATAAATGACTTGAATTTAAATCTACACTTTTTAACTAATGACATGCTTATGAGGACATCCTTTCATAGGCATATTGTCAGTGTGACAGCTTCCTCTGTAGAATAGGTGCTACTGACCTTTTTATGCAAATATTAAAAAAAAAAATCGGCTAAGCACATAAATGGTCTTTCAGCCCACTCGGCGTTGCTTATCTTTAAACGGTTGCTGCTTTGCAAGTGAAGCAACAGTCGACGTCGACGTTCAGCGCAGTACGTGCACACCAAAGCTTAGCTGAAAATGAGCTTGATGTCGGTTTTTAAAGAGACATTATATTAAAGAATGAATATATATTTTTAGTAGAGCCATGCTTGTAGGAATTGTGGCGTAGACCGAGGGTTCGTAGACGGACCAACGCCAACAGTGATGCCATTGCAATCTAGATTTTGAGATCGGAATCGTAAAACCGGAAATAAAACAGGAAAATTAAAAACGTACAAAAGGTGCAAAATAGAGTGGAATGCAGCCAGTTTGCGCAAACAGATAGGCGACCGGTAGGCAGACAGACCCGCTCTATGAGTAACATTGAACGCCTGGCAGGCGAGGAAGCTGGCGAAAATACAAAAGCAAAAAAAAATATACAACTCCGAGGGCAATATGTAAAATGAATACTGCAAAAAGAAACGGTGGGCTCGAAAACGTTAAATCGCCCGTCTTCCTTGCAGCTCACGCAAGGGCATCGACTGTTGGGTCAGGCCAGGTCGGCCGAGTCTGATTAAAGTTGCCACACGTGTACACATCACACATAGTATTTCATCGTTTTTAAAAGTGTTACCGCCAAATGCTGGCCTTATATTATTTAAAAATTTAAGCCTTAATTAATCACGAGCTCTATTTTGAATTATATATTAAATATACAATAACGTATGTACGTTTCGAAATTTAATTAAATGTGATATACATATCATTAATTAAGTATAATAATATAATTAAACTTGTATATTTATACATTTTGCAGCTGGATGCAATTTACACCACATAGTATATACAACTATCCAATTCAAAAAGTTAAGTCTTTGCTCTATTATTAAAACCTAAGCCTTACAAACTTTCGTTAGTCAAAAAGCTTTACGTATTTGACTATAAACTTAGCCGATAAATAAAAAAAAATTTCTTTATGAGCTTGAAGACGCTTTTTGTTTTGCCTGATACATATTTAAAAAACAAAAGTTCAACAATCCATATGCGCCGACATCTGTTTAAAAGCAGCGACAAGCGAGAAAATATCACAAATACTGTAGTAGAGGTGAAAAAACAATTACTTTAAGCAATTCTTCCAAACCATTTGTAACAAATCCTCAAACAAAGGCACTTGCTGCCGTCAAACTGCCTGAAAGAACATTCCATTGAAATACAAATGACTGTCGGACTTTGTGATTGCCTGGGTTGCTGTATGTAGGACAGCTAAAAGTTATTGAAGCAGCGTGCAAGCGCTACAAAACCAATACCAAAAGTAAAATCAAAGTCAATGAAGTATGGCAGCAAAGCCAGAAATCGAATGCAATAAAAGTCGACATTAAAAAGAATAAAAATATGACGAGGCAATCAGATACATACAGATATAAAAGAACCTTATCTTAAGCACATCATACTAGAGTAATTTTAAAATGGAACCATTGCAGGGACAGTACTAACAATTAAATCACCATTCTGCTATTTGTCAGCCCTTCGTAACAATAATCATTGGCAGCCCCAAATTACTGTCATCTCCGCGTAGCTGACATCCATTCGTCGCTTACTAAATGCCAAACTGCAACCGATGATGCCCCCAATCTATTTTTTTTTTTTGTTGATTTTGAACGTCTGGGATTGCCCATTTATTAGTCAGCCACAGCATCGTTTGGTTGAGTGTCGCTAATTTTTTCTATTTCTGGGTTTTTTTTACAAACACCAATTGAGTTCTTGAAAGCTCTAACTATTTTTTTTTGCCATTCGCTATGCAGAGTACATACGAGCATGAAAGTTTGAATGTGTATATGTAAATATAAAATCGATTCAAGTTTCCACTCAATTACCTGTCGTTGTTTGAATAACAAAAGTAAGGTGGCACCATTGTCGTTTGGAATTTGTTTGTAATTTGCTAAAACTTTAGTAGACATATAATAAAAGCAAATTGGTAAAATATTGTATTATAAATAATTTTGTTATATATAAATTAAGAAAACTTCATTAAGCAAGAAAAACATTTCTGCTCTTTGCATTTCGGGGTCTTAACTGGGATAATAACATTAACTTACCTTCTTATCATAATAGACTTTTACTAATAAATTTTACTTCTTTCTCTAATTGTAGAAAAATGCTTGGAATAACCTTTTCCCACAAATTAATTAATGGTTAAATTGATTCTTCTGAATTAATCACCCAAATTAGCTTTGCAGTTCCGATCGGAAATAGTAGAAATTTTTTACCATATCTCTTCAAGCTTGTCACTCTAGCTATACTATCCATAGTCCTTTTCGGATCTTGCGTGCTTTATATAATATATAGTGTCACTCCTACGTGCTCAACAAGTCCTGTGTTAGCTTTCTACATGTTCGTGACCTTCGTAACCGCACGCTACGCGGTGAAACTATATAAATAAATATAAATATAAATAATAAATAAATGAAATATTGAACATCTAAAAAATTTAGTTAAAGGTGGTTGAGAAACACTGGAGATATGGAAGATTGCAGTTTAGCCTAGGGGTTAGGGTGTCTCCTAGTCGAACTAACCACTCACATGTTTCTCTAGTCTGCCTGCTTGCCTACAATATAGTAAAATAAGGCGGTAAATTTTTAACTGCAGTAACGTTTTTATTATTTATTACCATGTATGTGTGAGTTATTTTAATCTTTTAGAAACTTTATTAGTGCTGCTGTCAAAGTGACCGCGTGCAAAACGTTCGATGCTTTATTTATGCTACTCATTTATATGCACACCATTTCCTTTGATTTTCTGGAAAAGAAAGGGACTTTTAGCGACTTCAGTTGCAAGGATGAACTTATTAAAGGAACAACTCCCCAAAAGGTTGTCGTAAAAATCTTTTTCATTGATTATTTAACGATTTCTTAAGTGGTTCCTTAAGTACGAAAAAAACTTGCCGCTAATATGCGATTAAGTCAAAGTACCCGCAAGAAAGTCTGAGGATATGTGTGTTCGTTTTGCTTGTGCGCGTGTGAGTCTTTATGGGAGTTGCTTTTTATGCGTGCAGTTAGCAGAACTAGGCCAAGTAAAAGGGAGATTTGCGGACCCACAGAGCAAGTCAAAGTGAATTGATGAAGCGTTTTTCAAAAACTTTTCTGGTTGCTATAGAGTGGTAGAGTAGTACACCCATAAGCTGGTGGGCTGACGCAATTTGCAAGCTAAATCGCACGAGGCAAATAATAAAAAAGTTAAGACAGCTACCGCGGCCCATGCAAACTTGCAACCAAAAAAGTGGAAAAGAGCAGGGAAAAGGTCAAAAGAAAAGAACTTAGATGGATAA
Organism: Scaptomyza reducta; assembly: GCA_035044485.1. Lineage (NCBI taxonomy): Eukaryota > Metazoa > Arthropoda > Insecta > Diptera > Drosophilidae > Scaptomyza > Scaptomyza reducta. The sequence continues at coordinate 34,597 of JAWNNV010000659.1, read as the reverse complement.
ACTGGCGTGCTTAAGTAACTCAAATGGCATTTGCTTAAAGTTTGGTGGTTCGTTTTGCCTGGAAACGGAAGTAAGTTGAAGATGAAGTTACAAAAGTCGACAGCGAGCAATACTCGAATCAGGCATTTGTTTGTGTCTAGAACGGTTGTCGCTGAGCGATTATGTTCTCAGCAGCTGTTGCCAGACTGTCGCCCAAACTTCACTTGGGCTTAGTTTAAATTTTGGTCCACAATGTTACCATTGAGTGACTCTTTTGTTTTAATATTATCTTTAAAAAGTTACTAAAATGTTTGTCTTATATTATCATATCATTTGACATAAAGTAATAGCAATAATTATTTATTTTTATTTTATATATTTTATTTTTACAAACGCAAAAGTATTGACAGAAATGTAAATGGTCTTCAAAATATCCCTTACAAATTTAAGTACAGAAAAGCTGCAAAACGCGCTTTCTTGATCTAGAGCATCTCCACTTTTCGTGTTAATATGCATTTTCTAGCCTAACTAATTTTTGTAGGGTATAAAAAGTTTCGAGGAGGCAACAAGACCTTCCCTCAGCTGTAAGTATGTATTTATCATATGTATACATATGTAAATAAAATGAATCACCACTTCGCTATTTCATACCAGTAAGTAGAGAATGCTAATAGCGCGCATTTGACAAGGACAACAATAATATCACGGGCTGTCTAGGACAATAAAAGCAGCACTGAAATAGAACTTCCGGTTGAAACGCAAAAAGGCCAAAGAAAATCCCAGCGTAATGCAATTTTCATTTTTCTGGTCACGTACGAAAAGTAAATCAATTAAGTTGTCATAAATTGTACTACTGCTACTGCAGCTGACGACACTTAGCCGCTGTCGCACACGCATTCACCATCATCCCCTGAAACTGCCAGCGTGCCGTTTTCCATCTCAGTCATGCTTTTACATCATCCTTGCGAAATATTTGTCGCTTATTTAATTTTTTGTTTGCACAGCTAATAGAGCGGTATTTGTTATTACTTTGATTTCTATGCATCTAAGTGCCCATCCCAAGATTTAAAAAACCCAAAAAGATGTCAAGAAGCCATACAAAATATATGTCCACAAATCTTTCATTATACAAGTTTCATAAGCATAATCATTAGATTTAAAAAATTTAAAAGCACGTGTTTTTTTTAATTGCTTATCATTTTAAATGTGTAAAATATCAATAAATCACCATAGCTAGGATCATGCCTTGTACTGACTGAACCGAAAATTGTTGTTCAACTCTTGTAGTAAAATAGTACATATTATAAAAGTCGTATCAAAGTACATTTAAAATCAAAAAATAAAAAAAAACTTCGGGTGGTGGAAGCTTCAGTACAGGGTATATGCTTCAATGACACTCCCGAAAAAACACTTTTTCTTTTTTTTCTATACAGCTTATTGTTTAGACAACCGTTTAAGGTAAAAGCTTCTAGCTAAAATAAATATTGTCAGAAGCCATTGTAAAACTGAAAACGCTAAAGCAAAAACATTGTATTTTAAGTGACCAATATTTTGACGTATATGAATTAAATACTATACAGAAAGAGAACAAAAAATTGAAGTCTGCAGTGTCTAGCTTAATGAGTGGCAAATAGTACAGTTTATACAAGCAATTGCACAAGATAATAATTTTGCATGTCAATTGAACAAATATCTAAAGGGTACATGTTTTTTGCATTTACACATCAATCCTTGACTGCGGAACAAATTTTAAATTTTTCCGCGTAAGCTAAATCACAGAAAAATAGAAAAAACGTTTTCTCGAAAAATTTGCTCCTTGGTTTTTAGTAATGCTGTTGTTTAAAAGCGACCACCCGTCATCTTTTTAGGCTACATACCAGCCGCACTTTAGTTAAGCTCAAAATGACTGCGTATAACTTGAAGGCATTAAGCGTTGGCCATTCAGTGCTGCTATATGAATCATCAATTGGGCGAAGGGGCACATTGAAGAAGAATGTAATGTTTTTGCACCCTCATTTTTGTGGTAGCTGCTGCACTGTTGTCTTAGAGAGCTTTCGGGCACATTTGAACAAGGATTATTTACTTCGCGAAAGATTCAATAACAATTTCGAAATGACAGTAATTTCGTAAATCTTGAGCCATAGATAAGCTAAAATAATGTCGCTAAGGGCAGTAAGTTTGGCCCCTCAATGGTCAATGATGGCAACAATTGACAGCTAAGTAAAGGACAAAAGACAAAAACTATAAGTAGTGGCACTAATAGTATAATTTCGATTCATTTCCAACTGTACGAAATGTATTAATTACTATACAGTTACTAACCGGTACCTCCCGCTTTCACACGGCAAAGAAAACAACAGCAAAAATGAAATTTGTTTCGCTGCCTTACAACGGCTTTTCCTACAATGTTCTCAATTCACAACTAGCTAGGTCTTAAATTTTGGATTGGTCACGTAAATAGCAATTTAAGTTACTACATTCTGTAAACAAGCTTAATGTTAAATAAATGATAGTTATTCAAAAAATAATAACTTAAAAACTCTGCTGGAAATTTCGCAGTTCGTGCAGTAGTTGTTTAATCAATTACCAGCGTCAATGTCAACGGACGGGTCTCTTTTTGTTTTCTGAAAGGAGGAAATGAAATTTCACGATCATCGCACTTCTCCATTTACGGAGTCCCTCATACGCTTATAAATACATGCCGAGCAATCCAACTTAGCTGCATACATAATCATACAAACATGCGTAAATACACTTATCAACATTGTCAGTTGTCGCGTTGGCCAAACCCAACGTAATTGTTAGTCATATCGGGAAATAAGCTCCAACCCAACATCGATTCTGTTGTTTTCCTTTGCCTTTTTGGGCATCACTTCTTTCATTGCTTGATGCCAGCACCAGCATTTCAGTGCATTTTAAATGGGCCGTGCATGAGCAAATCAAATAATTCTTTACCAGCTGTCACTCCATTAGCGACGGAATGAGCAAGCGCCATGGCACTCTTGTGGTGAAAAGAGTGGGTGCGTGGTCGGCATTTTGGCAAGTAGTAGCACCAGCCATTTCCTGGTAAAAGTCAGGCGAGGAATCGGTAGGCACACTAAAATTTGCACTGCATCTAAGGTTAAGAGCATAATATACAGGCAGTGCTACTGCCTGTGCGCCATTTATGCCCATTGCTGCCAGTCTGTGCGCGTTTTGGTTATTTGTATCTTTTAAACTCGAAATGAGATAGATTGTACATTTATGGGCGTGAAGTAGTGCATCGATCTTTCTATGCACGCTTGCTTGTGCCTATGTATGTTTGTGCGGCAGTTTGAGGATTGGCGATTTATTTTGCACAAGTTTTAATTTCCGGCAAATTTCCTAGTACAATTTCCCATTTCAGAGCTACAGTTGGGCAACACAGCAGACGCAGTTTAAGCTTGAATCTGTAAACTATTCACTTTTATACACTTGAAAAGTGTATAATAATTTGGTTATAAAATTTGTAGCGCATAGAAGGATGCTTATTTGACCCCATAAAGTATATATATTCGTGATCAGTATCTTGGGCTTCTGACTACTAAGCTAATCTTAAGTCTTTGATATCTCCGATGTTACTCAAGCGATTTTAATAAAATTGTGTTATTTGATCTATAAAGATGTTAATATCTAATGGTGTCGGATAAGCTTTCTTCAACACCAATACGATGTTGTTATCTATAAAAGTAATTTATGACAATTTTTAAACATTTTGGGAATAATTCTAAATTAAATTCTTTACTAAACTACCTTCTTGAGACTTATTAGATTTTCTGTTAACGGCTGAATTCCAGTGTGTTACACAGTCACAGACATTCTGTAAAAGAGCGAAATTAAAATGCCGTTGCTAAGCTGGCAACAGCCACTGAAAACGAAAAACAGTCTTCAGGGATTTGATCTGGTAAAAAATCATTGGTTTTCGAACACAGAAAAAGGCAACGGACGGCAGTTAAAAAAGCTACTAAAACAAAAACCATGGAAGTGTTTTGGTCGAGAGTGCCTGACTAGGAAATACCATATAATCCATTTATACAATTGCTGCATGCAATATTGGTGTAATATTGAACAACTTTTATCATTCACACTGGGAGCCAATTTAGATTACAATAAATATTTTATATCACAAATATCGAAAGCTTATGTACATATATATATATATATTATCGATATAATTTAACAAATACAATGTTCCTGTATGTATGTATGTTATGTGTTTTGGATGAAATGCACATTTATTGTCATGAAGGTTTTATAATAGCACAGAAAAAGCACATATTTTTCCTGTATTGAATTAAATTTTCTTAACAACAAAACATTACACTGACAAAACAATGTGTTTAGTTTCGGTTACGCAATGTTCGCTGTTCAAGGCTTTTAGAAACTTTATAAAACAAAGTCGCCCTCTTTTGGTAAAAAAAAAAAACAATTTGCTTCCAATTGACGGAAATCATCGGCTGGTTGTCACTTCAAAACTTCTCAGGGTACTGCACTTAGTACACGTCCAGCATGATGATTGTACCCTTTCTCATAATCCTTTTGTCGCTCCATTTCTTGTGTTATCACAAATGTGCAAGGACTACCTTTCGTATGCATTCAAATTATCATGTGAGCACTTTTTCAGTATTTTGAAGATATGCTGAGTTTATTATGTGTGTTTTTTCTTTTATATCTTCAAATTATACAGATCGATCTGATAATACTTTATTACAAGTTCAACAACACAAAGTCTAAGCGCAAAGTTACAAAATATGAATAGGGACAAACATATTTGTTGGGTTGGGTTATTATTTAACTTATTTAGGGCGCACAAAACATTTAAAATTATTTAAAAGTCAAAAAAATTAATCTTTATATATACCAGTGGGAGGTGAGCCGCTTTGTGCTTGGGTCCGCGCGTTAACTAGCCGGTGCTTGTTATCGTTGGGCCACTTGAATGTACTATTCCTTAGTACATCTACATTCAAATATAAGTTTGCTTCCGCCATGTACAATTGAACTATGATATGTTAAAATATTATTTTGTGGCCACGACGCACTATCTCACTTTGAACACTTGTTCTTTCGTAAATTGTTCACATCCTGCTAATGTTTGAAGTTTACCATTTTAAGTGTATATATATTATTATTGGTGTATATAACTCAGTTACGTAGCTTAAGCGGCCAACTGCAACTAAAAATTGCAGCGCCCAACCAAAAGCTGATAACTTTGCTCATAACTCATCTTATGTGGGCTCCAAAGACCTTTCAACTGCCGCTCAGTTTCCAAATATGGTTTAGTGCTTGCTGTTACAACTGTTTCGCTGCCACCATTTTTTATGCCTGGTCTTTATAAGTTTATATTTCTGTCTTTCTTATGTCTAAATATGATACATGCCACTGGTACACAGTGAAGTTGCAAGTACAACCAGCCTAAAATAACTCCCATCGCCCTTACTTATGCTGTATGGTTCAAGTTGACTAGCGCTGCTCAGCTTGTTTCAATTTTTCTGCTAAAGTTGATACTAAAAAACAGATTGTTTGAAGGAAACACAGCAGCAAAGGAAAAACTGCCGACCCTTGCACATTTTCTTTTAGCTGTTTGAACTTCCTGCCCCCAAAAACATGCTTCAGAGTCTGATCTGGCAGCAGCACTAGATTCTCTCTTATTCGCTGATGGTGTAAATTTCTTGAAAGTTGCAAACTTGTGCATTGTTCTTGCTACAAAAGTTATTGTTGCATTAAAAGTTCAATGTTCCGTTTTACTGTCCCTTATAGCCTTGTGGGTAGCCAGCTGCCGTTGTTGCTAGCTTCCAAAACCCTGACTTGTCTACTTTACCCCTTTTTGGTACTAATGCTGCCATAAATAATATTGCAGTTAAATTTGTTAATAAATCACAGAATAGGTTGCCCTTACCTACTTTTAACAACAAATTAAAATCACTGGTTACCTTAAGCAATAACATCGTCAACTAAACAAAAATTATTTTAGCTGGTGTTCATACAAAGTTAAGAAGTGCATCTCCAAAAAACGTATAATAATTTAAATATATGGAAAAACTACACCATAATAAGGGAAAATTAAACGAGTAACAGTAAAGCTAACAGATAAGATAACAATTTCTTTATAATTTGAACACATAAAAAATTAGCAAAAACGGGTATAATAAGGTTGAACAAATGTATGACCAGGTAGATGGAGTCATCCAACCCATAAAATATGTTTCGTTTTCATGTATGATTGGATATACAATGTTTTTTATTTTTTCATATCTTAAATCAAGTGAAATTGGTAAATATATGGAAAAACTACACCACAATACGGGAAAATTAAACGAGTAACAGTAAAGCTAACAGATTAGATAACAATTTCTTTATAATTTGAACACATAAAAAATTAGCAAAAAGGGGTATAATAAGGTTGAACAAATGTATGAACAGGTAGATGGAGTCATCCAACCCATAAAATATGTTTCGTTTTCATGTATGATTGGATATACAATGTTTTTTATTTTTTCATATCTTAAATCAAGTGAAATTGGTAAAAGGGGTATAATATAGCATCTCCGACCCCATAAACTATATATATTCTCGATCAGCATCAACAGCCGAGTCGATATAGCCATGTCCGTCTGTCTGTCTTTCCGTCTGTCCGTCCGTATGTATGCACGCGTCGATCTCAGAGACTATAAGAGCTAGAGACTCCAGATTTGGTACATCAGCGCGCCTAGTCCCCGCGCAGTACAAGTTTGTTTTAAATTTTCGATAACTCTTCCCGTTTCCGATATACACATGTGATCGATAACAACAAAATCTTGAATTTGGAAAACTTTTTGATGCAGTTTGAAAGATTAGACTATATTTATTGAAATCGGTTGAGAAACACTGGAGATATGGAGTATTGAAGATAAGAAAGTATGCACTATACGCGTATACATACACACACTCACACATGCTTGCAAGCACTGACTGTATGCGTAAAGTATAGGGTTCAGGGTAGAGAGACTAGACTAGTCGGGATTTCTCGACTAGAGCCTTCTTACTTGTTTTATAATGCCTATATGCATATCATAGACACCACACACTACATGTCCCGGCAATAAAATACATCATATGTTGGAATCGTGCGTAACCGAAACGAACTACGAAAAGCCTTTAAATTTTTATATTCTGATATCGAAGGTAAAGAACATATTGTTCGCATGAACGCAACTTTTTAGAAACCCATGAAGTTAGAGCTATAAAACTTTTCCTACTTCCTTACAGATATAGTTATAAAACTCGGTGAAAAGATAATTTGTGACTTACCCGAAAAAAACTAAATACAAAATTTGTATGCCACCTCAAATTTGACAGCAAGTTAGGTGGTGACGTCCCTCTAAGTAATGCATTTAAAATTTGGATGCCACGGACCCCCTTCCTTTTACCATCGTAATGCCTGTTTTTCCACAGCTTTTGAGCTAGGGTCCCCAAATTAAGTGGCAAGTTAGCTAGCGACATCGAAGTTGGATGGCCACCCAAGCCCCGCATTTCCGTTTTTGAGCTTTAGCCACCAAATTTGCTGGCAAAATTGAATTTGCAAAATGTATGTCCCTTGCTTCAAAGGTTGTAAAATGTACAGCGCTTACTATCCTCATTTACTATGGAATCCGGCTATAAACACACTCATAATTATATGTTTTCGATGGTTAATTGATACTCCTGCACCTTTACCTATGTTTGTACAAATCAATTTCAATTAAAAATAATTTACAAATAAAGTTGTGGCAAAAAAAGGGTCGAAATCAGCACACAAAGAGGCTGTCATTGCGTTATTTGGTTCGTTTGATATGCCAAAGCCATTACACCCTCTTTTCTCATTATCTACGGTCGTAAGTACGTTTAATTTGCACTGGCTGTCTGAGTATGTATTTGTCGATTTACATTGCGAAATTTTTGTTAAAACACGCACAGAGATCATACAGATCCCGACCCCTTTCTTCACCACATTTGTGTATCTGTGCACACATATGTCTGAACGTATATAATCATGACCAGATGGTTGAACCGCTTTTGAGCGAATTTTTGAAAATATTTGTGAAATATTTCGCATTCAAACGGATTGAAACGCACAAAAACAAACATTTGCGTACTATATCGTTGCGCTCGTTTCATTTCATTTTGTTTGCAAGCGAGGTCCACATGCCACAATTTTTGCAATGGAAAATTGCAGTTAAAACTGAAGCGCTAGAATGCAATTGAAGGATACGCGTCAGCTACACCTCTGATTATCTTCGACGCGAATACAAGCTGTAGGGTCGGAACACATAGACGTTCAATTTCTTTAATAATATAATATAAGGGTGTGCTGTCATCGCCGTACGGCGGCTAAAAAACACCAACTTTATTTTACTCTAACAATGAAGCGTAGTTTTTTCCATACAGTCGTGCTTTCATATGTATCGAATTCATTTCCAGAACACTGCGAGTGGGTTCCATTAAAAAATTCTGTATTACGAACTTTCGTTATATGGAGTTTTTCTTGTCCCTTTGAGACTCGTTAAATTTCGAAGCTAGACTGCTTATACCTAACAGCGTTGAAGATGTTTCTTAGTGAAAACATTTTCACAACTCTAATAAGTTAAAATGCGTTCAAAGGCTGTTTACTGGCTGACTTAGACTTAAACGTTTTGCGGTGAAAAATGATTATAAGTATTTATTCAGAACTTAAAAGTTTCAGAGTCCAAAACGGTATCACAGGCATTTTTAAGATTCTAAAGGAATTTTTAATATTTTAATGTGCAAAAAGAATGAGAGCGTGACAGCAAAGACAAGAACAAACGCAAAGTTACCAGAAAGATATTCCTTTAAAAAGCTAAGATGACGGGTGAGTGGTTCACATGGGCTACAAGACGTTGTGGACATTAGAGCAGAGCCACAGTCACAGCAGCAAAATTATTTTGCAATAAATTTTGTGACATATTTCCATGAATGTAAAAAAAGTTGAAAGGAAAGGACGATGCAGAGAGTCAGACAAACAGAAAGAAGACTTCAGACAGGTAACATCTGGACGGGCGTAGGCGGTTGAATGTTAGTCAGTGTGCTCCTCACGGATAAACATACACCAATATATATTAAATGCACATCAGTGTTATATGATAGCAACTTAAATTGGTTATGAAAATATCTGCACAAACGAAGCAGTTTTGCAGTATGCGACCGTGACTTTGTGACGTTTTGATTTATATATTATTGAAAAAGTTTTGTCAGAGGCAGAAGAATCACGCGCTACTACAAACAATCACGTAGGTGACACCATCAAGACTCAAATTCCAGATACAAGCTGTAAGCTCATAAATAATTTTCAGCAAAAAACTTGACACTGAGCCACAAGCGCTTAGCAATGAAGTAAAATTAATTTTTGATGTGCGCAGTAAGGCAATAATGTGCTGCTCGATGGCGCTGTGACATCAATGTTTCAAGCTCATTCACATTGCCTTCAACCATATAGATTAGAGTCAATGTTCACGCTGTATATATTTGCCCAAACCAAACCCTGGCTCGGAAATCTGTTCGTTCAATTGATTTGACGGTGCTAATGCCTTTTCGGGTAGCCACGCCATACATTTTGCAACCCCTCTCGATTTGGCCTTTTTTTGGTATGAAAATTAATTAAAAAAGTTTTTAATCAGCCTTCGAATATGTCAGCGTGCTATATAAACGACTTGGATTGGTGTTTCATTCGCTTATGGTTGCGTAAGTAAGTAATTTGCTGAAAAGAGCAGGCAAACTAGTGAAAACTCACTCTCTTCAGCGAATCACATAAAAATGTAAAAAATATCCCTATAAAATCCATACATTTAATTATTTAAACACAGTCACATTACAAATATACTTTACTTATTGTGTACTGATACTCAAGCGATTTATTTTTGCTGTAATTAAGAAACGATACATCGTCAATAATTAATGTTGCAATCATATGTAGCATGTATAGCATCCACAAAGTCTCACTTGCATGGAAAAAAGTGTACATTCGATAAGTTTTCTTATATTTGCACTTAAAGAAACACAATATTGTATTTTGTGTTTAAATTATGTATAAGCATTTTCAAAACACGCCTATAAACGACTTGAGCTGATAGATAACTCGAGTTACAAAATTAAGAAACTAAGCTAAAAAAAAGAAATAAAGCTTAATACGTTAATTTCATATGGTATATACTATTTTTAACTTTCATTAAAAACAAGCTTTTAGTTGATGTTCAAATTAAATTTATATTTATTTTCTTAAGTGTATGTTTCTGATTATATAGCTGCACCTTTTGATTTTTTTCACTCAGAAGCGTGAGCCTGTATTTGTGCCGTGTGTTCGTTGATAAAAGTTTTAATTTATGTCAAAAGCTCTTGCCAAGAATTTTAATATGCGCACAATTTTTGCAAAGTTGTCTTTGTCACTCATGTACTTCTGTAGCCCTTTTTTTAGCACAGGGGTAAAGCTAACAAATAAGAAGGTTCTAGTCGAGAAATCCGGACTAGACGATACCCTGAACCCTATAATTTACGCGTACAGTCTTTGCTTGCGTATAGTGCATACTTTCTTAACTTAAATTTTCCATATCTCCGGTGTTTCTCAACTGATTTCGATAAAAAATTTCACAGATTCTCATTATTTTTTTATTTAAAAAGTTTTCGATATTCAAGATTTTGTTGTTATCGATCACATATGTATATCAAAAACAGGAAGAGTTATCGAAAATTTGAAACAAACTTGTACTGCCTAGGGATTATGCGAGTTTATGTACCAAATCTGGAGTCTCTAGCTCTTATAGTCTCTGAGATCGACGCGTTCATACATACGGACGGACAGACGGACGGACGGACGGACTCGGCGACTCGGCTGTTGATGCTGATCAATAAGATATATACTTTATGGGGTCGGAGATGATTCCTTCTGCTTGTTACATACTTTTGCACAAAACCATTATACTCTTTTTACCCATTTTCAATTAGTTCAGGGTATAAAAACTCTAAGATTTCAAGTTGTATAATTCTTAGTCATATATATACATATGTTGTAGCTAAATACGCTGGATCTACGGTGCAATTTGTAAGCTTTTTTCGGAATTATTTTGTAAGGACGAACGAAGAATAGAACTTTGCAGTCTTAATTTGAAAAAATAGTTACATGCAAATTTAATGAATGTAGCTTAAAACTGTGGAATATAGACCCATTCACTTATATACAAGGCAGGGGTTGTAGGCGGCGGTGTGAGCATGACATAACACTTTTCTAAAATCTAAGAGGAACGTCACCGGCATCTTGTGGAAGGTGGAAATAACACTGCCTCCACAAGGTACATATCATCAACTGTGTTGTGTTGATTTAGCCAAGGCCGCGTGTCTGTCTAATCTCATGAATGCGCGGATCTTAGATAGTAAACAGCCTTGACATGTTAGGTTGAGAGTTATATTTTCGTTAATGGTATACGAGGCAAATGAAGCTTAATTCATATTATTGATCACACTTACAGTTGCAGATATTTACTGAACATCGATGGTAACAAAACCTTAAATTTGTAAAATTTACAACTTGCGTTTTTTTGATCATCTGTAAAAATTGACAAAATCAGACGCGCTTCTGCTTCTGTAATGAATTTAATGTACGTTTTGCCTCTCTAACATAATTTGACAAGTTTTTAACTGTTGTACGCATTTTCATTTACATACATACATAGTTTTGTTAAAATATAATCGTATCTAACTAATAAAAAAAGGATAAAATGACACAGAAAGCTCTACGACAAAGTATTGTACTAAGGCGCATGCGTTGAATAAAGAAATGGGCAGTTTAATTAATACTTAGGAACTCAGAGGCTTGAAATATTAGTTTCAACAATTAAATTTGCTAAAAAGTGTAATTACACTTCCGCCTTTAGGAAGACCGGTAACCATTTGCCTTAAGGTCGTTGAATATTTAGATCTGTCATACACAAAAATCTTTACATTACGATTGAATTAAGAATACAAATTAATTATATTGAATAGGATAATTGACTTGTAAGCCAATAAAAAAAGGAGCTGCATTTTATAAGCTGACTCTGAATGACTTTTCCAATGTAAACGACTTTTCTGGGCTATTGTAATCACAACACAAACGGCCCGATCCGGAACTTGAAGACCAACGACTTTAAAAGATTAAGCCTTGTGATATAAATTTTCGAAACCCATGCACAGATGAAGTTTAGTTAAATAAGTCGAAACATAAAATAATTTTAATTTTGAACGTTCAAAGAAGCCAATATTAAAATATACGTATATCAAATACATATACTTTAAAACAATTTATCCGTGAGACAATTGGTGCTTTTACAATAAGCATCCCTCGTAAAATTAGCTTATTGAGCTTTATACGCACCCGGTCCGATTACCAAAAATACAAAAGCTTAATGGGTGGTTAGTTTTTATTCGGTACTTACATAGACCAGATAATACCAAGTTATTTTATAATTTAAATTACTTTAAATTTCGATTCAAATTCGTAAGAAAAATATCCGAGCGACCACTGTCAAAATAGCTGTCGAATCAATTAACTTCAATACACAATTGTACATATAAAATATTTGATTTCCAATAAGCTTGTAAAACTTTCACCCAGTTCGTTGACCAAATGCACAAGAAGCTTTTAAGTTAAAAAGCTTTTATTCAGTAATCCCACCAAATTCGTTATAATATAAAAATAGCCAGTACTTGAACCAAAAAGCTTATTTACTATGTAAGCTTATAAACTAATATCAACATATTCTTGGCAGCTTTGACTATTGAACAAACATTGTAAATAGCATAATAAAATATTTTCTCGAGACTACACTTTAACTTAGCCAGACATTGCGGATTTCCTTTTTTGCCAGCCATTATGGCCTCTGCGAAGCAAGGATTACAAATTCAATCTTCTACCAATTATCTTGCTAGTGACCACACTCTCTCCAGCCGAGTCAGCGGACCAAGTGAAGGAAGTCATGACAGTAGGGAAACGCAAGGCGACACATTTAGACAGAATGATGAAGTCAACTTTGCTGAAAAAAATTCATCAAGCAGCATTTTAAGCGATTTCGGCCATCTTCGCCAAAGGGGGAGCCTTCATGGCAAGTCTTATTGGCGCGACGTCATTGAGGAGTTGGAGCATGCCGTCCATTGCGTTTCACAGCCACGCTTGCCAGTTATAGACTATTCGCTAGTCCTACCACCACATTTGCGAGAGCGCGTGAAGCAAATTCAAGCCTACGACTACTCCAATTCCGACGACGTTGTTTTCATTCGGGATGAGATGCGCGAGGAACGGCCACACGATTACCAGATAGCCAGTGAACAGGACAGCAGGGATGATGGACAGAAAGGGCCTCCAGTCGTAAGTACAGTGGGTGGTTCAAAATGTTTTTACAACACTTGCGCTGTTTTTATACCCTGAAGACTTTAAAATTGAGTAAAAAGGGTATAATGGTTTTGTGCAAAAGTGTGTAACAGGCAGAAGGAAGCATCTCCGTCTCCATAAAGTATATATATTCTTGATCAGCATCAACAGTCGAGGCGTTATAGCCATGTCCGTTCGTCCGTCTGTCCGTCCGTATGTATGAAGGCATCGATCTTAGAGGCTATAAGAGCTAGAGACTCCAGATTTGGAACATAAGCTCGCCTAATCCCTAGGCAGTACAAGTTTGTTTCGATAGCTATTCCCGTTTCCGATATAAACATACATGAAGTAAAGAAAGTATGCACTATACGAGTATACGTACATACTTGCAAGTATGGACTGTACGCGTAAAGTATAGGGTTCAGGGTATAGTCTAGTCGGGATTTCTCGACTAGAACTTTCTTACTTGTTTTAGATAACAGACATGGGACGAAACAAAATGGAAGAACACTTTAGTGAAAGTCAACACTCGGATATAGTTCGCATGGATAATGAGTTTGAGAAATTTGATCTTAGATTAGATGAACCTGTGGGTCACACGCACCGCAGTGTTGACAGGACAACTTGGTATGCAAAGTTTCTGTGTGCTACGCGCGACGAGCGGGTATGCTGGGACTCTCGAGTGGAACGGTTCAAGCCGGGAGACTCAGTATATACGCTGGACGAACAAGCGGAGAACCTAATGGATGCGGTAAGGTCTAAACTACTTTGCTTAACTTTGGCAATCAATTATTATATTATTATGATTATTACTATTATTATTATTGCAGTCAGCTGAGCGCTTTATTCACTGGCTTAATTCAATCGGCACAATGGATACCTCCATGACACCAGAGAAGGTAAAGAATTTATTTTCTATTAAGGGCGATCGAACGCTTTTGGCATCAGTCAAAACAGACCCAAAAGAAGTTAATGCTATAGCACAAACAGTAGCCGACAAATGGAACAAGCCTCATGTAAGAAGTAAACATTATTGTCAGCTTTCACCCATTTTTATTTTTATTTATTTTTTAATAAATATATTGATTTACATAACATTTTATTTAACAGATGGCAATCGAGCTCAAGTACGAAAAACATATTAACGACCATGCAATGCGTATACCACGAAAGCCGATTCTTAGCGCTTTTGGTCGAACTGTACCTCTTAAGGAAAGACCATGGATAAAACGATCGGATGATAAGGTCATCGAAACAGTCTATCCCAAAGATCTTCTGACGCGCGAAAAAATATTTAAAGGCATTACTCACCTTCGCAGTACCACAGCTCTAGTTGATTTTTATTTAAGTAATCCAAAATTGGCACGACCTCCATATTTACTTCAAGGTGGTGACTTCCAAGAAATGAATACTAGCGAATCTGTAATGGAAGTTCCTCTTTACGAACATTTGGGTCTGCGGTATTAGAAGCGACTTAATTTACTTATTACTTTTCGTTTATTACAATTTGGATCGTTTTCATTACAAAAATTCTAAGTTCGATATAAGTTGATTGACATATTTGCAAATGATGTACCACAAACATCCATTGTGAGCGTAGATCATCCGTAAAACTAAGTTATCTTGTATCACCGAAGAAAGTACGGGTTTTAGTTTTACCAATCATTTCTGGGATGAAAATTAGAACATTTTTCTATAAATTATTATCCATCCGAAAATTTCGCTCTCTGCGTAAGTTAAATATTTTGAAATGCAAATAAATTAAACACAAAATTATTTTTGATCTTCAATTTTTTACATATAACCATTAAAAGAGTATATGGTATATATACCATTTTCAAAAAGAAATACTTTACTAATGTGTTGTTTGAAATTTTAACATTCTATTTACTCTGGAGCATATTAGACATTTGAATGTTTGTGAAAAATAAAGAAGTTTCATGCAACGGATTTTTTCGAGTGTGAGCAATGAGGTCGAATTTTCAAAAACTGTTCATTCATGCTCACTTTCAGCCTTAAATGAAACAGTCAGTAAGTCAGTCGGGACAAAAATGCATATTAAGATTATGTCTTGAATTCAATATTTGGTTTGTTTTGTGATTTTGCAATGTAATGTTCTGTTCCTTGCCACTTTCAATAGATGTAATTTTGACATAGTTAGATATGGGATATCACCCTTTACAATTTTGCTAACGAATCACATTTTATTGTGGAACAACAACAAACAACAGCTGACCATCGATACAGTTGCATGTACCCAATATTCACGCGTTGTATCAATGTATAAGCTTCGACAGCAATGAGTCGGAAATTAAAGGGCTTTCATTCAATTGAGAAAACTTTCTTCACCGTCTTCTTAATGGACAGCCTTCTTCAAAATGTAATAAAGAGCTCCTGCATACAGCCAAATGAGTTTTAGCGTGTCAGTGATCAACAAAGTTAAGAGGAAAAGCGTGTCTTTGAGTTTATTATCCTGATAAAATGTAATAAACTACAGGAAATAAGATATTTTGCAGTTCATTGAAACGCTTAAATGCGAACAATAGACAAAAGTGATTGACAAGGGTAAATAAGCTTAACTACACTTTTATACTTGCTTTTGCATTTGTTGTTTATTTTGCGAACATACATGTTTATTTTAGTTTGTGTTATAAATACTTACATATACATTTTACTTATCGCAAAGCTTCTAACGCATCATTGGTTGCTTTCTAAAGTTCTGTTTACGTAAAATAAGCGTTTGTTTTTACACATAAATAAAAAATAAAATTCTTTTTTTTAATGGGCTGCCAAATTTTTGTTTGTTTAATACTGTTTTTAGTTTTCAGTAATTTTGTCTCCTTTAGAATCAGTTCAACTGGTGTATTTGACCGATGTATAGACAACAGAAATGTCATAAAAGGAATTAAATTGAAAAGCCAATAACAGTAGTTGGGTAAACATGCACAGGACCTCACCTGCCAATGTCTGAAAACGTTGATTACGCTCAATCATTGAATGACTGACTTGCAGGCTGTTATACCGAGAAAACTGAATAAATCGCACCAGCTCCGATTTGAGTTGCAAACAATAGCGCTAACTGGCTGGTTCCTACCTAGCAAAATAACGGTGGATGTTACAGAGAACAATACATTTTTGTAGCAACATGCACGTCTACCATCTTATGCTCTATTGATTATTTTGAGTTTTAAAAAATATGCAAACTTATTAGCAAATCGAACGAATGTGCAAGTCAAAATTTTGTATTATTTAAATTTTTGTCAAACTTTTTACTGTAATACCAAGATTGTTTTTTTATTTTATGGTATTTTTTATTTAAATCCAATTAAAATAGCTTGCAATTAATTTAATATAATTTTAAACAAAATATTAATTTAATAGTATCTCCTTTATTGAACTTAGTGCAAAACATATTATTCAGTAAGAGCATATGATTTTCAACGTCGCCTGACTTTCTGCCACTCTTGTCATGTTTGATATTTGTTCTTTTGTCGTATTCAATCGTAGTTGGTCTGCGCATTTTTCAATTTATATAAA
This sequence comes from Scaptomyza reducta, assembly GCA_035044485.1. Lineage (NCBI taxonomy): Eukaryota > Metazoa > Arthropoda > Insecta > Diptera > Drosophilidae > Scaptomyza > Scaptomyza reducta. The sequence continues at coordinate 17,694 of JAWNNV010000659.1, read as the reverse complement.
CAAAACATTTTAATTTCAGAAATTCAATTAAACAACACCTTCAATGCTATATCAAGATAACATAGGTGACATTCATTGTTGTTGCTGGCATTGACGAGCCTCTATTTAAAATCGTACACAGGTTCTATGTTAAGTGCTTGTTATTTACAACTGTTGGATAGCAGTAATATTAAACTTACTTGCTTTCAAAAACAAAACATGGCAAAAGTTGCAAAGTCGAACTTATTTTCATAGCCAACCTGTTTCGCCTATAAATTGTTCAATTTTTTCAAACATGTAAATCATTTACAAAAATAGGTTCCTGATCCGAAATTGACTAGAACAATGGTTGCACAGCGTTGGTGTGCACATGTTATTAAGCATATATTAGTTAAAAGGGCCAGGGAGGCTTTCACTTAATTAATTATCAAACTGGAAGAGAAACATCAAAGCGTTTTAGAATGCACACAAATTTATTCCTAGCTGTTGCTAAAAGGTATGTTTGCTATTTTTGTTGTCTTACACTCAAGTGCACACAACCACCGGTGTGAAACTTGGATGCAGGAGAGCGAAACAAATCCATTTACTCATAATTCATTAATTTCTACATATAGATTTGTGCAAAGGTTTCTTTTGTGTAACGTGTTTATACTTATATTCACAGCGGGCGCTGTCCATACGTGAATATTTTGGATCAGTTTCCCAAATCTGTTTCGTGGTTTACAGTTAGGGGTTGTTTTTAATTATCATTAAAAAACATTACATCTTTATATGTACATACATATATATCCACACTATAAGTGCGTTTTTATTCCCTGCACCCATTAAAATTGGGTAAAAAGGTCTAATGGTATTGTGCAAAAGCATGTAACAGGCAGAAGGAAGCATCTCCGACACCATAAAGTATATATATTCTTGATCAGCATCTACAGCCGAGTCGATATTGCCATGTCCGTCTGTCCGCCCGCATGTTTCCTGTTTTCGATATACACATGTGATCGATAACAACAAAATCTTGAATTTGGAAAAAAATTTAAACGGCGTTTGAAACATTAGACGAAATAATGACAATCTGTGAACATTTTATTTTTTATTTATTTTATTTTATTGAAATCGGTTGAAAAACACCGGAGAAATGGAACATTGATATTAAGGAAAGAATGCACTATACGCGTACATACTTGCAAGCATTGCCTGTATGCGTAAAGTTTAGGATTCAGGGTATAGTCTAGTCGGGATTTCTCGACTAGAGCGTTCTTACTTGTTTAACTATGAATCGCAGCTAACTTAAAAATAAAACCTGTTAATTCAACTATAACCATAGGTATACAACAAAATAAACATGAAATACTTAAATTAAAGTGCTTCACAAAAATGTGCGTGCACTTTCATTGTGGTAACTTTATTTCTTTGTTCAGCGTTACAGCCAGTTGATATTTGTGCTAATTTAGTCTACGTGGTAATTGCGCAGTTCGCTTGATAACGCACATATCGATATGCAGTGAATGTAAGAAATGTCGCTAAATGTGCGAATATTATGTTTCCAATACTTCCTCAAATGGCTGTGTTGTCGCCAGTACCTTAGTTAATACGTCCGCGGGCATTCCAGTAGTTGGGATGTAGACGATGAAAATGTCACAGATGAAAATGTCACCCTCCATAGTCGGTTGCCCAGCGCTTTGGTTATCGTTGTAAATTGTGGCTGTGCCAAGGTTACACACACCTCTTGCAGTAAACTCCTCAGGTGAACAGCTTCTTCTGACGGTTCAGCCAACGCCATGTACTCCGCTTCAGTGCTGGACAGCGCCACCGTGCGTTTTTGCAGCATTCTCAGGATAACGCAGCATTTGCTATTTATTAAAACAAAATCTGCAAAACATCTAAGATTATCCACGTTAGAGTGGTAAGTAACTCAGCCCACGTTTTGTGGCGACCCAGGGTTGCCTACCAAAATTTGCATTGCATAGGCTAAGTACACTTACTGCGTGTGAAATATTTGGACGCGTTCATACCGCCAGCAACATCAACGATCCGATTAGACCTTGAAACGTATACGGAAAACTAACTGCATTAGAAATATTTTCGGCAATAATCATTAAGGCAAAAAAATCGTTTTATAACACAGGAATATGCTATAGTATTTATAATACGTTTCTCCCTGAGTCTAAACTAACGTACATGTTTTATGAGCACTTTGGCTTTAATTCGTCTGTGTCTTTATTTAACATACTTTTAAGAGGGCAAATTTTTGGCATACCTATTCAAAACTGCTTGTTGGCAAAACGCGACAAAAACAATTAATTTGGATGCATAATCGTTCTTGCAAAATGTTAAAATTGTTAAATATTGCCGACAAATCGTATGGTGCGGTTGTTTTGTAAAAGTGCAGTACGGTGGTAACTTCCACAAAGGCAATTGCACAGGCATCACTTGATGACTTTATTGCATTTTGGTGCGTAGTTGGTTGGGCTGCTAACAAAGTAACAACAGCAATAACAACCACTTAGGCATTGCTTTTAACGGTAATTTATGCAACTCACTTACGTCATGTTGTTGTGTTACAGTAGATGCTGTAACGCCAGATTGAGTAGGGTGCTGTCCTACGAGCTGATGAACGGCCCAAGCCCATAAAACCAACTGATTGGCTGAGCCTGCTGTGCTGTACTTCCTTCCATTGCTTTATAAAATTGTGCTTAGATGTAGGTGACATTTTGCTTGCATGTTATCGGATGCACTTCCGTAGCCTGACAACAAACGTAACAAGGCTCAATATTGACAACAATTCAATAGAGCTCCGCCTACACCAACACAACAATAGATCGCTTTATTCAACACTCCTCTCCAGGTGCATGTACATACAAATGAAAAAACATTTAAACATATTATATACCAGCAATCTTCCAGCGCTCTTTGATTTGCTTTATTATTTATATTTAACAAACATCTTTCATCATATTTAACAGGGTGACATGTGGATCGTGTGTTATAGCAGTGTTTCTGAACTTTTACAGAAAATTTTCAGATAGTCTTTTCATCTAAATCATCGAGTGAAAATTATGTTATAAACGGAGTATTAATCTTGATGCCAAGCCATGACGTATAAGTTATTGCATTTGATAATCTGTTGAGTTTTGAGGGAGTTGTCACATCGGATTGTCCTGACTCATCTTTAAATTAATTTTTTGGGAAGAATATTTAAACTTTATGGGATCGAAGGTGATTCCTTCTGTCTGTTACATACTTTTTATCAAAACCACTATACCCGTTTTACCCATTTTCATTGGGTATACAAATGGCTTAACGACACCGATTGTTGGTTTTTATAAAGCAGACCCGTATGCAACGATGTGACGATAATAATACCTTATTCCCCTTCATCACCAAAAAATCTGTTGTCTTTAACATAAAGCACTGGCGCAACACGTGTGGGTTACACTTGTTTATAGTCGATGTCCTTTCAAGTCATGCCAATGTCACCATTTCAATTTTTGTATGTGCTGATAGTTGCATTTGGTTGTATATATACGTCTGGATTTCATTTCAACGTGCAGCAGGGGAGTTCACACAGTTGTACAGCGTTGAACTCCGGTGACAAAAACTGCGCTTGAAATCCCCTTTCACTTCATACCGTATTCGATGCATGTGCGCATGACTGTAACTGTAACCATGGTGAAATCGTGGTTTCTGCGGCTACAGCACAGTACAGGACATTGCGATTCTGTTTGCAACAGAACCTGTTGCCAAAGAGTGAGCAACGGTTTAGAATTTAGCAATGTGTATCTCTTGTGGTGAGTTGCGCAGTTACTTGTAGTACTATACTTGTAGTACTATATACAATAGGTGGTACAGCAACAGGCTACGCCGGCAACAGGCGTCCTGTATCAGTATGTGGCACATTGGTTGATGTATGCGTGAAGTATCCGCTTATCGTATATATTATATCCATATGTTATCTTCAAAAAGTTGTCGTTAGTTTGATCTGGCAAATCATGGGAATCAATAACTGTAATTCGCGGAAATCATACAATTTTAATATATAATGCGGTTAAAATATACTGACACCACGGTGAAGTTGCTAAAATTTGACGTTTGCTTCCCCTAATGTAGGCCCAAAGCCGAAGGCGCATCAAAAACAACAGTTACACGTCACCAGCCTGCAGCAGAATTTAGGATATAGCATATGATAACTTCGTTTCGTCGCTGGTGACAGCGACGACTAGTCGCAGCGCGACCACTGAGAGACAGATGTAGATATGACTACAACTTAATTACTTATGTGAGTGAGTTTCTGGTTATTTCCTGCACTTCTGCAGGAATTTTTTAAACGTGGCCACTGTTAAAAATTCTTCGCAATATACATATTGTGTTATATATATAAATATAAATATCTGTATACGTATTTATGTATATAGATATAAATTTTTTTATTTTGCTAAACAAGTTCTTAATGGGGTTAGCCTTTAAGCAATGTGACACAGTCTTGAAAATCAAAAAGGCATGGTTTGCTCTGTGCGTTAAAAAAAAAAGGTAAGAGATTTCTGAGCATTTTTTTTTTCATTCATCCCAGCCCCTTTACCTTACACCAACATACTTACGATATTACAAAATTATCAAGTGTACGACTTGCATTATGACATAAATGTATGTACAAGTACGTATGTATACATGTTTTTTGTATATTTGTTTGTAAATTGGTGTACGTACATCTGTATACTTCGTTTTTTTCTGAAAAATCTCTTGCCTGTTGAATATGGGTTGAAAAATAGTGCAACAGGCTAAAAAAAGAATGGCGTTGACGATACAACGGCAATGTCAGTGTTGTGCTTCTAGACATAACGAAGAATACATGTCCAACAGAACATGCAAAAATGTGTATTTAAGTTGTTATATGTTTTTATGTACAAATTTAGTAACTTTTTTAAACGAATTGATTGGCTTTTTTATATCTGTGTACATGCATTCTATTTAATATATGTGTACATATTGATATGTGGGTGTGTCTTTTCGTACTTACATATATTCACAGTCTTCGTATATATATGAATGTTTAAAGGGCTTTTGTTTATATGCTGACCAACCCATACCCACCCATCTTGTATGACGATTCTGCTACTGACGCCGCAGGTTCATTTGTTCTATGATAGAGGCCACGACTTCGTTTTTGTTGGTACCACTGCGTTTGCCTGTTGCGCCGTGCCTAGTTCAGCCCGATTTGGCCGCTAATGTATACTAACACGCATACATTCATATATTAAACTCAACATAGGAAACGAACAACGTGGAGCCGGCTATGAGTCTGCGTATCTAAGTTGCAGAGTGCAAGGCTCAGTCGTTTAACTGCCGCGTCCCAAGGCAGTTTAGCGCGCTTCTAACAAACTGCAAAAGACAACTTTCTTACCCTAGGTATATCATTGGTAGAGTTATACAAAAACGACAATTTGTGTATGTATATTTATACATATGTGTGAGGATACTTTTTCAGAATGAAGTTCCTGTGTACATGAGCCTTATAACGTCAAGTTTCTCTTCTTGTTTCTTTTTTTTGTGTATTTTATTACGTGAAGTGAGAAAGTAATTTATAAATTTAGAAAAAACCTTATTACGAACAAACTTGTTGAAGGTTGTCTTAATGTGCAGGTAAATATGCAATTTCGCTTTTGTGTACTGGAATTCAATGTTAGTAACACCTTTAAATTTATAAGTTATATTTCGTGCAATAGAACATTAAGTTATTGTTGAGATTGAAATAATTAAGTTTACTTCATACTTATTTCATTATGTAGTAAAAAGTAGTAATTAAGTTTTCCCAAAAAAAGGATTTTTTAATTTTGAAAGTAATTTTTACGTAGCAGTATAAAAAAATAAGCGCATAAAATAAATATGCTTACAAATGATATACAATAAAATATCCGTATTTATATTTACCATTTTTAAGATATTTAAATATGACTTGAAAGTATCTCCTATAGTAATGTTATTATCAGACCCAAGGATAAGGGGTCTTGGATTACTAGCACAAATTGCTGAAAATATTAAATTTTTCTTGTTTTTTTTTATGCAACAATAAACACAGGACCTATATTCATTATAGTATAAATTTAACATTTGAACGTACAATGTGTCTTCAAAATAAAATTATGAGTGTACTAGTTATAAAAAAAAAATATATAAAATACATCATTCAAGATTTTTTTTTAATATCAATGACCAATTGAAGTTAACACCGTTGCACAGCATTCAGTGCACCGTGTTCGCTTTTGCGGGGTGTTCACCTTACGATTATCTTTTTGCTAGGCATGCACGCAGCAATTAAGTTTTTTTGCCCTCTGTTTCCCTTTAAGCTAAGCTACTTTATTTTTACTTTACCGATTTTGCTGTAGCCACACATAAACATTTACATATCCTAATACATATGTGAATAAGCACATATTTGTAAATACTGTATATTTAAACTGTTTGTGTTTGCGTTGCTCTCTTCAGTAGTAATAATGTAAATTAAAAATGTTTTATCGCGTGGTAAATTTGTTAAGCCAATTGATAGAACCAGCAACATGTTGCTTTTCGACATTGTTGATGTTATTATAGTTGTATCTACGCCGTATCATGCCACCACCATTTTGGTGTCATGAGTGTACTTTTTGTTTTTGTTGTGCCACTGGACAAACACAACATGGAAAAGGTCGAACAAAACGTAGGACCGAAACACAATTCAGTGCAAATGTTTGTTTCACAATGAATTTTAAATTGCATGTTCCATGGATATGGACGTGAAACCGTCGCTTATGGTTTTCTCTGTGGAGATGACTTCCACGGCCAATATGATTGCTGCTATTAGCAATCCGTGCCCAAATCGATTGGCAACAATTCTAAAAAGCATTTTATGCAACAATCACAATTTCCTTCAGCGCCTCAGCGCAGCACGACGCTACCTAGACTGAAACATGCACACATATGTACATACTTATATAGATACATACATACATATACATATTGGATATTTCTATGTGTCTTTAAATACATAAAGAGAGCCTCTTGTACTGCAGGAATAGGCCACGTGGCTGGTATAATCTGCAAAGGTTTTTTAAACGTTTTAGAGTGCTTGGAAGCTGGGCGTTCGTTTGCAGATTCATACAACAGACGGACAGACAGACAGACGAACATGGGTAAATCGATTCGGCTGTTGATGCTGATCAAGATCGAAGATGCTTTCTTTCTATGTAACATGCATTTGCACAAAACCATTATACAATGCTCCCTCCAAAGAGTGAACACTCAATTATGTAAACCACTTATAAGAGTGAAAATAATTTTTTACATTGATAACTCCAAAGAGTGAACAGCTTAAAATAAGTTCCATTCGAAACAGTGAACCGATCGCCAAGCAGTCATTCTCCGGAAAAAAAGGATGGCGTTGGAGTCACAGCCTGGTTCAGAAAATCCGGGGACCCAAAGGTCACTAAAAACGACTAAAAATCTTTTAAAAAATCTTGGACACACTGACATGGATTCAGCTAGCGGTGCTGATATATATATATAAACTTAACGGGGTCTGATATGCGTCCTTCGCAAAACATTGCATGACAAAATTATTATACATTAATTTGGTTTCATGAAACTTTAAATCATTCAGTAGAGCAAAAGTGCACTCATACATGCAGACAATGTACGCGTAGTGTGAAGTGTTCAGAGAATCTCCTAGTCGAGCTTGGCTTCCTACTAGAGCCTTTGTAATTGTTTTTACTGGTATCAGAGTATTTAGCAGTTTGTTGATTGGCAACGTGCTTGCTTCTTGCTCAGCACAGTATCCATAGCCGTTTAGCTTGCGACTGGTCGTTGTTTTAGAATTGGCTTTAAACGAAAAACTAATTAAAAGTTGTAAGACATTTTTTACTGAAATTAATGTCGTTTTTTTTTGGATGATCCTATCTTCCGTAAGACACGGAAAGACACTGCGGCAAAAATAAACAAGTAAGAAGGCGCTAGTCGAGAAATCCCGACTAGAAGATACCCTGAACCATATAGTTAACGCGTACAGTCAGTGCCCGAAGGTGTGTGTGTGTGTACGCGTATACTGCATACTTAACTTAGCTTCAATCCATATCACTAGTTTTTCTCGACAAATTTCATTAAAAAAAACTCCACCAATTTTCATTATTTCGTCTATAGTTTCAAACGCCATTTCCAAGTTTTAAAATATCATTATTTTATTGTTATCGATTATATCTGTATATCAGAAACGATATATATAAGAAATATAAGTCAGCGAAAATTTGAAACAAACCTGTACTGCATAGGGCTTAGGCGAGCTTAGGTTCCAAGTCTGCAGTCTCTCGGCTGATGTTGCTGATTAAAAATATATTATTTATGGTGTCGAAGATGATTTCTTGTGTCTGTTGCATAAATTTTGCACATACCAATTTTACATTTTATGTTTGTTTTATAGGCTCTGTTAAAAATGGCAATGCACTCACCAAACACCATTGCGTATTGATTATTTAGATAACCCGTTTCAATTTGACGCTTCGCAAGTGCAATATAAATGACACCAACTAAATGGAGAAGTTTAAAGAAAGTAAAACGGCTCAAGTCAAGAAATCTTGGCTAGGAGATTCCTTCACCCTAGACTTTACGAGTATTGTCATTATTTGTATGAATACATGTGTGTGTGTGTATGTGTGTGTGTACACACTGCTTGCGGTGATAGTGACTAAATTTTAATCTACAATATCTTCTTAGCCGATTTGGAAGTTTTTACAGATGACGTGAAAACCGAAAAATTGTAACGATAATTTGAAACAAACATATTATTCCGTCTGCATATAAGTGGCTGTTTTTACTTTAATACAAACAAATTAGGATTTCGTTTAAAGGTACCGTTGATATTTAAAGTTTTTCTGTAGATAAACGTTGAAAAATTTTTAAAAATTTAATGTACTTTTTAACGTACGTAACCAAGTAAGTGAGCAAAGAACCTTTAAACGCTTGACCTCACCAGACATGCAAAAGTGACTTTGCCTGGAGTGCGTTGCTAATAAATGTGACAGATTTCTAAGCTAATCAAATGACAGTCACACACACAACCACACGGTTGCAACAAGTACAACAGACAGTCAAACAAGACGTGACATGCAGTAGTGCCAAGAAAAACCTTGAAATCTACATTTATCAATTGATTTTTGGCCAAATGACGCAAAATTAAAATTTTTAAGCACATTTGATCATCCAGTATACGTGCATACATAAGAACCAAATTTAATTCTTATTATCCTTATTTCGATTTGAGCTATGATCTAAGATATTATTGGAAGTCTACTTGCAACACTTGAATAGTCTCATTCAAGGGTTCCTTTTATAATAATTTATACTGTGCTACGATAAATTCAATATTACCAAAATATACTCTAAACCCATGAAATGGTTAAAAAGGTTATGAAAGAGGCAAAGGGGAGTAGCTCTGACCACATAAAGTGCATATATTCTTGAGCCGCATCAACAACCGAGCCGATTATTACTCTACTTAATTAATAAAATATGCAGCTATAAAATTGCATATGCATATATAAAATTAACGATTTTTATATATATAATAAATATATAGGCATATATACACATATATATATATATATTTATACACATGCACGCAATGAATATTTGTGGACTTATTGTATCCCTCTTCATATAAGTTCACTTCCTCTCTTTACTGGAATAATTTTTTTTTCTGTGATCTGCAAATCACACTTTTACTTGTCCAGACGGCGAGACACTGTAGCGGAAGTCCCTTAATTTCTGTTCATTTTCCGCGTTCACAATTTATATCCGTTTGCGCTTTTGCTTTTAAGGGTTGTCCTAGTGAAAGATGGGGTCACTTGTGTCTAAGCTTACAATGTGGCCATGTTGTAAACGGGGCTCACAACGCAAAAAATTAATACATATTTTTATACCCTGAACCAATTTAATATACGTAAAAGGTAAAAATAGAGAAATGCAAGCCGTTTACAAAATAACAATGAAATATTAAAGTAAAAAAACTTGGAGCAAACTTTTAAAACTTTAACATAATGTTGATTACAATAATCAATAAAATTTTTTGTATGAGAGTCCCGTTTTCAGAATGCGCATTAAGATTATATAGATGTTACATAAACGTCAGGTTAACAAGAGATAAAAACATACTGAAAACCCCCATAAACACGTTGTTTGGGGTCTTTACTACTTTTTTTTCAAAATGCTAAGATATAATATCATAAATACGTGATTCTAAAATTGAATCAACAAAATGAAATGTTTTAATGTGTCCAACATCCCAAGTTACCAATATAAAAGTTATAATGAAAGCTCAAACGCTTTGTGCAAAACGCTTTCGGTCAAAATGTATTCTCGGAAAACCACCATATATTTATGTTTTACTTGCATTTTTATGGTATCCGGTATTTGATACTGATCAAGAATATACTTTAGTTATCAAAAAAGTCCGCATTTTAACAGGGTGACACACCTTGATGGTTAAGTTTTTAAATTCGTTGCAGTTTATTTAAACAGAAAAAAAAGTAATTGCTAGCTTGTATATATACCTTCAAAAGAGCGACATATTAATCGTTAAATTTAAAGTGTTTTTTACTTTAACTTTTTTGAAAATGGGTAAAAAGGGTATAATGGCTTTGTGCAAAAGTATGTAACAGGCAGAAGGAAGCATCTCCGACTCCATAAAGTATATATATTCTTGATCAGCATCAACAGCCGAGTCGATATAGCCATGTCCGTCTGTCCGTCCGTCCGTCTGTCCGTCTGTCCGTCCGTATGTATGAACACGTCGATCTCAGAGACTATAAGAGCTAGATTTGGTACATAAGCTCGTCTAATCCCTTGGCAGTACAAGATTGTTTCAAAATTTCGATAAATATTTCCGTTTCCGATTTACACATGTGATCGATAACAACAAAATCTTGAATTCAGAAATCTTTATGATGCAGTTTGAAACATTAGACGAAATAATGATAATCAGTGAAAATTTTATTAAAATCGAAGATATGGAGCATTGAAATTAAGAAAGTATACACTATACGCGTATACACACACTCACATATACTTGCAAGCAGTGACTGTACGCGTTAAGTAAAGGGTTCAGGGTATAGTCTAGTCGTTATTTCTCGACTAGAGCCTTCTTAGTTGTTTTTTTTAATGTCTACAAATTTCGGTTCAATTTATTTTTTGATCGGACATGCTACCTTTCATCAGTTGCAAACAAACCCTTATTATACTCTTTTTACCCATTGTTAATGGCCCATTGGTATCTCTTAGCCGAGCTCTCTTGACTAGAAAAATATTAACTGCTGTTTATTTGTAAGTACGTTCTAACATACTACCACCAACCTTCTGCTTTATTATGGTTTTATAATAATCTCATTTTATTAAACTCCACTTGAAAAGTTTTTAATCACTTAGAAATTGTTGTCAAACATGTCTGCACACTTTTAAGCAGCTTGAGCTTCAGTAAAACAGTAAAATGAAGAGCTGCGTTCTCTAGCTGTCGCAGTTGGTATGTTAGTGTTTGATGTTAATTAGTATTTTCACCGTAAGAGCTTATAATTTTAGAATTTTGGTCATAAGTTTAAAGTCGGCGGTATTCAAATGGAATAAACCGAATTATTTAGCAATTATAAACACTAGATATTCAGGTCCAAATATGTATTATCACAACACTAAATATTATACATGTATACACAAATATATATGAAAAATTTTAGACGGTAAGTTTTCGCGTTTCTAAAATTCCTTTCTAAAGACTAGTCGATTTGCTGGTCCAGTGGATACTTTAAGGTATTGAGTTAAAACTAAAAGATTCTTAAATAAGTAAAAAGGCTCTATACGAGTAAGCTCGACTATCAGACCCTAAACCCTAGACGTACGACCATGACTGCACTACTGCACCAATGGTTAATGAGGAAACTTCAATCTTCGGTGTTTCTCAACCAATTTCAAAAAGTTTCATTATATCATCTATAGATTCAAAAGCCATTTCCAAGTTTTTCATGTTCCAGAATTTATTGTCATCGATTCCATATTTATATCAGAAACAGGAAGAGTTATCGATAGTTTGGAACAAATTTGTTTTACCTAGTGCTAGGCGAGCTTGTGTTCTAAATCTGGAGTCCCTACATCTCATAGTTTCTGAGATCGACACCTTCATACATATCGACGGACGTATAGACGGAGATGACTATATCCACTCGGCTGTTGATGCTGATCAAGAATATATATACTTTATAGTGTCGGAGATGCTTCTTCTGTCTCTTACATACATTTGCACAAAACATATATTGCTTGTCGCCTTTGGCACCCTTCGTAATGCTTCGCCTCAGGCGTGGACGTCCGCAATGACAGGGTAAGCGTTGTAAAATCAAAACACTTAACCGAATAAATAAGTGGTGCTTAATAAATCCTGGACTGACTGCCGCAAAATTAATTTTTTTTTTAAACTTTTTTTGCTGGCTTGCGGTTTAAGTGTGCATCTCATCTCAGGCTGTTACTTTTTTTCTTTAATTTGAATAAGTTCTACGCCTTTAAAAGTTCGGCTTCAAGAACCATCGTCCTGTCGTATCTGTTAATAAAATTAAATGTGTTAGGTAATTAAGCGGGCGGAATTGCTAAATTATTGCAGATTATAGCGTGGAATCCAGGGATCACCATGCTTCTAGACACGCTGGCTGTTTACGTTAATGAGATGTTAAAATGGAATCTTTGCTTGTTAGGTGGACGTGTTTTAGTTTCGTGAAAGTTTGGATTTTACATTTTTCCACAAGCTCCGTAAGCATTTTTTCTTGACGTTTTGTTGACAAAACGCAAAATTTTCATTTTAATAACATCATTTGATGTCATAGACATTAACTAAATCATTGAACTCAAATGATTGTATTATTACACTTAATTTTATAATAGACCAAAAAGCGTACTAAGAATGACTACTTTATGCCATAAACATGCAAAAAAAAGTTGCAATTCCTTTTTTAAGTTTCAAACACTAATTGTATCCACACAGATTCTACCTTAAATTAATACCCATACTTCTTGTTTCTCCATAAATTCAAGATGTACATTTGTTAATTTTATGCAAATGGCCCATGGCCCCGTTTAAACGCGACCAGCATCAGCAGCAGTAAGCAAGCGCGATAAACTGGAACTAATTTAGTAAACAAGCTATGGAAAAAGGCTCTAGTCAGAGAATGTGTGCTAGCCGAACGTGAACAAACTTTTTTGTTGAAACAGCACCCTTACTCTAAAACAAATCATGTGTATGAGTGTGCACTTAACGGGTGAAATAGCAGCAGCCCACTTTCTGGCATTTTAGCTAGTACCACAGCCCAACAAACTTATCTTTTTATTATGTATTTTTAATAAGCTTTGTAATTCCTTACATTTTCCAACTCAATGAAAGATAACCCTGTTATTTTTATATTATGAAAATATGTGTAACGCATTTAAGAAGGCTTCCCCGATTTTAAAAAACTCTGTCTGCTCGACCTTAGTATACAAGCTAGTTTCTTAGTTGTATTCGTTATGTCATGTATAGTTAACGACATTAAGCTAATCACTTTATCATAAAACTGCGAAACAAAAATAAAATGTCAAATTTTTTTAAACCCAAACCCATTAAAAATGGTTTAAAAGTCTGCTACACCATCGACCCAATAAAGTATCGATAAATTTGAATATGAGCAACAGTCGAGTCGGTTAAGCTATGTCCGTCTGTATGAACGCAACATAAGTTCTTCTTCTCCATTATTATATTTATCTATAAGCTTTTTAAATTTTTTCACATTACGAATTTTTTACCAAACAACAATCAAAATTTATTAACTCAAATGCTGCGATTTGTAAGCTGTCTTCTCAATGCGTTAAAAAGATATAAAAAAAAAACTATGTATATCTTGTTTTGAGTTTGTGGCTATATAAATATGAAATATCTTTTCGCGGGACATCCTTAAAAATGTACGGTTAAAACTTAGACATGCACAACGGGTGCAGCATTCGATAAAGAATGCAGTAAAGATAGATTTATGTCGTCTGCTTAACGTTTTTCTTCTTTAAGTTTCTAATACTGGGGGCTGTCTACAAAATATGCCGAAAAAAGATGGATTTTCATACTTTCACGCTTCGTAAAGTACTGTTGCTCTTGCTTTGGTAGCTTTCATTTTGTCCAGTCAATGTTCCCTGGTAGCGCGCAAGCAACAGTTGAAAAATTGAGCGGCATATCAACGGCCGTCGACGTCACCGTCATGCCCGAGCGCGATGAGCAGTAAAAAGGTAGACAGCAGCAGTGCAGTGTTTCCCCGCCGGCACTTGGCTCGGCTCGTGACACTGATTTAGCCGAGCAAGAACGAATGTGGAGGCATAAATAGGGTTCCACTGCCACTGCCACTGCCACTGCCACTGCAAAAGCCAAACAAAGCAATCTGAATGCAATGCGCTAGGGATTTTTTTTCTGCTCTCACAAATACAAATTTATGCAGACAAACACACATGCAATAACACCCACCGCTTAAGCGACTCGCCCTTGCTCGTGCTTTTTCGGATTGCGGTCGTGTTGGGGGTTGGAAAAGCATCGTTGCCTTTAGGCTCACCATCGTGTTGGCTTTACTGTTGCCCTGTAAAGAGTTTTCATTATAAATGGAAATCAGTTGTTGGCTCATTCGATTCGTGACGTTCAAGACGGAAGCACATGCCATACGCTAAGAAGCGGTGGCTTAAGATTTTTAGTTTTGTAGGTTTTGTTGTAGTCAGTCGGTCTGAATATCGTGTCCGCGTCAACCAAACGTTTCTGTTTCTGTTAAGTCCTTTTTTTTAATGGTGTCTAACATCATTTTTGTTTAAGTGTAAATATAAAAAAAAAGTGCAGTACTCAACAAAAATGGAATAAAACTATTAATGTGAGCAGCAACACGTGAACTCGAAAGCTTACAAAAGTAAAATAGCTAAAGTCACAAAATTTACTTAAGAACATGAAACTCGTTCTTGAATTTTTATACGTGTAAGTATTAACCAATAGTCATAACATCATTTATTCGTAAAGCGTTAACAGGTGTCCATTTAAAAGTGAGCCATGCGATTCGAAAATTATTGCCGAAATTTAAGTGGAAAGCTTAATGTATATTTTGATTTTGCATAAATTGGTCAGTATTTGGTACAAGCCTATTTATTGTTGTATTTTTGCATTCTGACTTTCATTTAATCCCTAAAGTAACCATAAAGCGCTTTAATGCAATGTCGTCTCAGCGCTACTGAAGTTGACACGTAGGTTAAATGCACTTAGAATTAACCCAAAGCAAATGCGGATTATATTATATGCCATCTTTTAGTGGTTGCAATTCTCTTAAATGAAAATGCAGTTTGTTGCAAAATTAAACACAGGACTGATAAACTACTTAAAATAAAGTTAACTTACACATTACAGGAAATCAGTATCATTCGTTCGGCGAAGCGCGGTAAAAACGAACCAAAACCGCTCAGTCACTCAGCAAGTCAGTCAGCCGAAGCTTTGTTGCACAATCGTCAAACTTGTACGTTTTAATGTTACCCCACTTGGCTTTTGTGTACTCATTCTTTATGTTTATTGATGCACAATTAAACCACATTTGCCCAGCCAACCAGACATTCAGACAGACTGTTAGTCTCCATCCGGCCAACAAACTGAATCTTTGTAAACTGTCATGGTCTATTGCCAACCAAATTAACTAGGAGTGTGTTTAAATTACAGTGAAATCAGCTATAGGAAGAAGTATAACCAACAGCTGACACATTAATACATAAGAGAGAAAAAGTTAGATGTACTAATTGTAAACTGTACAAATACACTAAAAAAACACGTTCTAAAATCATTTTTTTCATTCTTAAATCAAGAACTCTCGTAATAAAATATTCATGATTTCATATTCGGTACGATATATAAATTTATTTAACTTATATTTCCAGTATTTCTATCATCATAAAAATGATTGACAGCAACTCAATCAGCACAATTCGCTGCCTCTCTGCCATCCCCTAGAAAAACTAAATTTAACTTATTATATTGTAGTATGTTTAACCAAGGTTATTTAAGATTACTTTTTGAAAGAACTAAAAAGGCTCTAGTCGAGAAATTCCGACTAGACGATGCACTGAACCCTATACTTAACGCGTACCAGTCAGTGCTTGCACCCATTTTTAATGGGTTCAGGGTATAAAAATATATACAAATCTCACTTATGTTATTAATGATAATCTGTGTCACAATATTTGGCATTCTTTCACGCAAAATCTACTGAATGGATTTTAAAAAAACTTTATAATAATATAGCTTGTACATCAAAATAACAGAGATTGGCGCTGCTCCATGTTTTTATTTTCCTTAGTGGGAGACGAGTAACAACATACGACAACATTCAATACGAGGCTTAGACTAAAGTGAGAAGGTAAAAACTATATCATTTGGTATAAATATATTGTTGGGAACATATTGTGGTTTTAACGTCCATACAAAAAATTTTTAGGTCAAATTATTTCCCAGGCGGACAGACCCACAGGCGAGTAACTAATTATTTATAAATGAGAACGAACTTTCCTTAATTTGAGAAAGAAACTGTGACTGTGTAAAAGACTATTGTAAACGATTGATTTGGTAGATTTGGAAAGATTTTTTTTCTGAGGCTTTGTGCAAGGATAAATAAAGCATCTCCTATTAGTATATATTCTTCATCAGCATCAGCAGCCGAGTCGACTAGTAAAGTCTTTAAAGGAGCGAAAAAAAATCTGGCTACGCGCACTACCGGCCCCAAAGTTCTACCAAAATGTACCGAAATTGAAAAGTTAACCAATAAAAACCTCATTTAGATATTGAACCTCCCCCATCTACTTCCCTTTCGCATGCACAATCTTGCCACATATTTTCAACTATTTATACCAGTATTAGCGAACGCCGAAGTCGGTTACGTGTTCACTTACTTTTTCTCATTTCAAAAAACATATTTCAACATTTGATTGTATATATTTTATGTCTTCAATTGAAACAATTTGTAATGAAATTAAAATGTAAGCAAAAACCAAGTAAGAAGGCTCTAGTCGAGAAATTCCGATTAGACTATACCCTTAACCCTATAATTTACGCACACAGTCAGTGCTTGCAAGTATGTGTGAGTGTGTGTATGTATACGCGTATAGTGCATACTTTCTTAATTTCAATACTCCATATCTCCAGTGTTTCTCAACCGATTTCAATAAAATTTTCACAGATTGTAATTTTTAACTGCATCAAAAAGTTTTCCAAATTGAAGATTTTGTTGTTATCGATTACATGTGTATATCGGAAACGGGAAGACTTATCGAAAATTTAAAATAAACTTGTACTGCCTAGGGATTAAAGGAGCTTATGTACCAAATCTGGAGTCTCTAGCTCTTATAGTCTCTGAGATCCACGCGTTCATACATACGGACGGACGGACGGACGGACAGACGGTTAGACCGACATGGCTATATCGACTCGGCTGTTGATGCTGATCAAGAATATATACACTTTATGCGGTCGGAGATGCTTCCTTCTCCCTGTTACATACTTTTGCACAAAACCATTATACCCTTTTTACCCATTTTCAATGGGTTAAGGGTATAAAAATTTTATTTTTGTCCCCTCAGCATCCGTCACGTGCCGGTCCAAAAGATTTAGCAAAATGTTAACATGACCGAAGT
>JAWNNV010000658.1:0-41086 GCA_035044485.1 Scaptomyza reducta | reverse complement strand
CACGACAAAAACGTCTTTCCTTTTGAAAATCGGTTCAGTTTTGACAAAGTTATAGGTTCGGAAAGTTTTGACATAGTTATAGGTTCGGAAAATTTTGATAAAGTTATAAGTTTGGAAATTTTTGTCATGAATTTAGAAATAAAAAACATTTAAAACTATGAATGCCGTTTAATTATTGAGATCGAGCCACGACTAAAACGCCTTTCCTTTCGAAAATCGGTTCAGTTTTGACAAAGTTATAGGTTCGGAAAGTTTTAAAAAAGTTATAAGTTCGGAAAAATTTAATAAAGTTATATGTTCGGAAAGTTTTGTCATAAAAAAAAAAAAAAAAAAATTAACATGAATTTCCAAAAAAAAAAACATTTTGAATTTTGAATGCGGTTTAATTATTGAGATCGACCCACGACTAAAACGCCTTTCCTTTTAAAATTCGGTTTAGTTTTAACAAAGTTATAGGTTCAAAGTTAAATATTTGGAAAGTTTTGACATAGTTATAGGTTCGGAAAGTTTTGACAAAGTTATAGGTTCGGAAAGTTTTAACAGGAATTTCAAAAAAAAAAAATTTCCAACTATGAATTCGGTTTAATTATTGAGATCGAGCCACGACTAAAAAGCCTTTTCTTTTGAAAAATTGGTTCAGTTTTGACAAAGTTATAGGTTCGGAAAATTTTGACAAAGTTATAGGTTCGGAAAATTTTGACAAATTTAGTCATAAATTTCGAAAAAAAAAACATTTCCAACTATGAAAGCCGTATAATTATTGAGATCGAGCCACGACTAAAACGCCTTTCCTTTTGAAAATCGGTTCAGTTTTGACAAAGTTATAGGTTCGGAAAGTTTTGACATAGTTATAGGTTCGGAAAGTTTTGACAAAGTTATAGGTTCGGAAAGTTTTAACATGAATTTAAAAAAAAAAACATTTTCAACTATGAATGCGGTTTAATTATTGAGATCGAGCCACGACTAAAACGCCTTTCCTTTTGAAAATCGGTTCAGTTTTGACAAAGTTATAGGTTCGGAAAGTTTTGACATAGTTATAGGTTCGGAAAATTTTGATAAAGTTATAAGTTCGGAAAGTTTTAGCATGAATTTCGAAAAAAAAAAACATTTCCAACTATGAATTCGGTTTAATTATTGAGATCGAGCCACGACTAAAACGTCTTTCCTTTTTGAAAATCGGTTCAGTTTTGACAAAGTTATAGGTTCGGAAAGTTTTGACAAAGTTATAGGTTCGGAAAAATTTGATAAATTTATAAGTTCGGAAAGTTTTAGTCATAAATTTCGAAAAAAAAAACATTTCCAACTATGAAAGCCGTATAATTATTAAGAACGAGCCACGACTAAAACGCCTTTCCTTTGAAAATCGGTTCAGTTTTGACAAAGTTATAGGTCCGGAAAGTTCTGACATAGTTATAGGTTCGGAAAGTTTTGACAAAGTTATAGGATCGGAAAGTTTTAGTCATGAATTTCAAAAAAAAAACATTTTCAACTATGAATGCGGTTTAATTATTGAGATCGAGCCACGACTAAAACGCATTTCCTTTTGAAAATCGGTTCAGTTTTGACAAAGTTATAGGTTCGGAAAGTTTTGACATAGTTATAGGTTCGGAAAGTTTTGACAAAGTTATAAGTTCGGAAAGTTTTGACAGAAATTTCAAAAAAAAAACATTTCCAACTATGAATGCGGTTTAATTATTGAGATCGAGCCACGACTAAAAAGCCTTTTCTTTTGAAAATCGGTTCAGTTTTGACAAAGTTATAGGTTCGGAAAGTTTTGACAAAGTTATAGGTTCGGAAAGTTTTGACAAAGTTATAGGTTCGGAAAGTTTTGTCATAGAATTTCAAAAAAAAAAACATTTCCAACTATGAATGCGGTTTAATTATTGAGATCGAGCCACGACTAAAACGCCTTTCCTTTTGAAAATCGGTTCAGTTTTGACAAAGTTATAGGTTCGGAAAGTTTTGACAAAGTTATAGGTTCGGAAAAATTTGATAAAGTTATAAGTTCGGAAAGTTTTAGTCATAAATTTCGAAAAAAAAAACATTTCCAACTATGAATGCCGTTAAATTATTAAGAACGAGCCACGACTAAAACGCCTTTCCTTTTGAAAATCGGTTCAGTTTTGACAAAGTTATAGGTTCGGAAAGTTTTGACATAGTTATAGGTTCGGAAAGTTTTGACAAAGTTATAGGTTCGGAAAGTTTTGACAAAGTTATAGGATCGGAAAGTTTTAACATGAATTTAAAAAAAAAAACATTTTCAATTATGAATGCGGTTTAATTATTGAGATCGAGCCACGACTAAAACGCCTTTCCTTTTGAAAATCGGTTCAGTTTTGACAAAGTTATAGGTTCGGAAAGTTTTGACATAGTTATAGGTTCGGAAAGTTTTGACAAAGTTATAGGTTCGGAAAGTTTTAGCATGAATTTCGAAAAAAAAAAAACATTTCCAACTATGAATGCGGTTTAATTATTGAGATCGAGCCACGACTAAAACGCCTTTCCTTTTGAAAATTGGTTCAGTTTTGACAAAGTTATAGGTTCGGAAAGTTTTGACAAAGTTATAGCTTCGGAAAAATTTGATAAAGTTATAAGTTCGGAAAGTTTTGTCATAAATTTCCAAAAAAAAAAACATTTCCAACTTTGAATGCTGTTTAATTATTGAGATCGAGCCACGACTAAAACGCCTTTCCTTTTGAAAATCGGTTCAGTTTTGACAAAGTTATAGGTTCGGAAAGTTTTGACAAAGTTATAGGTTCGGAAAAATTTGATAAAGTTATAAGTTCGGAAAGTTTTGTCATAAATTTCGAAAAAAAAAAACATTTCCAACTATGAAAGCCGTTTAATTATTGAGAACGAGCCACGACTAAAACGCCTTTCCTTTTGAAAATCGGTTCAGTTTTGACAAAGTTATAGGTTCGGAAAGTTTTGACATAGTTATAGGTTCGGAAAGTTTTGACAAAGTTATAGGTTCGGAAAGTTTTGACATGAATTTCGAAAAAAAAAAAACATTTTCAATTATGAATGCGGTTTAATTATTGAGATCGAGCCACGACTAAAACGCCTTTCCTTTTGAAAATCGGTTCAGTTTTGACAAAGTTATAGGTTCGGAAAGTTTTGACATAGTTATAGGTTCGGAAAATTTTGATAAAGTTATAGGTTCGGAAAGTTTTAGTCATGAATTTCGAAAAAAAAAAATTTCAACTATGAATTCGGTTTAATTATTGAGATCGAGCCACGACTAAAACGCCTTTCCTTTTGAAAATCGGTTCAGTTTTGACAAAGTTATAGGTTCGGAAAGTTTTGACAAAGTTATAGCTTCGGAAAAATTTGATAAAGTTATAAGTTCGGAAAGTTTAGTCATAAATTTCGAAAAAAAAAACATTTCCAACTATGAAAGCGGTTTAATTATTGAGAACGAGCCACGACTAAAACGCCTTTCCTTTTGAAAATCGGTTCAGTTTTGACAAAGTTATAGGGTCGGAAAGTTTTGACAAAGTTATAGGTTCGGAAAGTTTTGACAGGAATTTCGAAAAAAAAACATTTCCAACTATGAATGCGGTTTAATTATTGAGATTGAGCCACGACTAAAACGCCTTTCCTTTTGAAAATCGGTTCAGTTTTGACAAAGTTATAGGTTCGGAAAGTTTTGACAAAGTTATAGGTTCAGAAAGTTTTAACAGTGACAATTTAAAAAAAAAACATTTTCAATTATGAATGCGGTTTAATTATTGAGATCGAGCCACGACTAAAACGCCTTTCCTTTTGAAAATCGGTTCAGTTTTGACAAAGTTATAGGTTCGGAAAGTTTTGACATAGTTATAGGTTCGGAAAGTTTTGACAAAGTTATAGATTCGGAAATTTTTGACAAAGTTATAGGATCGGAAAGTTTTAACATGAATTTAAAAAAAAAAAAACATTTTCAATTATGAATGCGGTTTAATTATTGAGATCGAGCCACGACTAAAACGCCTTTCCTTTTGAAATCCGGTTCAGTTTTGACAAAGTTATAGGTTCGGAAAGTTTTGACATAGTTATAGGTTCGGAAAGTTTTGACAAAGTTATAGGTTCGGAAAGTTTTAGCATGAATTTCGAAAAAAAAAACATTTCCAACTATGAATGCGGTTTAATTATTGAGATCGAGCCACGACTAAAACGCCTTTCCTTTTGAAAATCGGTTCAGTTTTGACAAAGTTATAGGTTCGGAAAGTTTTGACAAAGTTATAGGTTCGGAAAAATTTGATAAAGTTATAAGTTCGGAAAGTTTCGTCATAAATTTCGAAAAAAAAAACATTTCCAACTATGAAAGCCGTATAATTATTGAGAACGAGCCACGACTAAAACGCCTTTCCTTTTGAAAATCGGTTCAGTTTTGACAAAGTTATAGGTTCGGAAAGTTTTGACAAAGTTATAGGTTCGGAAAAAATTGATAAAGTTATAAGTTCGGAAAGTTTTGTCATAAATTTCCAAAAAAAAAAAACATTTACAACTTTGAATGCGGTTTAATTATTGAGATCGAGCCACGACTAAAACGCCTTTCCTTTTGAAAATCGGTTCAGTTTTGACAAAGTTATAGGTTCGGAAAGTTTTGACAAAGTTATAGGTTCGGAAAATTTTGATAAAGTTATAAGTTCGGAAAGTTTTATCATAAATTTCGAAAAAAAAAACATTTCCAACTATGAATGCGGTTTAATTATTGAGATCGAGCCACGACTAAAAAGCCTTTTCTTTTGAAAATCGGTTCAGTTTTGACAAAGTTATAGGTTCGGAAAGTTTTGACATAGTTATAGGTTCGGAAAGTTTTGACAAAGTTATAGGTTCGGAAAGTTTTAACATGAATTTAAAAAAAAAAAAACATTTTCAATTATGAATGCGGTTTAATTATTGAGATCGAGCCACGACTAAAACGCCTTTCCTTTTGAAAATTGGTTCAGTTTTGACAAAGTTATAGGTTCGGAAAGTTTTGACAAAGTTATAGGTTCGGAAAAAATTGATAAAGTTATAAGTTCGGAAAGTTTTGTCATAAATTTCCAAAAAAAAAACATTTCCAACTTTGAATGCGGTTTAATTATTGAGATCGAGCCACGACTAAAACGCCTTTCCTTTTGAAAATCGGTTCAGTTTTAACAAAGTTATAGGTTCAAAGTTTTGACAAAGTTATAGGTTCGGAAAGTTTTGACAGGAATTTCGAAAAAAAACATTTCCAACTATGAATGCGGTTTAATTATTGAGATCGAGCCACGACTAAAAAGCCTTTTCTTTTGAAAATCGGTTCAGTTTTGACAAAGTTATAGGTTCGGAAAGTTTTGACATAGTTATAGGTTCGGAAAGTTTTGACAAAGTTATAGGTTCGGAATGTTTTAACATGAATTTAAAAAAAAAACATTTTCAATTATGAATGCGGTTTAATTATTGAGATCGAGCCACGACTATAACGCCTTTCCTTTTGAAATCCGGTTCAGTTTTGACAAAGTTATAGGTTCGGAAAGTTTTGACATAGTTATAGGTTCGGAAAGTTTTGACAAAGTTATAGGTTCGGAAAGTTTTAGCATGAATTTCGAAAAAAAAAAAGCATTTCCAACTATGAATTCGGTTTAATAATTGAAATCGAGCCACGACTAAAACGTTTTTCCTTTTGAAAATCGGTTCAGTTTTGACAAAGTTATAGGTTCGGAAAGTTTTGACAGAGTTATAGGTTCGGAAAAATTTGATAAAGTTATAAGTTCGGAAAGTTTCGTCATAAATTTCGAAAAAAAAAACATTTCCAACTATGAAAGCCGTATAATTATTGAGAACGCGCCACGACTAAAACGCCTTTCCTTTTGAAAATCGGTTCAGTTTTGACAAAGATATAGGTTCGGAAAGTTTTGACATAGTTATAGCTTTGGAAAAAATTGATAAAGTTATAAGTTCGGAAAGTTTTGTCATAAATTTCCAAAAAAAAAAAACATTTACAACTATGAAAGCCGTATAATTATTGAGATCCAGCCACGACTAAAACGCATTTCCTTTTGAAAATCGATTCAGTTTTGACAAAGTTATATGTTCGGAAAGTTTTGACATAGTTATAGGTTCGGAAAGTTTTGACAAAGTTATAGGATCGGAAAGTTTTAACATGAATTTAAAAAAAAAAAAACATTTTCAATTATTAATGCGGTTTAATTATTGAGATCGAGCCACGACTAAAACGCATTTCCTTTTGAAAATTGGTTCAGTTTTGACAAAGTTATAGGTTCGGAAAGTTTTGACATAGTTATAGGTTCGGAAAGTTGTGACAAAGTTATAGGTTCGGAAAGTTTTGACAAAGTTATAGGATCGGAAAGTTTTAACATGAATTTAAAAAAAAAAAACATTTTCAATTATTAATGCGGTTTAATTATTGAGATCGAGCCACGACTAAAACGCCTTTCCTTTTGAAATCCGGTTCAGTTTTGACAAAGTTATAGGTTCGGAAAGTTTTGACATAGTTATAGGTTCGGAAAGTTTTGACAAAGTTATAGGTTCGGAAAGTTTTAGCATGAATTTCGAAAAAAAAAAGCATTTCCAACTATGAATTCGGTTTAATAATTGAGATCGAGCCACGACTAAAACGCCTTTCCTTTTGAAATCCGGTTCAGTTTTGACAAAGTTAAAGGTTCGGAAAGTTTTGACGTAGTTATAGGTTCGGAAAGTTTTGACAAAGTTATAGGTTCGGAAAGTTTTGTCATAAATTTCCCAAAAAAAAAACATTTCCAACTTTGAATGCGGTTTAATTATTGAGATCGAGCCACGACAAAAACGTCTTTCCTTTTGAAAATCGGTTCAGTTTTGACAAAGTTATAGGTTCGGAAAGTTTTGACAAAGTTATAGGTTCGGAAAAATTTGATAAAGTTATAAGTTCGGAAAGTTTAGTCATAAATTTCGAAATAAAAAACATTTCCAACTATGAAAGCCGTAAAATTATTAAGAACGAGCCACGACTAAAACGCCTTTCCTTTTGAAAATCGGTTCAGTTTTGACAAAGTTATAGGTTCCGAAAGTTTTGACAAAGTTATAGCTTCGGAAAAAATTGATAAAGTTATAAGTTCGGAAAGTTTTGTCATAAATTTCAAAAAAAAAAAAACATTTCCAACTTTGAATGTGGTTTAATTATTGAGATCGAGCCACGACTAAAACGTCTTTCCTTTTGAAAATCGGTTCAGTTTTGACAAAGTTATAGGTTCGGAAAGTTTTGACAAAGTTATAGGTTCGGAAAAATTTGATAAAGTTATAAGTTCGGAAAGTTTAGTCATAAATTTCGAAAAAAAAAACATTTCCAACTATAAAAGCCGTATAATTATTGAAAACGAGCCACGACTAAAACGCCTTTCCTTTCGAAAATCGGTTCAGTTTTGACAAAGTTATAGGTTCGGAAAGTTTTAAAAAAGTTATAAGTTCGGAAAGTTTTAAAAAAGTTATATGTTCGGAAAGTTTTAACATGAATTAAAAAAAAAAACATTTTCAATTATGAATGCGGTTTAATTATTGAGATCGAGCCACGACTAAAACGCCTTTCCTTTTAAAAATCGGTTCAGTTTTAACAAAGTTATAGGTTCAAAGTTTTGACAAAGTTATAGGTTCGGAAAGTTTTGACAGGAATTTCGAAAAAAACATTTCCAACTATGAATGCGGTTTAATTATTGAGATCGAGACACGACTAAAAAGCCTTTTCTTTTAAAAATTGGTTCAGTTTTAACAAAGTTATAGGTTCAAAGTTTTGACAAAGTTATAGGTTCGGAAAGTTTTGACAGGAATTTCGAAAAAAACATTTCCAACTATGAATGCGGTTTAATTATTGAGATCGAGCCACGACTAAAAAGCCTTTTCTTTTAAAAATTGGTTCAGTTTTGACAAAGTTATAGGTTCGGAAAGTTTTGACATAGTTATAGGTTCGGAAAGTTTTGACAAAGTTATAGGTTCGGAATGTTTTAACATGAATTTAAAAAAAAAACATTTTCAATTATGAATGCGGTTTAATTATTGAGATCGAGCCACGACTATAACGCCTTTCCTTTTGAAATCCGGTTCAGTTTTGACAAAGTTATAGGTTCGGAAAGTTTTGACATAGTTATAGGTTCGGAAAGTTTTGACAAAGTTATAGGTTCGGAAAGTTTTAGCATGAATTTCGAAAAAAAAAAACATTTCCAACTATGAATTCGGTTTAATAATTGAAATCGAGCCACGACTAAAACGTTTTTCCTTTTGAAAATCGGTTCAGTTTTGACAAAGTTATAGGTTCGGAAAGTTTTGACAGAGTTATAGGTTCGGAAAAATTTGATAAAGTTATAAGTTCGGAAAGTTTCGTCATAAATTTCGAAAAAAAAAACATTTCCAATTATGAAAGCCGTATAATTATTGAGAACGAGCCACGACTAAAACGCCTTTCCTTTTGAAAATCGGTTCAGTTTTGACAAAGTTATAGGTTCCGAAAGTTTTGACAAAGTTATAGCTTCGGAAAAAATTGATAAAGTTATAAGTTCGGAAAGTTTTGTCATAAATTTCAAAAAAAAAAAACATTTCCAACTTTGAATGTGGTTTAATTATTGAGATCGAGCCACGACTAAAACGTCTTTCCTTTTGAAAATCGGTTCAGTTTTGACAAAGTTATAGGTTCGGAAAGTTTTGACAAAGTTATAGGTTCGGAAAAATTTGATAAAGTTATAAGTTCGGAAAGTTTAGTCATAAATTTCGAAAAAAAAAACATTTCCAACTATAAAAGCCGTATAATTATTGAAAACGAGCCACGACTAAAACGCCTTTCCTTTCGAAAATCGGTTCAGTTTTGACAAAGTTATAGGTTCGGAAAGTTTTAAAAAAGTTATAAGTTCGGAAAGTTTTAAAAAAGTTATATGTTCGGAAAGTTTTAACATGAATTAAAAAAAAAAAAACATTTTCAATTATGAATGCGGTTTAATTATTGAGATCGAGCCACGACTAAAACGCCTTTCCTTTTAAAAATCGGTATAGTTTTGACAAAGTTATAGGTTCGGAAAGTTTTGACAAAGTTATAGGTTCGGAAAGTTTTGACAGGAATTTCGAAAAAAAACATTTCCAACTATGAATGCGGTTTAATTATTGAGATCGAGCCACGACTAAAACGCCTTTCCTTTTGAAAATCGGTTCAGTTTTAACAAAGTTATAGGTTCAAAGTTTTGACAAAGTTATAGGTTCGGAAAGTTTTGACAGGAATTTCGAAAAAAAACATTTCCAACTATGAATGCGGTTTAATTATTGAGATCGAGCCACGACTAAAAAGCCTTTTCTTTTGAAAATCGGTTCAGTTTTGACAAAGTTATAGGTTCGGAAAGTTTTGACATAGTTATAGGTTCGGAAAGTTTTGACAAAGTTATAGGTTCGGAATGTTTTAACATGAATTTAAAAAAAAAACATTTTCAATTATGAATGCGGTTTAATTATTGAGATCGAGCCACGACTATAACGCCTTTCCTTTTGAAATCCGGTTCAGTTTTGACAAAGTTATAGGTTCGGAAAGTTTTGACATAGTTATAGGTTCGGAAAGTTTTGACAAAGTTATAGGTTCGGAAAGTTTTAGCATGAATTTCGAAAAAAAAAAACATTTCCAACTATGAATTCGGTTTAATAATTGAAATCGAGCCACGACTAAAACGTTTTTCCTTTTGAAAATCGGTTCAGTTTTGACAAAGTTATAGGTTCGGAAAGTTTTGACAGAGTTATAGGTTCGGAAAAATTTGATAAAGTTATAAGTTCGGAAAGTTTCGTCATAAATTTCGAAAAAAAAAACATTTCCAACTATGAAAGCCGTATAATTATTGAGAACGCGCCACGACTAAAACGCCTTTCCTTTTGAAAATCGGTTCAGTTTTGACAAAGATATAGGTTCGGAAAGTTTTGACATAGTTATAGCTTTGGAAAAAATTGATAAAGTTATAAGTTCGGAAAGTTTTGTCATAAATTTCCAAAAAAAAAAAAACATTTACAACTTGAAAGCCGTATAATTATTGAGATCAGCACTAAAACGCATTTCCTTTTGAAAATCGATTCCCGTATAATTATTGAGATCCAGCCACGACTAAAACGCTTTCCTTTTGAAAATCGATTCAGTTTTGACAAAGTTATATGTTCGGAAAGTTTTGACATAGTTATAGGTTCGGAAAGTTTTGACAAAGTTATAGGATCGGAAAGTTTTAACATGAATTTAAAAAAAAAAAAACATTTTCAATTATTAATGCGGTTTAATTATTGAGATCGAGCCACGACTAAAACGCATTTCCTTTTGAAAATTGGTTCAGTTTTGACAAAGTTATAGGTTCGGAAAGTTTTGACATAGTTATAGGTTCGGAAAGTTGTGACAAAGTTATAGGTTCGGAAAGTTTTGACAAAGTTATAGGATCGGAAAGTTTTGACATAGTTATAGGTTCGGAAAGTTTTGACAAAGTTATAGGTTCGGAAAGTTTTAGCATGAATTTCGAAAAAAAAAGCATTTCCAACTATGAATTCGGTTTAATAATTGAGATCGAGCCACGACTAAAACGCCTTTCCTTTTGAAATCCGTTCAGTTTTGACAAAGTTATAGGTTCGGAAAGTTTTGACGTAGTTATAGGTTCGGAAAGTTTTGACAAAGTTATAGGTTCGGAAAGTTTTGTCATAAATTTCCCAAAAAAAAACATTTCCAACTTTAATGCGGTTTAATTATTGAGATCGAGCCACGACAAAAACGTCTTTCCTTTTGAAAACGGAGTTTTGACAAAGTTATAGGTTCGGAAAGTTTGGACAAAGTTATAGGTTCGGAAAAATTTGATAAAGTTATAAGTTCGGAAAGTTTAGTCATAAATTTCGCAAAAAAAAACATTTCCAACTTTGAATGCGGTTTAATTATTGAGATCGAGCCACGACTAAAACGCCTTTCCTTTTGAAAATCGGTTCAGTTTTGACAAAGTTATAGGTTCGGAAAGTTTTGACAAAGTTATAGCTTCGGAAAAAATTGATAAAGTTATAAGTTCGGAAAGTTTTGTCATAAATTTCAAAAAAAAAAAAACATTTCCAACTTTGAATGCGGTTTAATTATTGAGATCGAGCCACGACTAAAACGCCTTTCCTTTTGAAAATCGGTTCAGTTTTGACAAAGTTATAGGTTCGGAAAGTTTTGACAAAGTTATAGGTTCGGAAAAATTTGATAAAGTTATAAGTTCGGAAAGTTTTGTCATAAATTTCGAAAAAAAAAACATTTCCAACTATAAAAGCCGTTAATTAAATTATTGAGAACGAGCCACGACTAAAACGCCTTTCCTTTCGAAAATCGGTTCAGTTTTGACAAAGTTATAGGTTCGGAAAGTTTTGACAAAGTTATAGGTTCGGAAAGTTTTGAAAAAGTTATATGTTCGGAAAGTTTTAGCATGAATTTCAAAAAAAAAAACATTTCCAACTATGAATGCGGTTTAATTATTGAGATCGAGCCACGACTAAAACGCCTTTCCTTTTGAAAATCGGTTCAGTTTTGACAAAGTTATAGGTTCGGAAAGTTTTGACAAAGTTATAGCTTCGGAAAAAATTGATAAAGTTATAAGTTCGGAAAGTTTTGTCATAAATTTCCAAAAAAAAAAAGCATTTCCAACTTTGAATGCTGTTTAATTATTGAGATCGAGCCACGACTAAAACGCCTTTCCTTTTGAAAATCGATTCAGTTTTGACAAAGTTATATGTTCGGAAAGTAATGACAAAGTTATAGGTTGGAAAAAATTGACAAAGTTATAGTTATAGGTTCGGAAAGTTTTGACAAAGTTATAGGTTCGGAAAAAATTGAAAAAGTTATAAGTTCGGAAAGTTTTGTCATAAATTTCAAAAAAAAAACATTTCCAACTTTGAATGTGGTTTAATTATTGAGATCGAGCCACGACTAAAACGCCTTTCCTTTTGAAAATCGGTTCAGTTTTGACAAAGTTATAGGTTCGGAAAGTTTTGACAAAGTTATAGCTTCGGAAAAATTTGATAAAGTTATAAGTTCGGTAAGTTTTGTCATAAATTTCCCCAAAAAAAAAACATTTCCAACTTTGAATGCGGTTTAATTATTGAGATCGAGCCACGACTAAAACGCCTTTCCTTTTGAAAATCGGTTCAGTTTTGACAAAGTTATAGGTTCGGAAAGTTTTGACAAAGTTATAGGTTCGGAAAAATTTGATAAAGTTATAAGTTCGGAAAGTTTTGTCATAAATTTCAAAAAAAAAAACATTTCCAACTATTGAATGCCGTATAATTATTGAGATCGAGCCACGACTAAAACGCCTTTCCTTTCGAAAATCGGTTCAGTTTTGACAAAGTTACAGGTTCGGAAAGTTTTGACAGGAATTTCGAAAAAAAACATTTCCAACTATGAATGCGGTTTAATTATTGAGATCGAGCATCGACTAAAAAGCCTTTTCTTTTGAAAATCGGTTCAGTTTTGACAAAGTTATAGGTTCGGAAAGTTTTGACATAGTTATAGGTTCGGAAAGTTTTGACAAAGTTATAGGTTCGGAAAGTTTTAACATGAATTTAAAAAAAAAAAAACATTTTCAATTATGAATGCGGTTTAATTATTGAGATCGAGCCACGACTAAAACGCCTTTCCTTATGAAAATTGGTTCAGTTTTGACAAAGTTATAGGTTCGGAAAGTTTTGACAAAGTTATAGCTTCGGAAAAAATTGATAAAGTTATAAGTTCGGAAAGTTTTGTCATAAATTTCCAAAAAAAAAAAGCATTTCCAACTTTGAATGCTGTTTAATTATTGAGATCGAGCCACGACTAAAACGCATTTCCTTTTGAAAATAGATTCAGTTTTGACAAAGTTATATGTTCGGAAAGTAATGACAAAGTTATAGGTTCGGAAAAAATTGACAAAGTTATAGTTATAGCTTCGGAAAGTTTTGACAAAGTTATAGGTTCGGAAAAAATTGAAAAAGTTATAAGTTCGGAAAGTTTTGTCATAAATTTCAAAAAAAAAAAACATTTCCAACTTTGAATGTGGTTGAATTATTGAGATCGAGCCACGACTAAAACGTCTTTCCTTTTGAAAATCGGTTCAGTTTTGACAAAGTTATAGGTTCGGAAAGTTTTGACAAAGTTATAGCTTCGGAAAAATTTGATAAAGTTATAAGTTCGGTAAGTTTTGTCATAAATTTCCCCAAAAAAAAAACATTTCCAACTTTGAATGCGGTTTAATTATTGAGATCGAGCCACGACTAAAACGCCTTTCCTTTTGAAAATCGGTTCAGTTTTGACAAAGTTATAGGTTCGGAAAGTTTTGACAAAGTTATAGGTTCGGAAAAATTTGATAAAGTTATAAGTTCGGAAAGTTTAGTCATAAATTTCAAAAAAAAAAACATTTCCAACTATAGAAGCCGTATAATTATTGAGAACGAGCCACGACTAAAACGCCTTTCCTTTCGAAAATCGGTTCAGTTTTGACAAAGTTACAGGTTCGGAAAGTTTTGACAGGAATTTCGAAAAAAAACATTTCCAACTATGAATGCGGTTTAATTATTGAGATCGAGCATCGACTAAAAAGCCTTTTCTTTTGAAAATCGGTTCAGTTTTGACAAAGTTATAGGTTCGGAAAGTTTTGACATAGTTATAGGTTCGGAAAGTTTTGACAAAGTTATAGGTTCGGAAAGTTTTAACATGAATTTAAAAAAAAAAAAACATTTTCAATTATGAATGCGGTTTAATTATTGAGATCGAGCCACGACTAAAACGCCTTTCCTTATGAAAATTGGTTCAGTTTTGACAAAGTTATAGGTTCGGAAAGTTTTGACAAAGTTATAGCTTCGGAAAAAATTGATAAAGTTATAAGTTCGGAAAGTTTTGTCATAAATTTCCAAAAAAAAAAGCATTTCCAACTTTGAATGCTGTTTAATTATTGAGATCGAGCCACGACTAAAACGCATTTCCTTTTGAAAATAGATTCAGTTTTGACAAAGTTATATGTTCGGAAAGTAATGACAAAGTTATAGGTTCGGAAAAAATTGACAAAGTTATAGTTATAGCTTCGGAAAGTTTTGACAAAGTTATAGGTTCGGAAAAAATTGAAAAAGTTATAAGTTCGGAAAGTTTTGTCATAAATTTAAAAAAAAAAAAACATTTCCAACTTTGAATGTGGTTGAATTATTGAGATCGAGCCACGACTAAAACGTCTTTCCTTTTGAAAATCGGTTCAGTTTTGACAAAGTTATAGGTTCGGAAAGTTTTGACAAAGTTATAGCTTCGGAAAAATTTGATAAAGTTATAAGTTCGGTAAGTTTTGTCATAAATTTCCCCAAAAAAAAAACATTTCCAACTTTGAATGCGGTTTAATTATTGAGATCGAGCCACGACTAAAACGCCTTTCCTTTTGAAAATCGGTTCAGTTTTGACAAAGTTATAGGTTCGGAAAGTTTTGACAAAGTTATAGCTTCGGAAAAAATTGATAAAGTTATAAGTTCGGAAAGTTTTGTCATAAATTTCCAAAAAAAAAAGCATTTCCAACTTTGAATGCTGTTTAATTATTGAGATCGAGCTACGACTAAAACGCCTTTCCTTTTGAAAATCGATTCAGTTTTGAAAAAGTTATATGTTCGGAAAGTAATGACAAAGTTATAGGTTATAAAACGCCTTTCCTTTCGAAAATCGGTTCAGTTTTGACAAAGTTATAGGCTCGGAAAGTTTTGACAAAGTTATAGCTTCGGAAAAATTTGATAAAGTTATAAGTTCGGAAAGTTTTGTCATAAATTTCCAAAAAAAAAAAACATTTCGAACTTTGAATGCGGTTTAATTATTGAGATCGAGCCACGACTAAAACGCCTTTCCTTTGAAAATCGGTTCAGTTTTGACAAAGTTATAGGTTCGGAAAGTTTTGACAAAGGTATCAGTTCGGAAAAATTTGATAAAGTTATAAGTTCGGAAAGTTTAGTCATAAATTTCGAAGAAAAAAAAACATTTCCAACTATGAAAGCTGTATAATTATTGAGAACGAGCCACGACTAAAACGCCTTTCCTTTCGAAAATCGGTTCAGTTTTGACAAAGTTATAGGTTCGGAAAGTTTTAAAAAAGTTATAAGTTCGGAAAGTTTTAACAAGAATTAAAAAAAAAAAACATTTTCAATTATGAATGCGGTTTAATTATTGAGATCGAGCCACGACTAAAACGCCTTTCCTTTTGAAAATCGGTATAGTTTTGACAAAGTTATAGGTTCGGAAAGTGTTGACAAAGTTATAGGTTCGGAAAGTTTTGACAGGAATTTCGAAAAAAAACATTTCCAACTATGAATGCGGTTTAATTATTGAGATCGAGCCACGACTAAAACGCCTTTCCTTTTGAAAATCGGTTCAGTTTTGACAAAGTTATAGGTTCAAAGTTTTGACAAAGTTATAGGTTCGGAAAGTTTTGACAGGAATTTCGAAAAAAAACATTTCCAACTATGAATGCGGTTTAATTATTGAGATCGAGCAACGACTAAAAAGCCTATTCTTTTGAAAATCGGTTCAGTTTTGACAAAGTTATAGGTTCGGAAAGTTTTGACATAGTTATAGGTTCGGAAAGTTTTGACAAAGTTATAGGTTCGGAAAGTTTTAACATGAATTTAAAAAAAAAAACATTTTCAATTATGAAAGCGGTTTAATTATTGAGATCGAGCCACGACTAAAACGCCTTTCCTTTTGAAAATTGGTTCAGTTTTGACAAAGTTATAGGTTCGGAAAGTTTTGACAAAGTTATAGCTTCGGAAAAAATTGATAAAGTTATAAGTTCGGAAAGTTTTGTCATAAATTTCCAAAAAAAAAAGCATTTCCAACTTTGAATGCTGTTTAATTATTGAGATCGAGCCACGACTAAAACGCCTTTCCTTTTGAAAATCGATTCAGTTTTGACAAAGTTATATGTTTGGAAAGTAATGACAAAGTATAGGTTCGGAAAAAATTGACAAAGTTATAGTTATAGGTTCGGAAAGTTTTGACAAAGTTATAGGTTCGGAAAAAATTGAAAAAGTTATAAGTTCGGAAAGTTTTGTCATAAATTTAAAAAAAAAAAACATTTCCAACTTTGAATGTGGTTTAATTATTGAGATCGAGTCACGACTAAAACGTCTTTCCTTTTGAAAATCGGTTCAGTTTTGACAAAGTTATAGGTTCGGAAAGTTTTGACAAAGTTATAGCTTCGGAAAAATTTGATAAAGTTATAAGTTCGGTAAGTTTTGTCATAAATTTCCCAAAAAAAAAACATTTCCAACTTTGAATGCGGTTTAATTATTGAGATCGAGCCACGACTAAAACGCCTTTCCTTTTGAAAATCGGTTCAGTTTTGACAAAGTTATAGGTTCGGAAAGTTTTGACAAAGTTATAGGTTCGGAAAAATTTGATAAAGTTATAAGTTCGGAAAGTTTAGTCATAAATTTCAAAAAAAAAAACATTTCCAACTATAAAAGCCGTATAATTATTGAGAACGAGCCACGACTAAAACGCCTTTCCTTTCGAAAATCGGTTCAGTTTTGACAAAGTTATAGGTTCGGAAAGTTTTAAAAAAGTTATAAGTTCGGAAAGTTTTAAAAAAGTTATATGTTCGGAAAGTTTTAACATGAATTAAAAAAAAAAAAAACATTTTCAATTATGAATGCGGTTTAATTATTGAGATCGAGCCACGACTAAAACGCCTTTCCTTTTGAAAATCGGTATAGTTTTGACAAAGTTATAGGTTCGGAAAGTTTTAAAAAAGTTATAAGTTCGGAAAGTTTTAAAAAAGTTATAAGTTCGGAAAGTTTTAACATGAATTTAAAAAAAAAAATTATGAATGCGGTTTAATTATTGAGATCGAGCCACGACTAAAACGCCTTTCCTTTTGAAAATCGGTATAGTTTTGACAAAGTTATAGGTTCGGAACGTTTTGACATAGTTATAGGTTTGGAAAGTTTTGACAAAGTAATAGGTTCGGAAAGTTTTAACATGAATTTAAAAAAAAAAACATTTTCAATTATGAATGCGGTTTAATTATTGAGATCGAGCCACGACTAAAACGCCTTTCCTTTTGAAAATCGGTTCAGTTTTGACAAAGTTATAGGTTCAAAGTTTTGACAAAGTTATAGGTTCGGAAAGTTTTGACAGGAATTTCGAAAAAAAACATTTCCAACTATGAATGCGGTTTAATTATTGAGATCGAGCCACGACTAAAAAGCCTTTTCTTTTGAAAATCGGTTCAGTTTTGACAAAGTTATAGGTTCGGAAAGTTTTGACATAGTTATAGGTTCGGAAAGTTTTGACAAAGTTATAGGTTCGGAAAGTTTTTACATGAATTTAAAAAAAAAAAACATTTTCAATTATGAATGCGGTTTAATTATTGAGATCGAGCCACGACTAAAACGCCTTTCCTTTTGAAAATTGGTTCAGTTTTGACAAAGTTATAGGTTCGGAAAGTTTTGACAAAGTTATAGCTTCGGAAAAAATTGATAAAGTTATAAGTTCGGAAAGTTTTGTCATAAATTTCCAAAAAAAAAAGCATTTCCAACTTTGAATGCTGTTTAATTATTGAGATCGAGCCACGACTAAAACGCCTTTCCTTTTGAAAATCGGTTCAGTTTTGACAAAGTTATAGGTTCGGAAAGTTTTGACAAAGGTATAGGTTCGGAAAAATTTGATAAAGTTATAAGTTCGGAAAGTTTAGTCATAAATTTCGAAGAAAAAAAACATTTCCAACTATGAAAGCTGTATAATTATTGAGAACGAGCCACGACTAAAACGCCTTTCCTTTCGAAAATCGGTTCAGTTTTGACAAAGTTATAGGTTCGGAAAGTTTTAAAAAAGTTATAAGTTCGGAAAGTTTTAAAAAAGTTATATGTTCGGAAAGTTTTAACATGAATTAAAAAAAAAAAACATTTTCAATTATGAATGCGGTTTAATTATTGAGATCGAGCCACGACTAAAACGCCTTTCCTTTTGAAAATCGGTATAGTTTTGACAAAGTTATAGGTTCGGAACGTTTTGACATAGTTATAGGTTTGGAAAGTTTTGACAAAGTAATAGGTTCGGAAAGTTTTAACATGAATTTAAAAAAAAAAAACATTTTCAATTATGAATGCGGTTTAATTATTGAGATCGAGCCACGACTAAAACGCCTTTCCTTTTGAAAATCGGTTCAGTTTTGACAAAGTTATAGGTTCAAAGTTTTGACAAAGTTATAGGTTCGGAAAGTTTTGACAGGAATTTCGAAAAAAAACATTTCCAACTATGAATGCGGTTTAATTATTGAGATCGAGCCACGACTAAAAAGCCTTTTCTTTTGAAAATCGGTTCAGTTTTGACAAAGTTATAGGTTCGGAAAGTTTTGACATAGTTATAGGTTCGGAAAGTTTTGACAAAGTTATAGGTTCGGAAAGTTTTTACATGAATTTAAAAAAAAAAACATTTTCAATTATGAATGCGGTTTAATTATTGAGATCGAGCCACGACTAAAACGCCTTTCCTTTTGAAAATTGGTTCAGTTTTGACAAAGTTATAGGTTCGGAAAGTTTTGACAAAGTTATAGCTTCGGAAAAAATTGATAAAGTTATAAGTTCGGAAAGTTTTGTCATAAATTTCCAAAAAAAAAAGCATTTCCAACTTTGAATGCTGTTTAATTATTGAGATCGAGCCACGACTAAAACGCCTTTCCTTTTGAAAATCGGTTCAGTTTTGACAAAGTTATAGGTTCGGAAAGTTTTGACAAAGGTATAGGTTCGGAAAAATTTGATAAAGTTATAAGTTCGGAAAGTTTAGTCATAAATTTCGAAGAAAAAAAACATTTCCAACTATGAAAGCTGTATAATTATTGAGAACGAGCCACGACTAAAACGCCTTTCCTTTCGAAAATCGGTTCAGTTTTGACAAAGTTATAGGTTCGGAAAGTTTTAAAAAAGTTATAAGTTCGGAAAGTTTTAAAAAAGTTATATGTTCGGAAAGTTTTAACACGAATTAAAAAAAAAAAAACATTTTCAATTATGAATGCGGTTAAATTATTGAGATCGAGCCACGACTAAAACGCCTTTCCTTTTGAAAATCGGTATAGTTTTGACAAAGTTATAGGTTCGGAAAGTTTTAACATGAATTTAAAAAAAAAACATTTTCAATTATGAATACGGTTTAATTATTGAGATCGAGCCACGACTAAAACGCCTTTCCTTTTGAAAATCGGTATAGTTTTGACAAAGTTATAGGTTCGGAACGTTTTGACATAGTTATAGGTTCGGAAAATTTTGATAAAGTTATAGGTTCGGAAAGTTTTGACATAAATTTCAAAAAAAAAAACATTTTCAATTATGAATGCGGTTTAATTATTGAGATCGAGCCACGACTAAAACGCCTTTCCTTTTGAAAATCGGTTCAGTTTTGACAAAGTTATAGGTTCGGAAAGTTTTGACAAAGTTATAGCTTCGGAAAAATTTGATAAAGTTATAAGTTCGGAAAGTTTTGTCATAAATTTCAAAAAAAAAAACATTTCCAACTTTGAATGCGGTTTAATTATTGAGATCGAGCCACGACTAAAACGCCTTTCCTTTTGAAAATCGGTTCAGTTTTGACAAAGTTATAGGTTCGGAAAGTTTTGACAAAGTTATAGGTTCGGAAAAATTTGATAAAGTTATAAGTTCGGAAAGTTTAGTCATAAATTTCGAAAAAAAAAACATTTCCAACTATAAAAGCCGTATAATTATTGAGAACGAGCCACGACTAAAACGCCTTTCCTTTCGAAAATCGGTTCAGTTTTGACAAAGTTATAGGTTCGGAAAGTTTTAAAAAAGTTATAAGTTCGGAAAGTTTTAAAAAAGTTATATGTTCGGAAAGTTTTAACATGAATTTAAAAAAAAAAACATTTTCAATTATGAATGCGGTTTAATTATTGAGATCGAGCCACGACTAAAACGCCTTTCCTTTTGAAAATCGGTATAGTTTTGACAAAGTTATAGGTTCGGAAAGTTTTAAAAAAGTTATAAGTTCGGAAAGTTTTAAAAAAGTTATAGGTTCGGAAAGTTTTAACATGAATTTAAAAAAAAAAACATTTTCAATTATGAATGCGGTTTAATTATTGAGATCGAGCCACGACTAAAACGCCTTTCCTTTTGAAAATCGGTATAGTTTTGACAAAGTTATAGGTTCGGAACGTTTTGACATAGTTATAGGTTCGGAAAGTTTTGACAAAGTTATAGGTTCGGAAAGTTTTAACATGAATTTAAAAAAAAAAAACATTTTCAATTATGAATGCGGTTTAATTATTGAGATCGAGCCACGACTAAAACGCCTTTCCTTTTGAAAATCGGTTCAGTTTTGACAAAGTTATAGGTTCAAAGTTTTGACAAAGTTATAGGTTCGGAAAGTTTTGACAGGAATTTCGAAAAAAAAACATTTTCAACTTTGAATGCGGTTTAATTATTGAGATCGAGCCACGACTAAAACGCCTTTCCTTTTGAAAATCGGTTCAGTTTTGACAAAGTTATAGGTTCGGAAAGTTTTGACATAGTTATAGGTTCGGAAAGTTTTGACAAAGTTATAGGTTCGGAAAGTTTTAACATGAATTTAAAAAAAAAAAACATTTTCAATTATGAATGCGGTTTAATTATTGAGATCGAGCCACGACTAAAACGCCTTTCCTTTTGAAAATTGGTTCAGTTTTGACAAAGTTATAGGTTCGGAAAGTTTTGACAAAGTTATAGCTTCGGAAAAAATTGATAAAGTTATAAGTTCGGAAAGTTTTGTCATAAATTTCCAAAAAAAAAAACATTTCCAACTTTGAATGCTGTTTAATTATTGAGATCGAGCCACGACTAAAACGCCTTTCCTTTTGAAAATCGATTCAGTTTTGACAAAGTTATATGTTCGGAAAGTAATGACAAAGTTATAGGTTATAAAACGCCTTTCCTTTTGAAAATCGGTTCAGTTTTGACAAAGTTATAGGTCCGGAAAGTTCTGACATAGTTATAGGTTCGGAAAGTTTTGACAAAGTTATAGGTTCGGAAAGTTTTGACATAAATTTAAAAAAAAAAACATTTTCAATTATGAATGCGGTTTAATTATTGAGATCGAGCCACGACTAAAACGCCTTTCCTTTTGAAAATCGGTTCAGTTTTGACAAAGTTATAGGTTCGGAAAGTTTTGACAAAGTTATAGGTTCGGAAAATTTTGATAAAGTTATAAGTTCGGAAAGTTTTAGTCATAAATTTCGAAAAAAAAAACATTTTCAACTATGAATGCGGTTTAATTATTGAGATCGAGCCACGACTAAAACGCCTTTCCTTTTGAAAATCGGTTCAGTTTTGACAAAGTTATAGGTTCGGAAAGTTTTGACAAAGTTATAGGTTCGGAAAATTTTGACAAAGTTATAGGTTCGGAAAGTTTTAACATGAATTTCGAAAAAAAAAACATTTTCAATTATGAATGCGGTTTAATTATTGAGATCGAGCCACGACTAAAACGCCTTTCCTTTTGAAAATCGGTACAGTTTTGACAAAGTTATAGGTTCGGAAAGTTTTAACATGAATTTAAAAAAAAAAAACATTTTCAATTATGAATACGGTTTAATTATTGAGATCGAGCCACGACTAAAACGCCTTTCCTTTTGAAAATCGGTATAGTTTTGACAAAGTTATAGGTTCGGAAAGTTTTGACATAGTTATAGGTTTGGAAAGTTTTGACAAAGTTATAGGTTCGGAAAGTTTTAACATGAATTTAAAAAAAAAAACATTTTCAATTATGAATGCGGTTTAATTATTGAGATCGAGCCACGACTAAAACGCCTTTCCTTTTGAAAATCGGTTCAGTTTTGACAAAGTTATAGGTTCGGAAAGTTTTGACAAAGTTATAGCTTCGGAAAAAATTGAAAAAGTTATAAGTTCGGAAAGTTTTGTCATAAATTTAAAAAAAAAAAAACATTTCCAACTTTGAATGTGGTTTAATTATTGAGATCGAGCCACGACTAAAACGCCTTTCCTTTTGAAAATCGGTTCAATTTTGACAAAGTTATAGGTTCGGAAAGTTTTGAAAAAGTTATAAGTTCGGAAAATTTTGAAAAAGTTATAAGTTCGGAAAGTTTTGACATAAATTTCAAAAAAAAAAACATTTCCAACTTTGAATGCGGTTTAATTATTGAGATCGAGCCACGACTAAAACGCCTTTCCTTTTGAAAATCGGTTCAGTTTTGACAAAGTTATAGGTTCGGAAAGTTATGACAAAGTTATAGGTTATAAAACGCCTTTCCTTTTGAAAATCGGTTCAGTTTTGACAAAGTTATAGGTTCGGAAAGTTTTAAAAAAGTTATAAGTTCGGAAAGTTTTGAAAAAGTTATATGTTCGGAAAGTTTTAACATGAATTTAAAAAAAAAAACATTTTCAATTATGAATGCGGTTTAATTATTGAGATCGAGCCACGACTAAAACGCCTTTCCTTTTGAAAATCGGTTCAGTTTTGACAAAGTTATAGGTTCGGAAAGTTTTAAAAAAGTTATAAGTTCGGAAAGTTTTGAAAAAGTTATAAGTTCGGAAAGTTTTGACATGAATTTAAAAAAAAAACATTTTCAATTATGAATGCGGTTTAATTATTGAGATCGAGCCACGACTAAAACGCCTTTCCTTTTGAAAATCGGTTCAGTTTTGACAAAGTTATAGGTTCGGAAAGTTTTGACATAGTTATAGGTTCGGAAAGTTTTGACAAAGTTATAGGTTCGGAAAGTTTTAACATGAATTTAAAAAAAAAAACATTTTCAATTATGAATGCGGTTTAATTATTGAGATCGAGCCACGACTAAAACGCCTTTCCTTTTGAAAATCGGTTCAGTTTTGACAAAGTTATAGGTTCGGAAAGTTTTGACAAAGTTATAGGTTCGGAAAGTTTTGACAAGTTTGATAAATTTCGAAAAAAAAACATTTTCAACTATGAATGCGGTTTAATTATTGAGATCGAGCCACGACTAAAACGCCTTTCCTTTTGAAAATCGATTCAGTTTTGACAAAGTTATATGTTCGGAAAGTAATGACAAAGTTATAGGTTATAAAACGCCTTTCCTTTTGAAAATCGGTTCAGTTTTGACAAAGTTATAGGTTCGGAAAGTTCTGACAAAGTTATAGGTTCGGAAAGTTTTGACAAAGTTATAGGTTCGGAAAGTTTTAACATGAATTTAAAAAAAAAAACATTTTCAATTATGAATGCGGTTTAATTATTGAGATCGAGCCACGACTAAAACGCCTTTCCTTTTGAAAATCGGTTCAGTTTTGACAAAGTTATAGGTTCGGAAAGTTTTGACAAAGTTATAGCTTCGGAAAATTTTGATAAAGTTATAAGTTCGGAAAGTTTTGTCATGAATTTCAAAAAAAAAAACATTTTCAACTTTGAATGCGGTTTAATTATTGAGATCGAGCCACGACTAAAACGCCTTTCCTTTTGAAAATCGGTTCAGTTTTGACAAAGTTATAGGTTCGGAAAGTTTTGACAAAGTTATAGGTTCGGAAAATTTTGATAAAGTTATAAGTTCGGAAAGTTTTGACATAAATTTCAAAAAAAAAAACATTTTCAATTATGAATGCGGTTTAATTATTGAGATCGAGCCACGACTAAAACGCCTTTCCTTTTGAAAATCGGTTCAGTTTTGACAAAGTTATAGGTTCGGAAAGTTTTAACAAAGTTATAGGTTCGGAAAGTTTTAAAAAAGTTATAGGTTCGGAAAGTTTTAACATAAATTTAAAAAAAAAAACATTTTCAATTATGAATGCGGTTTAATTATTGAGATCGAGCCACGACTAAAACGCCTTTCCTTTTGAAAATCGGTTCAGTTTTGACAAAGTTATAGGTTCGGAAAGTTTTAACATGAATTTAAAAAAAAAAAACATTTTCAACTATGAATGCGGTTTAATTATTGAGATCGAGCCACGACTAAAACGCCTTTCCTTTTGAAAATCGGTTCAGTTTTGACAAAGTTATAGGTTCGGAAAGTTTTGACAATAGTTATAGGTTCGGAAAGTTTTGATAAAGTTATAGGTTCGGAAAGTTTTAACATGAATTTAAAAAAAAAAACATTTTCAATTATGAATGCGGTTTAATTATTGAGATCGAGCCACGACTAAAACGCCTTTCCTTTTGAAAATCGGTTCAGTTTTGACAAAGTTATAGGTTCGGAAAGTTTTGACAAAGTTATAGGTTCGGAAAATTTTGAAAAAGTTATAAGTTCGGAAAGTTTTGACATAAATTTAAAAAAAAAAAACATTTCCAACTTATGAATGCGGTTTAATTATTGAGATCGAGCCACGACTAAAACGCCTTTCCTTTTGAAAATCGGTTCAGTTTTGACAAAGTTATAGGTTCGGAAAGTTTTGACAAAGTTATAGGTTCGGAAAAATTTGATAAAGTTATAGAGTTCGGAAAGTTTTGACAAAGTTATAGGTTCGGAAAGTTTTAACATGAATTTAAAAAAAAAAACATTTTCAATTATGAATGCGGTTTAATTATTGAGATCGAGCCACGACTAAAACGCCTTTCCTTTTGAAAATCGGTTCAGTTTTGACAAAGTTATAGGTTCGGAAAGTTTTGACAAAGTTATAGGTTCGGAAAATTTTGATAAAGTTATAAGTTCGGAAAGTTTTGTCATAAATTTCAAAAAAAAAAAGCATTTTCAACTTTGAATGCGGTTTAATTATTGAGATCGAGCCACGACTAAAACGCCTTTCCTTTTGAAAATCGATTCAGTTTTGACAAAGTTATATGTTCGGAAAG
This sequence comes from Scaptomyza reducta, assembly GCA_035044485.1. Taxonomy (NCBI): domain Eukaryota; kingdom Metazoa; phylum Arthropoda; class Insecta; order Diptera; family Drosophilidae; genus Scaptomyza; species Scaptomyza reducta. The sequence goes on along the minus strand of JAWNNV010000658.1, from coordinate 16,362 downwards.
TAATGACAAAGTTATAGGTTATAAAACGCCTTTCCTTTTGAAAATCGGTTCAGTTTTGACAAAGTTATAGGTCCGGAAAGTTCTGACATAGTTATAGGTTCGGAAAGTTTTGACAAAGTTATAGGTTCGGAAAGTTTTAACATAAATTTAAAAAAAAAAACATTTTCAATTATGAATGCGGTTTAATTATTGAGATCGAGCCACGACTAAAACGCCTTTCCTTTTGAAAATCGGTTCAGTTTTGACAAAGTTATAGGCTCGGAAAGTTTTGACAAAGTTATAGCTTCGGAAAAATTTGATAAAGTTATAAGTTCGGAAAGTTTTGTCATAAATTTCGAAAAAAAAAAAACATTTCGAACTTTGAATGCGGTTTAATTATTGAGATCGAGCCACGACTAAAACGCCTTTCCTTTTGAAAATCGGTTCAGTTTTGACAAAGTTATAGGTTCGGAAAGTTTTGACATGAATTTAAAAAAAAAAACATTTTCAATTATGAATGCGGTTTAATTATTGAGATCGAGCCACGACTAAAACGCCTTTCCTTTTGAAAATCGGTTCAGTTTTGACAAAGTTATAGGTTCGGAAAGTTTTGACAAAGTTATAAGTTCGGAAAGTTTTAAAAAAGTTATAGGTTCGGAAAGTTTTAACATGAATTTAAAAAAAAAAACATTTTCAATTATGAATGCGGTTTAATTATTGAGATCGAGCCACGACTAAAACGCCTTTCCTTTTGAAAATCGGTTCAGTTTTGACAAAGTTATAGGTTCGGAAAGTTTTGAAAAGTTATAGGTTCGGAAAGTTTTGATAAATTTAAAAAAGTTATATGTTCGGAAAGTTTTAACATGAATTTAAAAAAAAAAACATTTTCAATTATGAATGCGGTTTAATTATTGAGATCGAGCCACGACTAAAACGCCTTTCCTTTTGAAAATCGGTTCAGTTTTGACAAAGTTATAGGTTCGGAAAGTTTTAAAAAAGTTATCAGTTCGGAAAGTTTTAAAAAAGTTATAGGTTCGGAAAGTTTTAACATGAATTTAAAAAAAAAAACATTTTCAATTATGAATGCGGTTTAATTATTGAGATCGAGCCACGACTAAAACGCCTTTCCTTTTGAAAATCGGTTAGTTTTGACAAAGTTATAGGTTCGGAAAGTTTTGAAAAGTTATAGGTTCGGAAAGTTTTACATGAATTTAAAAAAAAAAACATTTTCAATTATGAATGCGGTTTAATTATTGAGATCGAGCCACGACTAAAACGCCTTTCCTTTTGAAAATCGGTTCAGTTTTGACAAATTATAGGTTCGGAAAGTTTTGACAAAGTTATAGGTTCGGAAAAAATTGAAAAAGTTATAAGTTCGGAAAGTTTTGTCATAAATTTCAAAAAAAAAAAACATTTCCAACTTTGAATGTGGTTTAATTATTGAGATCGAGCCACGACTAAAACGCCTTTCCTTTTGAAAATCGGTTCAGTTTTGACAAAGTTATAGGTTCGGAAAGTTTTAAAAAAAAGTTATAAGTTCGGAAAGTTTTGAAAAAGTTATAGGTTCGGAAAGTTTTGACATGAATTTCGAAAAAAAAACATTTCCAAATATGAAAGCAGTATAATTATTGAGAACGAGCCACGACTAAAACGCCTTTCCTTTCGAAAATCGGTTCAGTTTTGACAAAGTTATAGGTTCGGAAAGTTTTAAAAAAGTTATAAGTTCGGAAATTTTAAAAAAGTTATATGTTCGGAAAGTTTTAACATGAATTTAAAAAAAAAAACATTTTCAATTATGAATGCGGTTTAATTATTGAGATCGAGCCACGACTAAAACGCCTTTCCTTTTGAAAATCGGTTCAGTTTTGACAAAGTTATAGGTTCGGAAAGTTTTAAAAAAGTTATAAGTTCGGAAAGTTTTAAAAAAGTTATATGTTCGGAAAGTTTTAACATGAATTTAAAAAAAAAAACATTTTCAATTATGAATGCGGTTTAATTATTGAGATCGAGCCACGACTAAAACGCCTTTCCTTTTGAAAATCGGTATAGTTTTGACAAAGTTATAGGTTCGGAAAGTTTTAAAAAAGTTATCAGTTCGGAAAGTTTTGAAAAAGTTATAGGTTCGGAAAGTTTTAACATGAATTTAAAAAAAAAAACATTTTCAATTATGAATACGGTTTAATTATTGAGATCGAGCCACGACTAAAACGCCTTTCCTTTTGAAAATCGGTTTAGTTTTGACAAAGTTATAGGTTCGGAAAGTTTTGAAAAGTTATAGGTTCGGAAATTTTGATAAAGTTATAGTTCGGAAAGTTTTAACATGAATTTAAAAAAAAAAACATTTTCAATTTGAATGCGGTTTAATTATTGAGATCGAGCCACGACTAAAACGCCTTTCCTTTTGAAAATCGGTTCAGTTTTGACAAAGTTATAGGTTCGGAAAGTTTTGAAAAAAGTTATAAGTTCGGAAAGTTTTGAAAAAGTTATAGGTTCGGAAAGTTTTGAACATGAATTTAAAAAAAAAAACATTTCCAACTTATGAATGCGGTTTAATTATTGAGATCGAGCCACGACTAAAACGCCTTTCCTTTTGAAAATCGGTTCAGTTTTGACAAAGTTATAGGTTCGGAAAGTTTTGAAAAAAAGTTATAAGTTCGGAAATTTTTGAAAAAGTTATAAGTTCGGAAAGTTTTGACATGAATTTCAAAAAAAAAACATTTTCAATTATGAATGCGGTTTAATTATTGAGATCGAGCCACGACTAAAACGCCTTTCCTTTTGAAAATCGGTTCAGTTTTGACAAAGTTATAGGTTCGGAAAGTTTTAAAAAAGTTATAAGTTCGGAAAGTTTTAAAAAAGTTATATGTTCGGAAAGTTTTAACATGAATTTAAAAAAAAAAACATTTTCAATTATGAATGCGGTTTAATTATTGAGATCGAGCCACGACTAAAACGCCTTTCCTTTTGAAAATCGGTATAGTTTTGACAAAGTTATAGGTTCGGAAAGTTTTAAAAAAGTTATAAGTTCGGAAAGTTTTAAAAAAGTTATAGGTTCGGAAAGTTTTAACATGAATTTAAAAAAAAAAACATTTTCAATTATGAATGCGGTTTAATTATTGAGATCGAGCCACGACTAAAACGCCTTTCCTTTTGAAAATCGGTATAGTTTTGACAAAGTTATAGGTTCGGAAAGTTTTGACATAGTTATAGGTTCGGAAAGTTTTGACAAAGTTATAGGTTCGGAAAGTTTTAACATGAATTTAAAAAAAAAAACATTTTCAATTATGAATGCGGTTTAATTATTGAGATCGAGCCACGACTAAAACGCCTTTCCTTTTGAAAATCGGTTCAGTTTTGACAAAGTTATAGGTTCGGAAAGTTTTGACAAAGTTATAGGTTCGGAAAAATTTGAAAAAGTTATAAGTTCGGAAAGTTTTGTCATAAATTTAGAAAAAAAAAACATTTCCAACTTTGAATGCGGTTTAATTATTGAGAACGAGCCATTTTCCTTTTGAAAATCGATTCAGTTTTGACAAAGTTATAGGTTCGGAAAGTTTTGACATAAATTTAAAAAAAAAAAACATTTCCAACTTTGAATGCGGTTTAATTATTGAGATCGAGCCACGACTAAAACGCCTTTCCTTTTGAAAATCGGTTCAGTTTTGACAAAGTTATAGGTTCGGAAAGTTTTGACAAAGTTATAGGTTCGGAAAATTTTGAAAAAGTTATAGGTTCGGAAAGTTTTAACATGAATTTCAAAAAAAAAACATTTTCAATTATGAATGCGGTTTAATTATTGAGATCGAGCCACGACTAAAACGCCTTTCCTTTTGAAAATCGGTTCAGTTTTGACAAAGTTATAGGTTCGGAAAGTTTTGACAAAGTTATAGGTTCGGAAAGTTTTGAAAAAGTTATAGGTTCGGAAAGTTTTAACATGAATTTAAAAAAAAAAACATTTTCAATTATGAATGCGGTTTAATTATTGAGATCGAGCCACGACTAAAACGCCTTTCCTTTTGAAAATCGGTTCAGTTTTGACAAAGTTATAGGTTCGGAAAGTTTTAACAAAGTTATAGGTTCGGAAAATTTTGAAAAAGTTATAAGTTCGGAAAGTTTTAACATGAATTTAAAAAAAAAAACATTTTCAATTATGAATGCGGTTTAATTATTGAGATCGAGCCACGACTAAAACGCCTTTCCTTTTGAAAATCGGTTCAGTTTTGACAAAGTTATAGGTTCGGAAAGTTTTAAAAAAGTTATCAGTTCGGAAAGTTTTAAAAAAGTTATAGGTTCGGAAAGTTTTAACATGAATTTAAAAAAAAAAACATTTTCAATTATGAATACGGTTTAATTATTGAGATCGAGCCACGACTAAAACGCCTTTCCTTTTGAAAATCGGTATAGTTTTGACAAAGTTATAGGTTCGGAAAGTTTTGATATAGTTATAGGTTTGGAAAGTTTTGACAAAGTTATAGGTTCGGAAAGTTTTGTCATAAATTTAAAAAAAAAAAAACATTTCCAACTTATGAATGCGGTTTAATTATTGAGATCGAGCCACGACTAAAACGCCTTTCCTTTTGAAAATCGGTTCAGTTTTGACAAAGTTATAGGTTCGGAAAGTTTTGATAAAGTTATAGGTTCGGAAAGTTTTGAAAAAGTTATAGGTTCGGAAAGTTTTAACATGAATTTAAAAAAAAAAACATTTTCAATTATGAATGCGGTTTAATTATTGAGATCGAGCCACGACTAAAACGCCTTTCCTTTTGAAAATCGGTTCAGTTTTAACAAAGTTATAGGTTCGGAAAGTTTTGACAAAGTTATAGGTTCGGAAAAATTTGATAAAGTTATAAGTTCGGAAAGTTTTGTCATAAATTTAGAAAAAAAAAACATTTCCAACTATGAAAGCCGTATAATTATTGAGAACGAGCCATTTTCCTTTTGAAAATCGGTTCAGTTTTGACAAAGTTATAGGTTCGGAAAGTTTTGACATAAATTTCAAAAAAAAAAAAAACATTTTCAACTTTGAATGTGGTTTAATTATTGAGATCGAGCCACGACTAAAACGCCTTTCCTTTTGAAAATCGGTTCAGTTTTGACAAAGTTATAGGTTCGGAAAGTTTTGACAAAGTTATAGGTTCGGAAAAATTTGATAAAGTTATAAGTTCGGAAAGTTTTGTCATAAATTTCCAAAAAAAAAAACATTTTCAACTATGAATGCGGTTTAATTATTGAGATCGAGCCACGACTAAAACGCCTTTCCTTTTGAAAATCGGTTCAGTTTTGACAAAGTTATAGGTTCGGAAAGTTTTGACAAAGTTATAGGTTCGGAAAATTTTGATAAAGTTATAGGTTCGGAAAGTTTTAACATGAATTTAAAAAAAAAACATTTTCAATTATGAATGCGCGTTTAATTATTGAGATCGAGCCACGACTAAAACGCCTTTCCTTTTGAAAATCGGTTCAGTTTTGACAAAGTTATAGGTTCGGAAAGTTTTAACAAAGTTATAGGTTCGGAAAATTTTGATAAAGTTATAAGTTCGGAAAGTTTTGACATAAATTTCAAAAAAAAAAACATTTCCAACTATGAATGCGGTTTAATTATTGAGATCGAGCCACGACTAAAACGCCTTTCCTTTTGAAAATCGGTTCAGTTTTGACAAAGTTATAGGTTCGGAAAGTTTTAAAAAAGTTATAGGTTCGGAAAGTTTTAAAAAAGTTATATGTTCGGAAAGTTTTAACATGAATTTAAAAAAAAAACATTTTCAATTATGAATGCGGTTTAATTATTGAGATCGAGCCACGACTAAAACGCCTTTCCTTTTGAAAATCGGTTAGTTTTGACAAAGTTATAGGTTCGGAAAGTTTTAAAAAAGTTATCAGTTCGGAAAGTTTTAAAAAAGTTATAGGTTCGGAAAGTTTGAACATGAATTTAAAAAAAAAAACATTTTCAATTATGAATACGGTTTAATTATTGAGATCGAGCCACGACTAAAACGCCTTTCCTTTTGAAAATCGGTATAGTTTTGACAAAGTTATAGGTTCGGAACGTTTTGATATAGTTATAGGTTTGGAAAGTTTTGACAAAGTAATAGGTTCGGAAAGTTTTGTCATAAATTTAAAAAAAAAAAAAACATTTCCAACTTTGAATGTGGTTTAATTATTGAGATCGAGCCACGACTAAAACGCCTTTCCTTTTGAAAATCGGTTCAGTTTTGACAAAGTTATAGGTTCGGAAAGTTTTGACAAAGTTATAGGTTCGGAAAAATTTGATAAAGTTATAAGTTCGGAAAGTTTTGACATAAATTTCCAAAAAAAAAAACATTTCCAACTTTGAATGCGGTTTAATTATTGAGATCGAGCCACGACTAAAACGCCTTTCCTTTTGAAAATCGGTTCAGTTTTGACAAAGTTATAGGTTCGGAAAGTTTTGACAAAGTTATAGGTTCGGAAAATTTTGATAAAGTTATAAGTTCGGAAAGTTTTGTCATAAATTTCGAAAAAAAAAACATTTCCAACTATGAATGCGGTTTAATTATTGAGATCGAGCCACGACTAAAACGCCTTTCCTTTTGAAAATCGGTTCAGTTTTGACAAAGTTATAGGTTCGGAAAGTTTTAAAAAAGTTATAAGTTCGGAAAGTTTTAAAAAAGTTATAGGTTCGGAAAGTTTTAACATGAATTTAAAAAAAAAAACATTTTCAATTATGAATACGGTTTAATTATTGAGATCGAGCCACGACTAAAACGCCTTTCCTTTTGAAAATCGGTTCAGTTTTGACAAAGTTATAGGTTCGGAAAGTTTTGATAAAGTTATAGGTTCGGAAAGTTTTGACAAAGTTATAGGTTCGGAAAGTTTTAACATAAATTTAAAAAAAAAAACATTTTCAATTATGAATGCGGTTTAATTATTGAGATCGAGCCACGACTAAAACGCCTTTCCTTTTGAAAATCGGTTCAGTTTTGACAAAGTTATAGGTTCGGAAAGTTTTGACAAAGTTATAGGTTCGGAAAAATTTGATAAAGTTATAAGTTCGGAAAGTTTTGTCATAAATTTAGAAAAAAAAAACATTTCCAACTATGAAAGCCGTTTAATTATTGAGAACGAGCCATTTTCCTTTTGAAAATCGGTTCAGTTTTGACAAAGTTATAGGTTCGGAAAGTTTTGTCATAAATTTCAAAAAAAAAAAAACATTTCCAACTTTGAATGTGGTTTAATTATTGAGATCGAGCCACGACTAAAACGCCTTTCCTTTTGAAAATCGGTTCAGTTTTGACAAAGTTATAGGTTCGGAAAGTTTTGACAAAGTTATAGGTTCGGAAAAATTTGATAAAGTTATAAGTTCGGAAAGTTTTGTCATAAATTTCCAAAAAAAAAAACATTTCCAACTTTGAATGCGGTTTAATTATTGAGATCGAGCCACGACTAAAACGCCTTTCCTTTTGAAAATCGGTTCAGTTTTGACAAAGTTATAGGTTCGGAAAGTTTTGACAAAGTTATAGGTTCGGAAAATTTTGATAAAGTTATAAGTTCGGAAAGTTTTGTCATAAATTTCGAAAAAAAAAACATTTTCAACTTTAAATGCGGTTTAATTATTGAGATCGAGCCACGACTAAAACGCCTTTCCTTTTGAAAATCGGTTCAGTTTTGACAAAGTTATAGGTTCGGAAAGTTTTAAAAAAGTTATAAGTTCGGAAAGTTTTAAAAAAGTTATATGTTCGGAAAGTTTTAACATGAATTTAAAAAAAAAAACATTTTCAATTATGAATGCGGTTTAATTATTGAGATCGAGCCACGACTAAAACGCCTTTCCTTTTGAAAATCGGTTCAGTTTTGACAAAGTTATAGGTTCGGAAAGTTTTAAAAAAGTTATAAGTTCGGAAAGTTTTGAAAAAGTTATATGTTCGGAAAGTTTTAACATGAATTTAAAAAAAAAAACATTTTCAATTATGAATGCGGTTTAATTATTGAGATCGAGCCACGACTAAAACGCCTTTCCTTTTGAAAATCGGTTTAGTTTTGACAAAGTTATAGGTTCGGAAAGTTTTAAAAAAGTTATCAGTTCGGAAAGTTTTAAAAAAGTTATAGGTTCGGAAAGTTTTAACATGAATTTAAAAAAAAAAAACATTTTCAATTATGAATACGGTTTAATTATTGAGATCGAGCCACGACTAAAACGCCTTTCCTTTTGAAAATCGGTTCAGTTTTGACAAAGTTATAGGTTCGGAACGTTTTGATATAGTTATAGGTTCGGAAAGTTTTGACAAAGTTATAGGTTCGGAAAGTTTTATCATAAATTTAAAAAAAAAAAACATTTTCAACTATGAATGCGGTTTAATTATTGAGATCGAGCCACGACTAAAACGCCTTTCCTTTTGAAAATCGGTTCAGTTTTGACAAAGTTATAGGTTCGGAAAGTTTTGACAAAGTTATAGGTTCGGAAAGTTTTGACAAAGTTATAGGTTCGGAAAGTTTTAACATGAATTTAAAAAAAAAAACATTTTCAATTATGAATGCGGTTTAATTATTGAGATCGAGCCACGACTAAAACGCCTTTCCTTTTGAAAATCGGTTCAGTTTTGACAAAGTTATAGGTTCGGAAAGTTTTGACAAAGTTATAGGTTCGGAAAAATTTGATAAAGTTATAAGTTCGGAAAGTTTAGTCATAAATTTAGAAAAAAAAAACATTTCCAACTATGAATGCGGTATAATTATTGAGAACGAGCCAGATTTTCCTTTTGAAAATCGGTTCAGTTTTGACAAAGTTATAGGTTCGGAAAGTTTTGTCATAAATTTCAAAAAAAAAAAAAACATTTTCAACTTTGAATGTGGTTTAATTATTGAGATCGAGCCACGACTAAAACGCCTTTCCTTTTGAAAATCGGTTCAGTTTTGACAAAGTTATAGGTTCGGAAAGTTTTGACAAAGTTATAGGTTCGGAAAAATTTGATAAAGTTATAAGTTCGGAAAGTTTTGTCATAAATTTCCAAAAAAAAAAACATTTTCAACTTTGAATGCGGTTTAATTATTGAGATCGAGCCACGACTAAAACGCCTTTCCTTTTGAAAATCGGTTCAGTTTTGACAAAGTTATAGGTTCGGAAAGTTTTGAAAAAGTTATAAGTTCGGAAAGTTTTGAAAAAGTTATATGTTCGGAAAGTTTTAACATGAATTTAAAAAAAAAAACATTTTCAATTATGAATGCGGTTTAATTATTGAGATCGAGCCACGACTAAAACGCCTTTCCTTTTGAAAATCGGTTCAGTTTTGACAAAGTTATAGGTTCGGAAAGTTTTGAAAAAGTTATATGTTCGGAAAGTTTTAAAAAAGTTATATGTTCGGAAAGTTTTAACATGAATTTAAAAAAAAAAACATTTTCAATTATGAATGCGGTTTAATTATTGAGATCGAGCCACGACTAAAACGCCTTTCCTTTTGAAAATCGGTATAGTTTTGACAAAGTTATAGGTTCGGAAAGTTTTAAAAAAGTTATCAGTTCGGAAAGTTTTAAAAAAGTTATAGGTTCGGAAAGTTTTAACATGAATTTAAAAAAAAAAAACATTTTCAATTATGAATGCGGTTTAATTATTGAGATCGAGCCACGACTAAAACGCCTTTCCTTTTGAAAATCGGTATAGTTTTGACAAAGTTATAGGTTCGGAAAGTTTTGATATAGTTATAGGTTTGGAAAGTTTTGACAAAGTTATAGGTTCGGAAAGTTTTGTCATGAATTTAAAAAAAAAAAAAACATTTTCAACTTTGAATGCGGTTTAATTATTGAGATCGAGCCACGACTAAAACGCCTTTCCTTTTGAAAATCGGTTTAGTTTTGACAAAGTTATAGGTTCGGAAAGTTTTGATATAGTTATAGGTTCGGAAAGTTTTGACAAAGTTATAGGTTCGGAAAGTTTTAACATGAATTTAAAAAAAAAAACATTTTCAATTATGAATGCGGTTTAATTATTGAGATCGAGCCACGACTAAAACGCCTTTCCTTTTGAAAATCGGTTCAGTTTTGACAAAGTTATAGGTTCGGAAAGTTTTGACAAAGTTATAGGTTCGGAAAAATTTGATAAAGTTATAAGTTCGGAAAGTTTTGTCATAAATTTAGAAAAAAAAACATTTCCAACTATGAAAGCCGTATAATTATTGAGAAAGAGCCATTTTCCTTTTGAAAATCGGTTCAGTTTTGACAAAGTTATAGGTTCGGAAAGTTTTGTCATAAATTTAAAAAAAAAATAAAAAATTTCCAACTTTGAATGTGGTTTAATTATTGAGATCGAGCCACGACTAAAACGCCTTTCCTTTTGAAAATCGGTTCAGTTTTGACAAAGTTATAGGTTCGGAAAGTTTTGACAAAGTTATAGGTTCGGAAAATTTTGATAAAGTTATAAGTTCGGAAAGTTTTGACATAAATTTCAAAAAAAAAACATTTTCAACTTTGAATGCGGTTTAATTATTGAGATCGAGCCACGACTAAAACGCCTTTCCTTTTGAAAATCGGTTCAGTTTTGACAAAGTTATAGGTTCGGAAAGTTTTGACAAAGTTATAGGTTCGGAAAAATTTGATAAAGTTATAAGTTCGGAAAGTTTAGACATAAATTTCGAAAAAAAAAACATTTCCAACTATGAATGCGGTATAATTATTGAGAACGAGCCACGACTAAAACGCCTTTCCTTTCGAAAATCGGTTCAGTTTTGACAAAGTTATAGGTTCGGAAAGTTTTAAAAAAGTTATAAGTTCGGAAAGTTTTAAAAAAGTTATATGTTCGGAAAGTTTTAACATGAATTTAAAAAAAAAAACATTTTCAATTATGAATGCGGTTTAATTATTGAGATCGAGCCACGACTAAAACGCCTTTCCTTTTGAAAATCGGTTAGTTTTGACAAAGTTATAGGTTCGGAAAGTTTTAAAAAAGTTATAAGTTCGGAAAGTTTTAAAAAAGTTATAGGTTCGGAAAGTTTTAACATGAATTTAAAAAAAAAAACATTTTCAATTATGAATGCGGTTTAATTATTGAGATCGAGCCACGACTAAAACGCCTTTCCTTTTGAAAATCGGTATAGTTTTGACAAAGTTATAGGTTCGGAAAGTTTTGATATAGTTATAGGTTTGGAAAGTTTTGACAAAGTTATAGGTTCGGAAAGTTTTGTCATGAATTTAAAAAAAAAAAACATTTTCAACTTTGAATGTGGTTTAATTATTGAGATCGAGCCACGACTAAAACGCCTTTCCTTTTGAAAATCGGTTCAGTTTTGACAAAGTTATAGGTTCGGAAAGTTTTGACAAAGTTATAGCTTCGGAAAAATTTGATAAAGTTATAAGTTCGGAAAGTTTTGTCATAAATTTCCAAAAAAAAAAACATTTCCAACTTTGAATGCGGTTTAATTATTGAGATCGAGCCACGACTAAAACGCCTTTCCTTTTGAAAATCGGTTCAGTTTTGACAAAGTTATAGGTTCGGAAAGTTTTGACAAAGTTATAGGTTCGGAAAAATTTGATAAAGTTATAAGTTCGGAAAGTTTAGTCATAAATTTCGAAAAAAAAAACATTTCCAACTATAAAAGCCGTATAATTATTGAGATCGAGCCACGACTAAAACGCCTTTCCTTTTGAAAATCGGTTCAGTTTTGACAAAGTTATAGGTTCGGAAAGTTTTGAAAAAGTTATAGGTTCGGAAAGTTTTGACAAAGTTATAGGTTCGGAAAGTTTTAACATGAATTTAAAAAAAAAAACATTTTCAATTATGAATGCGGTTTAATTATTGAGATCGAGCCACGACTAAAACGCCTTTCCTTTTGAAAATCGGTACAGTTTTGACAAAGTTATAGGTTCGGAAAGTTTTGAAAAGTTATAAGTTCGGAAAGTTTTAAAAAAGTTATAGTTCGGAAAGTTTTAACATGAATTTAAAAAAAAAAACATTTTCAATTATGAATGCGGTTTAATTATTGAGATCGAGCCACGACTAAAACGCCTTTCCTTTTGAAAATCGGTATAGTTTTGACAAAGTTATAGGTTCGGAAAGTTTTGACAAAGTTATAGGTTCGGAAAATTTTAACATGAATTTAAAAAAAAAAACATTTTCAATTATGAATGCGGTTTAATTATTGAGATCGAGCCACGACTAAAACGCCTTTCCTTTTGAAAATCGGTTCAGTTTTGACAAAGTTATAGGTTCGGAAAGTTTTGACAAAGTTATAGGTTCGGAAAATTTTGATAAAGTTATAAGTTCGGAAAGTTTTGTCATAAATTTCAAAAAAAAAAACCATTTCGAACTTTGAATGCGGTTTAATTATTGAGATCGAGCCACGACTAAAACGCCTTTCCTTTTGAAAATCGGTTCAGTTTTGACAAAGTTATAGGTTCGGAAAGTTTTAAAAAAGTTATAAGTTCGGAAAGTTTTAAAAAAGTTATAGGTTCGGAAAGTTTAACATGAATTTAAAAAAAAAACATTTTCAATTATGAATGCGGTTTAATTATTGAGATCGAGCCACGACTAAAACGCCTTTCCTTTTGAAAATCGGTATAGTTTTGACAAAGTTATAGGTTCGGAAAGTTTTGACATAGTTATAGGTTTGGAAAGTTTTGACAAAGTTATAGGTTCGGAAAGTTTTAACATGAATTTTAAAAAAAAAAACATTTTCAATTATGAATGCGGTTTAATTATTGAGATCGAGCCACGACTAAAACGCCTTTCCTTTTGAAAATCGGTTCAGTTTTGACAAAGTTATAGGTTCGGAAAGTTTTGACAAAGTTATAGGTTCGGAAAAATTGATAAAGTTATAAGTTCGGAAAGTTTTGTCATAAATTTAAAAAAAAAAAACATTTTCAACTATGAATGCGGTTTAATTATTGAGATCGAGCCACGACTAAAACGCCTTTCCTTTTGAAAATCGGTTCAGTTTTGACAAAGTTATAGGTTCGGAAAGTTTTGACAAAGTTATAGGTTCGGAAAATTTTGAAAAAGTTATAGGTTCGGAAAGTTTTAGTCATGAATTTCAAAAAAAAAAACATTTTCAACTTTGAATGCGGTTTAATTATTGAGATCGAGCCACGACTAAAACGCCTTTCCTTTTGAAAATCGGTTCAGTTTTGACAAAGTTATAGGTTCGGAAAGTTTTGACAAAGTTATAGGTTCGGAAAAATTTGACAAAGTTATAAGTTCGGAAAGTTTTGTCATGAATTTCAAAAAAAAAACATTTTCAACTTTGAATGCGGTTTAATTATTGAGATCGAGCCACGACTAAAACGCCTTTCCTTTTGAAAATCGGTTCAGTTTTGACAAAGTTATAGGTTCGGAAAGTTTTGACAAAGTTATAGGTTCGGAAAATTTTGATAAAGTTATAAGTTCGGAAAGTTTTGACATAAATTTCGAAAAAAAAAAACATTTTCAACTTTGAATGCGGTTTAATTATTGAGATCGAGCCACGACTAAAACGCCTTTCCTTTTGAAAATCGGTTCAGTTTTGACAAAGTTATAGGTTCGGAAAGTTTTGACAAAGTTATAGGTTCGGAAAAATTTGATAAAGTTATAAGTTCGGAAAGTTTTAACATTTCGAAAAAAAAAAACATTTCCAACTTTGAATGCGGTTTAATTATTGAGATCGAGCCACGACTAAAACGCCTTTCCTTTTGAAAATCGGTTCAGTTTTGACAAAGTTATAGGTTCGGAAAGTTTTGAAAAAGTTATAGGTTCGGAAAATTTTGAAAAGTTATATGTTCGGAAAGTTTTAACATAAATTTAAAAAAAAAAACATTTTCAATTTTGAATGCGGTTTAATTATTGAGATCGAGCCACGACTAAAACGCCTTTCCTTTTGAAAATCGGTTCAGTTTTGACAAAGTTATAGGTTCGGAAAGTTTTGACAAAGTTATAGGTTCGGAAAAATTTGATAAAGTTATAAGTTCGGAAAGTTTTGACATCGAGCCACGACTAAAACGCCTTTCCTTTTGAAAATCGGTTCAGTTTTGACAAAGTTATAGGATTCCTTGAAAGTTCTTGACATAGTTATAGGTTCGGAAAGTTTTGACAAAGTTATAGGTTCGGAAAGTTTTAACATGAATTTAAAAAAAAAAACATTTTCAATTATGAATGCGGTTTAATTATTGAGATCGAGCCACGACTAAAACGCCTTTCCTTTTGAAAATCGGTTCAGTTTTGACAAAGTTATAGGTTCGGAAAGTTTTAAAAAAGTTATAGGTTCGGAAAGTTTTGAAAAAGTTATAGGTTCGGAAAGTTTTAACATAAATTTAAAAAAAAAAACATTTTCAATTATGAATTCGGTTTAATTATTGAGATCGAGCCACGACTAAAACGCCTTTCCTTTTGAAAATCGGTTTAGTTTTGACAAAGTTATAGGTTCGGAAAGTTTTGACAAAGTTATAGGTTCGGAAAAATTTAACATGAATTTAAAAAAAAAAAAACATTTTCAATTATGAATGCGGTTTAATTATTGAGATCGAGCCACGACTAAAACGCCTTTCCTTTTGAAAATCGGTTCAGTTTTGACAAAGTTATAGGTTCGGAAAGTTTTGACAAAGTTATAGGTTCGGAAAATTTTGATAAAGTTATATGTTCGGAAAGTTTTGTCATAAATTTCCAAAAAAAAAAACCATTTCCAACTTTGAATGCGGTTTAATTATTGAGATCGAGCCACGACTAAAACGCCTTTCCTTTTGAAAATCGGTTCAGTTTTGACAAAGTTATAGGTTCGGAAAGTTTTAAAAAAGTTATAAGTGGGTTCGAAAGTTTTAACTGAAAAAAAAAAAACATTTTCAATTATGAATGCGGTTTAATTATTGAGATCGAGCCACGACTAAAACGCCTTTCCTTTTGAAAATCGGTATAGTTTTGACAAAGTTATAGGTTCGGAAAGTTTTGACAAAGTTATAGGTTTGGAAAGTTTTGACAAAGTAATAGGTTCGGAAAGTTTTAACATGAATTTTAAAAAAAAAAACATTTTCAATTATGAATGCGGTTTAATTATTGAGATCGAGCCACGACTAAAACGCCTTTCCTTTTGAAAATCGGTTCAGTTTTGACAAAGTTATAGGTTCGGAAAGTTTTGACAAAGTTATAGCTTCGGAAAAATTGGAAAAGTTATAAGTTCGGAAAGTTTTGTCATAAATTTAAAAAAAAAAGAACATTTCCAACTTTGAATGTGGTTTAATTATTGAGATCGAGCCACGACTAAAACGCCTTTCCTTTTGAAAATCGATTCAATTTTGACAAAGTTATATGTTCGGAAAGTATTGACAAAGTTATAGGTTCGGAAAAAATTGACAAAGTTATAGTTATAGGTTCGGAAAGTTTTGACAAAGTTATAGGTTCGGAAAAATTTGAAAAAGTTATAAGTTCGGAAAGTTTTGTCATAAATTTCAAAAAAAAAAACATTTCCAACTTTGAATGTGGTTTAATTATTGAGATCGAGCCACGACTAAAACGCCTTTCCTTTTGAAAATCGGTTCAGTTTTGACAAAGTTATAGGTTCGGAAAGTTTTGACAAAGTTATAGGTTCGGAAAAATTTGAAAAAGTTATAAGTTCGGAAAGTTTTGTCATAAATTTCCAAAAAAAAAACATTTCCAACTTTGAATGCGGTTTAATTATTGAGATCGAGCCACGACTAAAACGCCTTTCCTTTTGAAAATCGATTCAGTTTTGACAAAGTTATATGTTCGGAAAGTAATGACAAAGTTATAGGTTATAAAACGCTTTCCTTTTGAAAATCGGTTCAGTTTTGACAAAGTTATAGGTCCGGAAAGTTCTGACATAGTTATAGGTTCGGAAAGTTTTGACAAAGTTATAGGTTCGGAAAGTTTTAACATAAATTTAAAAAAAAAAACATTTTCAATTATGAATGCGGTTTAATTATTGAGATCGAGCCACGACTAAAACGCCTTTCCTTTTGAAAATCGGTTCAGTTTTGACAAAGTTATAGGTTCGGAAAGTTTTGACAAAGTTATAGGTTCGGAAAAATTTGAAAAAGTTATAAGTTCGGAAAGTTTTGTCATAAATTTCGAAAAAAAAAACATTTTCAATTATGAATGCGGTTTAATTATTGAGATCGAGCCACGACTAAAACGCCTTTCCTTTTGAAAATCGGTTTAGTTTTGACAAAGTTATAGGTTCGGAAAGTTTTAAAAAAGTTATCAGTTCGGAAAGTTTTAAAAAAGTTATATGTTCGGAAAGTTTTAACATGAATTTAAAAAAAAACATTTTCAATTATGAATGCGGTTTAATTATTGAGATCGAGCCACGACTAAAACGCCTTTCCTTTTGAAAATCGGTTTAGTTTTGACAAAGTTATAGGTTCGGAAAGTTTTAAAAAAGTTATAAGTTCGGAAAGTTTTAAAAAAGTTATAGGTTCGGAAAGTTTTAACATGAA
>JAWNNV010000657.1:0-38682 GCA_035044485.1 Scaptomyza reducta | reverse complement strand
CTATAACTATGCCAAAACCTTCCGAACATATAACCTTGTCCAAAACTGAACCGATTTTCAAAAGGAAAGGCGATTTAGTCGTGGCTCGATCTCAATAATTAAACAGCATTCATAGTTGAAAATGTTTTTTTTTTTCGAAATTCATGTCAAAACTTTTTGAACCTATAACTTTGTCAATTTTTTCCGAACCTTTAGCTGTGTCAAAACTTTCCGAACCTATAACTTTGTCAAAACTTTCCGAACTTATAACTATGTCAAAACTTTCCGAACCTATAACTTTGTCGAAACTGAACCGATTTTCAAAAGGAAAGGCATTTTAGTCGTGGCTCGATCTCAATAATTAAGTCGAATTCATAGTTAGATATGTTTTTTTTTTTCCCAAATTTATGTTAAAACTTTCCGAACCTATAAATTTGTCAAAGCTTTCCAAACTTATAACTATGTCAAAACTTTCCTAACCCATAACTTTGTCGAAAATGAACCGATTTTCAAAAGGAAAGGCGTTTTAGTCGTGGCTCGATCTCAATAATTAAACCGCATTCATAGTTGGAAATGTTTTTTTTTTCGAAATTCATGTTAAAACTTTCCGAACCTGTAACTTTGTCAAAACTTTCCAAACCTATAACTATGCCAAAACTTTCCGAACAGATAATAACTTTGTCAAAACTCGAACCGATTTTCAAAACGAAAGGCGTTTTAGTCGTGGCTCGATCTCAATAATTAAACCGCATTCATAGTGGGAAATGTTTTTTTTTTCGAAATTCATGTTCAAATCTTTCCGAACCTGTAACTTTGTCAAAGCTTTCCAAACCTATAACTATGTCAAAACTTTCCGAACCTATAACTTTGTCAAAACTGAACCGATTTTCAAAAGGAAAGGCGTTTTAGTCGTGGCTCGATCTCAATAATTAAACCGCATTCATAGTTGGAAATGTTTTTTTTTTCGAAATTTATGTTAAAATTTTCCGAACCTATAAATTTGTCAAAACTTTCAGAACCTATAACTTTGTCAAAACTGAACCGATTTTCAAAAGGAAAGGCGTTTTAGTCGTGGCTCGATCTCAATAATTAAACCGCATTCATAGTTGGAAATGTTTTTTTTTTCGAAATTCATGTTAAAACTTTCCGAACCTGTAACTTTGTTAAAACTGAACCGATTTACAAAAGGAAAGGCGTTTTAGTCGTGGCTCGATCTCAATAATTAAACCGCATTCATAGTTGGAAATGTTTTTTTTCGAAATTTATGTTAAAATTTTCCGAACCTATAAATTTGTCAAAACTTTCCTAACCCATAACTTTGTCAAAACTGAACCGATTTTCAAAAGGAAAGGCGTTTTAGTCGTGGCTCGATCTCAATAATTAAACCGCATTCATAGTTGGAAATGTTTTTTTTTTCCAAATTCATGTCAAAACTTTCCGAACCTATAACTTTGTCAAAACTTTCCGAACCTATAACTTGTCAAAACTTTCCGAACCTATAACTTTGTCAAAACTGAACCGATTTTCAAAAGGAAAGGCGTTTTAGTCGTGGCTCGATCTCAATAATTAAACCGCATTCACAGTTGGAAATGTTTTTTTTTCGAAATTCATGTTAAAACTTTCCGAACCTGTAACTTTGTCAAAACTTTCCAAACCTATAACTATGCCAATACTTTCCGAACATATAACTTTGTCAAAACTGAACCGATTTTCAAAAGGAAAGGCGATTTAGTCGTGGCTCGATCTCAATAATTAAACAGCATTCATAGTTGAAAATGTTTTTTTTTTTCGAAATTCATGTCAAAACTTTTTGAACCTATAACTTTGTCAATTTTTTCCGAACCTTTAACTGTGTCAAAACTTTCCGAACCTATAACTTTGTCAAAACTTTCCGAACTTATAACTATGTCAAACTTTCCGAACCTATAACTTTGTCGAAACTGAACCGATTTTCAAAAGGAAAGGCATTTTAGTCGTGGCTCGATCTCAATAATTAAGTCGAATTCATAGTTAGATATGTTTTTTTTTTCCCAAATTTATGTTAAAACTTTCCGAACCTATAAATTTGTCAAAGCTTTCCAAACCTATAACTATGTCAAAACTTTCCGAACCTATAACTTTGTCAAAAATGAACCGATTTTCAAAAGGAAAGGCGTTTTAGTCGTGGCTCGATCTCAATAATTAAACCGCATTCATAGTTGGAAATGTTTTTTTTTTCGAAATTCATGTTAAAACTTTCCGAACCTGTAACTTTGTCAAAACTTTCCAAACCTAGAACTCAAAACTTTCCGAACATATAACTTTGTCAAAACTGAACCGATTTTCAAAACGAAAGGCGTTTTAGTCGTGGCTCGATCTCAATAATTAAACCGCATTCATAGTGGGCAATGTTTTTTTTTTCGAAATTCATGTTCAAATCTTTCCGAACCTGTAACTTTGTCAAAGCTTTCCAAACCTATAACTATGTCAAAACTTTCCGAACCTATAACTTTGTCAAAACTGAACCGATTTTCAAAAGGAAAGGCGTTTTAGTCGTGGCTCGATCTCAATAATTAAACCGCATTCATAGTTGGAAATGTTTTTTTTTTTTCGAAATTTATGTTAACATTTTCCGAACCTATAAATTTGTCAAAACTTTCAGAACCTATAACTTTGTCAAAACTGAACCGATTTTCAAAAGGAAAGGCGTTTTAGTCGTGGCTCGATCTGAATAATTAAACCGCATTCATAGTTGGAAATGTTTTTTTTTTCGAAATTCATGTTAAAACTTTCCGAACCTGTAACTTTGTTAAAACTGTACCGATTTACAAAAGGAAAGGCGTTTTAGTCGTGGCTCGATCTCAATAATTAAACCGCATGCATAGTTGGAAATGTTTTTTTTCGAAATTTATGTTAAAATTTTCCGAACCTATAAATTTGTCAAAACTTTCCTAACCCATAACTTTGTCGAAACTGAACCGATTTTCAAAAGGAAAGGCGTTTTAGTCGTGGCTCGATCTCAATAATTAAACCGCATTCATAGTTGGAAATGTTTTTTTTTTCCAAATTCATGTTAAAACTTTCCGAACCTATAACTTTGTCAAAACTTTCCGAACCTATAACTTGTCAAAACTTTCCGAACCTATAACTTTGTCAAAACTGAACCGATTTTCAAAAGGAAAGGCGTTTTAGTCGTGGCTCGATCTCAATAATTAAACCGCATTCACAGTTGGAAATGTTTTTTTTTCGAAATTCATGTTAAAACTTTCCGAACCTGTAACTTTGTCAAAACTTTCCAAACCTATAACTATGCCAATACTTTCCGAACATATAACTTTGTCAAAACTGAACCGATTTTCAAAAGGAAAGGCGTTTTAGTCGTGGCTCGATCTCAATAATTAAACAGCATTCATAGTTGAAAATGTTTTTTTTTTTTCGAAATTCATGTCAAAACTTTTTGAACCTATAACTTTGTCAATTTTTTCCGAACCTTTAACTGTGTCAAAACTTTCCGAACCTATAACTTTGTCAAAACTTTCCGAACTTATAACTATGTCAAAACTTTCCGAACCTATAACTTTGTCGAAACTGAACCGATTTTCAAAAGGAAAGGCGTTTTAGTCGTGGCTCGATCTCAATAATTAAGTCGAATTCATAGTTAGATATGTTTTTTTTTTCCCAAATTCATGTTAAAACTTTCCGAACCTATAAATTTGTCAAAGCTTTCCGAACCTATAACTATGTCAAAACTTTCCGAACCTATAACTTTGTCAAAACTGAACCGATTTTCAAAAGGAAAGGCGTTTTAGTCGTGGCTCGATCTCAATAATTAAACCGCATTCATAGTTGGAAATGTTTTTTTTTTCGAAATTTATGTTAAAATTTTCCGAACCTATAAATATTTCAAAACTTTCAGAACCTATAACTTTGTCAAAACTGAACCGATTTTCAAAAGGAAAGGCGTTTTAGTCGTGGCTCGATCTCAATAATTAAACCGCATTCATAGTTGGAAATGTTTTTTTTTTCGAAATTCATGTTAAAACTTTCCGAACCTGTAACTTTGTCAAAACTTTCCAAACCTATAACTATGTCAAAACTTTCCGAACCTATAACCTTGTCAAAACTGAACCGATTTTCAAAAGGAAATGCGTTTTAGTCGTGGCTCGATCTCAATAATTAAACCGCATTCATAGTTGGAAATGTTTTTTTTTTCGAAATTCATGTTAAAACTTTCCGAACCTGTAACTTTGTCAAAACTTTCCAAACCTATAACTATGTCCAAACTTTCCGAACCTATAACTTTGTCAAAACTTTCCGAACCTATAACTTTGTCAAAACTGAACCGATTTTCAAAAGAAAAGGCATTTTAGTCGTGGCTCGATCTCAATAATTAAACCGCATTCATAGTTGGAATTTTTTTTTTTTTGAAATTTATGTTAAAACTTTCCGAACCTAAAACTTTGTCAAAACTTTCCAAACCTATAACTATGTCAAAACTTTCCGAACCTATAACTTTGTCAAAACTGAACCGATTTTCAAAAGGAAAGGCGTTTTAGTCGTGGCTCGATCTCAATAATTAAACCGCATTCATAGTGGGCAATGTTTTTTTTTTCGAAATTCATGTTAAATTTTTCCGAACCTATAAATTTGTCAAAACTTTCCGAACCTATAACTTTGTCTAAACCGAACCGATTTTCAAAAGGAAAGGCGTTTTAGTTGTGTCTCGATCTCAATAATTAAACCGCATTCATAGTTGGAAATGTTTTTTTTTTCGAAATTTATGTTAAAACTTTCCGAACCTATAAATATGTCAAAACTTTCAGAACCTATAACTTTGTCAAAACTGAACCGATTTTCAAAAGGAAAGGCGTTTTAGTCGTGGCTCGATCTCAATAATTAAACCGCATTCATAGTGGGCAATGTTTTTTTTTTTCGAAATTCATGTTAAAATTTTCCGAACCTATAAATTTGTCAAAACTTTCCGAACCTATAACTTTGTCTAAACCGAACCGATTTTCAAAAGGAAAGGCGTTTTAGTTGTGTCTCGATCTCAATAATTAAACCGCATTCATAGTTGGAAATGTTTTTTTTTTCGAAATTTATGTTAAAACTTTCCGAACCTATAACTTTGTCAAAACTGAACCGATTTTCAAAAGGAAAGGCGTTTTAGTCGTGGCTCGATCTCAATAATTAAACCGCATTCATAGTTGGAAATGTTTTTTTTTTCGAAATTTATGTTAAAACTTTCCGAACCTATAACTTTGTCAAAACTGAACCGATTTTCAAAAGGAAAGGCGTTTTAGTCGTGGCTCGATCTCAATAATTAAACCGCATTCATAGTTGGAAATGTTTTTTTTTTCGAAATTCATGTCAAAACTTTCCGAACCTATAACTTTGTCAAACTTTCCGAACCTATAACTATGTCAAAACTTTCCGAACCTATAACTTTGTCCAAACTGAACCGATTTTCAAAAGGAAAGGCGTTTTAGTCGTGGCTCGATCTCAATAATTAAACCGCATTCATAGTTGGAAATGTTTTTTTTTTTTTCGAAATTCATGTTAAAACTTTCCGAACCTGTAACTTTGTCAAAACTGAACCGATTTACAAAAGGAAAGGCGTTTTAGTCGTGGCTCGATCTCAATAATTAAACCGCATTCATAGTTGGAAATGTTTTTTTTTCGAAATTTATGTTTAAATTTTCCGAACCTATAACTATGTCAAAACTTTCCGAACCTATAACTTTGTCAAAACTGAACCGATTTTCAAAAGGAAAGGCGTTTTAGTCGTGGCTCGATCTCAATAATTAAACCGCATTCATAGTTGGAAATGTTTTTTTTTTCCGAAATTCATGTTAAAACTTTCCGAACCTGTAACTTTGTCAAAACTTTCCGAACCTATAACTATGTCAAAACTTTCCGAACCTATGACTTTGTCGAAACTGAACCGATTTTCAAAAGGAAAGGCGTTTTAGTCGTGGCTCGATCTCAATAATTAAACCGCATTCATAGTTGGAAATGTTTTTTTTTTCGAAATTCATGTTAAAACTTTCCGAACCTGTAACTTTGTCAAAACTTTCCAAACCTATAACTATGTCAAAACTTTCCGAACCTATAACTTTGTCAAAACTGAACCGATTTTCAAAAGGAAAGGCGTTTTAGTCGTGGCTCGATCTCAATAATTAAACAGCATTCATAGTTGAAAATGTTTTTTTTTTCGAAATTCATGTCAAAACTTTTTGAACCTATAACTTTGTCAATTTTTTCCGAACCTTTAACTGTGTCAAAACTTTCCGAACCTATAACTTTGTCAAAACTTTCCGAACTTATAACTATGTCAAAACTTTCCGAACCCATAACTTTGTCGAAACTGAACCGATTTTCAAAAGGAAAGGCGTTTTAGTCGTGGCTCGATCTCAATAATTAAGTCGAATTCATAGTTAGATATGTTTTTTTTTTCCCAAATTCATGTTAAAACTTTCCGAACCTATAAATTTGTCAAAACTTTCCGAACTTATAACTATGTCAAAACTTTCCTAACCCATAACTTTGTCGAAACTGAACCGATTTTCAAAAGGAAAGGCGTTTTAGTCGTGGCTCGATCTCAATAATTAAACCGCATTCATAGTTGGAAATGTTTTTTTTTTCGAAATTTATGTTAAAACTTTCCGACCCTATAACTTTGTCAAAACTTTCCGAACCTATAACTATGTCAAAACTTTGAACCTATGACTTTGTCGAAACTGAACCGATTTTCAAAAGGAAAGGCGTTTTAGTCGTGGCTCGATCTCAATAATTAAACCGCATTCATAGTTGGAAATGTTTTTTTTTTCGAAATTTATGTTAAAATTTTCCGAACCTATAAATATGTCAAAACTTTCAGAACCTATAACTTTGTCAAAACTGAACCGATTTTCAAAAGGAAAGGCGTTTTAGTCGTGGCTCGATCTCAATAATTAAACCGCATTCATAGTTGGAAATGTTTTTTTTTCGACATTCATGTTAAAACTTTCAGAACCTGTAACTTTGTCAAAACTTTCCGAACCTATAACTATGTCAAAACTTTCCGAACCTATAACTTTGTCAAAACTGAACCGATTTTCAAAAGGAAAGGCGTTTTAGTCGTGGCTCGATCTCAATAATTAAACCGCATTCATAGTTGGAAATGTTTTTTTTTCGAAATTCATGTTAAAACTTTCCGAACCTGTAACTTTGTCAAAACTTTCCAAACCTATAACTATGTCAAAACTTTCCGAACCTATAACCTTGTCAAAACTGAACCGATTTTCAAAAGGAAATGCGTTTTAGTCGTGGCTCGATCTCAATAATTAAACCGCATTCATAGTTGGAAATGTTTTTTTTTTCGAAATTCATGTTAAAACTTTCCGAACCTTTAACTTTGTCAAAACTTTCCAAACCTATAACTATGTCCAAACTTTCCGAACCTATAACTTTGTCAAAACTGAACCGATTTTCAAAAGAAAAGGCATTTTAGTCGTGGCTCGATCTCAATAATTAAACCGCATTCATAGTTGGAATTTTTTTTTTTTGAAATTTATGTTAAAACTTTCCGAACCTATAACTTTGTCAAAACTGAACCGATTTTCAAAAGGAAAGGCGTTTTAGTCGTGGCTCGATCTCAATAATTAAACAGCATTCATAGTTGAAAATGTTTCTTTTTTTTTCGAAATTCATGTCAAAACTTTTTGAACCTATAACTTTGTCAATTTTTTCCGAATCTTTAACTGTGTCAAAACTTTCCGAACCTATAACTTTGTCAAAACTTTCCGAATTTATAACTATGTCAAAACTTTCCGAACCCATAACTTTGTCGAAACTGAACCGATTTTCAAAAGGAAAGGCGTTTTAGTCGTGGCTCGATCTCAATAATTAAGTAGAATTCATAGTTAGATATGTTTTTTTTTTCCCAAATTCATGTTAAAAATTTCCGAACCTATAAATTTGTCAAAACTTTCCGAACTTATAACTATGTCAAAACTTTATTAACCCATAACTTTGTCGAAACTGAACCGATTTTCAAAAGGAAAGGCGTTTTAGTCGTGGCTCGATCTCAATAATTAAACCGCATTCATAGTTGGAAATGTTTTTTTTTTCGAAATTTATGTTACAACTTTCCGACCCTATAACTTTGTCAAAACTTTCCGAACCTATAACTATGTCAAAACTTTTCGAACCTATGACTTTGTCGAAACTGAACCGATTTTCAAAAGGAAAGGCGTTTTAGTTGTGTCTCGATCTCAATAATTAAACCGTATTCATAGTTGGAAATGTTTTTTTTTTCGAAATTTATGTTAAAACTTTCCGAACCTGTAACTTTGTCAAAACTGAACCGATTTTCAAAAGGAAAGGCGTTTTAGTCGTGGCTCGATCTCAATAATTAAACAGCATTCATAGTTGGAAATGTTTTTTTTTTTCGAAATTCATGTCAAAACTTTTTGAACCTGTAACTTTGTCAATTTTTTCCAAACCTTTAACTGTGTCAAAACTTTCCAAACCTATAACTTTGTCAAAACTGAACCGATTTTCAAAAGGAAAGGCGTTATAGTCGTGGCTCAATCTCAATAATTAAACCGCATTCATAGTTGGAAATGTTTTTGTTTTTCGAAATTTATGTTAAAATTTTCCGAACCTATAAATATGTCAAAACTTTCCGAACCTATAACTTTGTCAAAACTGAACCGATTTTCAAAAGGAAAGGCGTTTTAGTCGTGGCTCGATCTCAATAATTAAACCGCATTCATAGTTGGAAATGTTTTTTTTTCGAAATTCATGTTAAAACTTTCCGAACCTATAACTTTGTCAAAACTGAACCGATTTTCAAAAGGAAAGGCGTTTTAGTCGTGTCTCGATCTCAATAATTAAACCGCATTCATAGTTGGAAATGTTTTTTTTTTTCGAAATTCATGTTAAAACTTTCCGAACCTGTAACTTTGTCAAAACTTTCCAAACCTATAACTATGTCCAAACTTTCCGAACCTATAACTTTGTCAAATCTTTCCGAACCTATAACTTTGTCAAAACTGAACCGATTTTCAACAGGAAATGCATTTTAGTCGTGGCTCGATCTCAATAATTAAACCGCATTCATAGTTGGAAATGTTTTTTTTTTCGAAATTCATGTTAAAACTTTCCGAACCTGTAACTTTGTCAAAACCGAACCGATTTTCAAAAGGAAAGGCGTTTTAGTCGTGGCTCGATCTCAATAATTAAACCGCATTCATAGTTGGAAATGTTTTTTTTTTCGAAATTTGTCAAAACTGAACCGATTTTCAAAAGGAAAGGCGTTTTAGTCGTGGCTCGATCTCAATAATTAAACAGCATTCATAGTTGGAAATGTTTTTGTTTTTCGAAATTCATGTCAAAACTTTTTGAACCTGTAACTTTGTCAATTTTTTCCGAACCTTTAACTGTGTCAAAACTTTCCGAACCTATAACTTTGTCAAAACTGAACCGATTTTCAAAAGGAAAGGCGTTATAGTCGTGGCTCAATCTAAATAATTAAACCGCATTCATAGTTGGAAATGTTTTTTTTTTCGAAATTTATGTTAAAATTTTCCGAACCTATAAATATGTCAAAACTTTCCGAACCTATAACTTTGTCAAAACTGAACCGATTTTCAAAAGGAAAGGCTTTTTAGTCGTGGCTCGATCTCAATAATTAAACCGCATTCATAGTTGGAAATGTTTTTTTTTTCGAAATTCATGTTAAAACTTTCCGAACCTGTAACTTTGTCAAAACTTTCCAAACCTATAACTATGTCAAAACTTTCCGAACCTACAACCTTGTCAAAACTGAACCGATTTTCAAAAGGAAATGCGTTTTAGTCGTGGCTCGATCTCAATAATTAAACCGCATTCATAGTTGGAAATGTTTTTTTTTTCGAAATTCATGTTAAAACTTTCCGAACCTGTAACTTTGTCAAAACTTTCCAAACCTATAACTATGTCCAAACTTTCCGAACCTATAACTTTGTCAAAACTTTCCGAACCTATAACTTTGTCAAAACTGAACCGATTTTCAAAAGAAAAGGCATTTTAGTCGTGGCTCGATCTCAATAATTAAACCGCATTCATAGTTGGAATTTTTTTTTTTTGAAATTTATGTTAAAACTTTCCGAACCTAAAACTTTGTCAAAACTTTCCAAACCTATAACTATGTCAAAACTTTCCGAACCTATAACTTTGTCAAAACTGAACCGATTTTCAAAAGGAAAGGCGTTTTAGTCGTGGCTCGATCTCAATAATTAAACAGCATTCATAGTTGGAAATGTCTTTTTTTCGAAATTCATGTTAAAACTTTCCGAACCTTTAACTTTGTCAAAACTTTCCAAACCCATAACTATGTCAAAACTTTCCGAACCTATAACTTTGTCAAAACTGAACCGATTTTCAAAAGGAAATGCGTTTTAGTCGTGGCTCGATCTCAATAATTAAACCGCATTCATAGTTGGAAATGTTTTTTTTTTCGAAATTCATGTTAAAACTTTCCGAACCTGTAACTTTGTCAAAACTTTCCAAACCTATAACTATGTCCAAACTTTCCGAACCTATAACTTTGTCAAATCTTTCCGAACCTATAACTTTGTCAAAACTGAACCGATTTTCAAAAGGAAATGCATTTTAGTCGTGGCTCGATCTCAATAATTAAACCGCATTCATAGTTGGAAATGTTTTTTTTTTCGAAATTTATGTTAAAACTTTCCGAACCTATAAATATGTCAAAACTTTCAGAACCTATAACTTTGTCAAAACTGAACCGATTTTCAAAAGGAAAGGCGTTTTAGTCGTGGCTCGATCTCAATAATTAAACCGCATTCATAGTGGGAAATGTTTTTTTTTTTCGAAATTCATGTTAAAATTTTCCGAACCTATAAATTTGTCAAAACTTTTCGAACCTATAACTTTGTCTAAACCGAACCGATTTTCAAAAGGAAAGGCGTTTTAGTTGCGTCTCGATCTCAATAATTAAACCGCATTCATAGTTGGAAATGTTTTTTTTTTCGAAATTTATGTTAAAACTTTCCGAACCTATAACTTTGTCAAAACTGAACCGATTTTCAAAAGGAAAGGCGTTTTAGTCGTAGCTCGATCTCAATAATTAAACCGCATTCATAGTTGGAAATGTTTTTTTTTTCGAAATTCATGTTAAAACTTTCCGAACCTGTAACTTTGTCAAAACCGAACCGATTTTCAAAAGGAAAGGCGTTTTAGTTGTGTCTCGATCTCAATAATTAAACCGCATTCATAGTTGGAAATGTTTTTTTTTCGAAATTTATGTTAAAACTTTCCGAACCTATAACTTTGTCAAAACTGAACCGATTTTCAAAAGGAAAGGCGTTTTAGTCGTGGCTCGATCTCAATAATTAAACAGCATTCATAGTTGGAAATGTTTTTTTTTTCGAAATTCATGTCAAAACTTTTTGAACCTGTAACTTTGTCAATTTTTTCCGAACCTTTAACTGTGTCAAAACTTTCCGAACCTATAACTTTGTCAAAACTGAACCGATTTTCAAAAGGAAAGGCGTTATAGTCGTGGCTCAATCTCAATAATTAAACCGCATTCATAGTTGGAAATGTTTTTTTTTTTCGAAATTTATGTTAAAATTTTCCGAACCTATAAATATGTCAAAACTTTCAGAACCTATAACTTTGTCAAAACTGAACCGATTTTCAAAAGGAAAGGCGTTTTAGTCGTGGCTCGATCTCAATAATTAAACCGCATTCATAGTTGGAAATGTTTTTTTTTTCGAAATTCATGTTAAAACTTTCCGAACCTGTAACTTTGTCAAAACTGAACCGATTTACAAAAGGAAAGGCGTTTTAGTCGTGGCTCGATCTCAATAATTAAACCGCATTCATAGTTGGAAATGTTTTTTTTTTCGAAATTCATGTTAAAACTTTCCGAACCTTTAACTTTGTCAAAACTTTCCAAACCCATAACTATGTCAAAACTTTCCGAACCTATAACTTTGTCAAAACTGAACCGATTTTCAAAAGGAAAGGCGTTTTAGTCGTGTCTCGATCTCAATAATTAAACCGCATTCATAGTTGGAAATGTTTTTTTTTTCGAAATTCATGTTAAAACTTTCCGAACCTGTAACTTTGTCAAAACTTTCCAAACCTATAACTATGTCCAAACTTTCCGAACCTATAACTTTGTCAAATCTTTCCGAACCTATAACTTTGTCAAAACTGAACCGATTTTCAACAGGAAATGCATTTTAGTCGTGGCTCGATCTCAATAATTAAACCGCATTCATAGTTGGAAATGTTTTTTTTTTTCGAAATTCATGTTAAAACTTTCCGAACCTGTAACTTTGTCAAAACCGAACCGATTTTCAAAAGGAAAGGCGTTTTAGTTGTGTCTCGATCTCAATAATTAAACCGCATTCATAGTTGGAAATGTTTTTTTTTTCGAAATTTGTCAAAACTGAACCGATTTTCAAAAGGAAAGGCGTTTTAGTCGTGGCTCGATCTCAATAATTAAACAGCATTCATAGTTGGAAATGTTTTTGTTTTTCGAAATTCATGTCAAAACTTTTTGAACCTGTAACTTTGTCAATTTTTTCCGAACCTTTAACTGTGTCAAAACTTTCCGAACCTATAACTTTGTCAAAACTGAACCGATTTTCAAAAGGAAAGGCGTTATAGTCGTGGCTCAATCTCAATAATTAAACCGCATTCATAGTTGGAAATGTTTTTTTTTTCGAAATTTATGTTAAAATTTTCCGAACCTATAAATATGTCAAAACTTTCAGAACCTATAACTTTGTCAAAACTGAACCGATTTTCAAAAGGAAAGGCGTTTTAGTCGTGGCTCGATCTCAATAATTAAACCGCATTCATAGTTGGAAATGTTTTTTTTTTCGAAATTCATGTTAAAACTTTCCGAACCTGTAACTTTGTCAAAACTTTCCAAACCTATAACTATGTCAAAACTTTCCGAACCTATAACCTTGTCAAAACTGAACCGATTTTCAAAAGGAAATGCGTTTTAGTCGTGGCTCGATCTCAATAATTAAACCGCATTCATAGTTGGAAATGTTTTTTTTTTCGAAATTCATGTTAAAACTTTCCGAACCTGTAACTTTGTCAAAACTTTCCAAACCTATAACTATGTCCAAACTTTCCGAACCTATAACTTTGTCAAAACTTTCCGAACCTATAACTTTGTCAAAACTGAACCGATTTTCAAAAGAAAAGGCATTTTAGTCGTGGCTCGATCTCAATAATTAAACCGCATTCATAGTTGGAATTTTTTTTTTTCGAAATTCATGTTAAAACTTTCCGAACCTTTAACTTTGTCAAAACTTTCCAAACCTATAACTATGTCAAAACTTTCCGAACCTATAACTTTGTCAAAACTGAACCGATTTTCAAAAGGAAAGGCGTTTTAGTCGTGGCTCGATCTCAATAATTAAACCGCATTCATAGTTGGAAATGTTTTTTTTTTCGAAATTCATGTTAAAACTTTCCGAACCTTTAACTTTGTCAAAACTTTCCAAACCCATAACTATGTCAAAACTTTCCGAACCTATAACTTTGTCAAAACTGAACCGATTTTCAAAAGGAAATGCGTTTTAGTCGTGGCTCGATCTCAATAATTAAACCGCATTCATAGTTGGAAATGTTTTTTTTTTCGAAATTCATGTTAAAACTTTCCGAACCTGTAACTTTGTCAAAACTTTCCAAACCTATAACTATGTCCAAACTTTCCGAACCTATAACTTTGTCAAATCTTTCCGAACCTATAACTTTGTCAAAACTGAACCGATTTTCAAAAGGAAATGCATTTTAGTCGTGGCTCGATCTCAATAATTAAACCGCATTCATAGTTGGAAATGTTTTTTTTTTCGAAATTCATGTTAAAACTTTCCGAACCTGTAACTTTGTCAAAACCGAACCGATTTTCAAAAGGAAAGGCGTTTTAGTTGTGTCTCGATCTCAATAATTAAACCGCATTCATAGTTGGAAATGTTTTTTTTTTCGAAATTTATGTTAAAACTTTCCGAACCTATAACTTTGTCAAAACTGAACCGATTTTCAAAAGGAAAGGCGTTTTAGTCGTGGCTCGATCTCAATAATTAAACCGCATTCATAGTTGGAAATGTTTTTTTTTTCGAAATTCATGTCAAAACTTTTTGAACCTGTAACTTTGTCAATTTTTTCCGAACCTTTAACTGTGTCAAAACTTTCCGAACCTATAACTTTGTCAAAACTGAACCGATTTTCAAAAGGAAAGGCGTTATAGTCGTGGCTCAATCTCAATAATTAAACCGCATTCATAGTTGGAAATGTTTTTTTTTTTTCGAAATTTATGTTAAAATTTTCCGAACCTATAAATATGTCAAAACTTTCAGAACCTATAACTTTGTCAAAACTGAACCGATTTTCAAAAGGAAAGGCGTTTTAGTCGTGGCTCGATCTCAATAATTAAACCGCATTCATAGTTGGAAATGTTTTTTTTTTCGAAATTCATGTTAAAACTTTCCGAACCTGTAACTTTGTCAAAACTGAACCGATTTACAAAAGGAAAGGCGTTTTAGTCGTGGCTCGATCTCAATAATTAAACCGCATTCATAGTTGGAAATGTTTTTTTTTTCGAAATTCATGTTAAAACTTTCCGAACCTTTAACTTTGTCAAAACTTTCCAAACCCATAACTATGTCAAAACTTTCCGAACCTATAACTTTGTCAAAACTGAACCGATTTTCAAAAGGAAAGGCGTTTTAGTCGTGGCTCGATCTCAATAATTAAACCGCATTCATAGTTGGAAATGTTTTTTTTTTCCAAATTCATGTTAAAACTTTCCGAACCTTAACTTTCTCAAAACTTTCCAAACCTATAACTATGTCAAAACTTTCCGAACCTATAACTTTGTCAAAACTGAACCGATTTTCAAAAGGAAAGGCGTTTTAGTCGTGGCTCGATCTCAATAATTAAACCGCATTCATAGTTGGAAATGTTTTTTTTTTTCGAAATTCATGTTAAAACTTTCCGAACCTGTAACTTTGTCAAAACTTTCCAAACCTATAACTATGTCCAAACTTTCCGAACCTATAACTTTGTCAAATCTTTCCTAACCTATAACTTTGTCAAAACTGAACCGATTTTCAAAAGGAAATGCATTTTAGTCGTGGCTCGATCTCAATAATTAAACCGCATTCATAGTTGGAAATGTTTTTTTTTTCGAAATTCATGTTAAAACTTTCCGAACCTTAACTTTGTCAAAACTGAACCGATTTTCAAAAGGAAAGGCGTTTTAGTCGTGGCTCGATCTCAATAATTAAACAGCATTCATAGTTGGAAATGTTTTTTTTTTCGAAATTCATGTTAAAACTTTCCGAACCTATAACTTTGTCAAAACTTTCCAAACCTATAACTATGTCAAAACTTTCCGAACCTATAACTTTGTCAAAACTGAACCGATTTTCAAAAGGAAAGGCGTTTTAGTCGTGGCTCGATCTCAATAATTAAACCGCATTCATAGTTGGAAATGTTTTTTTTTTCGAAATTCATGTTAAAACTTTCCGAACCTGTAACTTTGTCAAAACTTTCCAAACCTATAACTATGTCCAAACTTTCCGAACCTATAACTTTGTCAAAACTTTCCGAACCTATAACTTTGTCAAAACTGAACCGATTTTCAAAAGGAAAGGCGTTTTAGTCGTGGCTCGATCTCAATAATTAAACCGCATTCATAGTTGGAAATGTTTTTTTTTTCGAAATTCATGTTAAAACTTTCCGAACCTATAACTTTGTCAAAACTTTCCAAACCTATAACTATGTCAAAACTTTCCGAACCTATAACTTTGTCAAAACTGAACCGATTTTCAAAAGGAAAGGCGTTTTAGTCGTGGCTCGATCTCAATAATTAAACCGCATTCATAGTTGGAAATGTTTTTTTTTCGAAATTCATGTTAAAACTTTCCGAACCTTTAACTTTGTCAAAACTTTCCAAACCCATAACTATGTCAAAACTTTCCGAACCTATAACTTTGTCAAAACTGAACCGATTTTCAAAAGGAAAGGCGTTTTAGTCGTGGCTCGATCTCAATAATTAAACCGCATTCATAGTTGGAAATGTTTTTTTTTTCGAAATTCATGTTAAAACTTTCCGAACCTGTAACTTTGTCAAAACTTTCCAAACCTATAACTATGTCCAAACTTTCCGAACCTATAACTTTGTCAAATCTTTCCGAACCTATAACTTTGTCAAAACTGAACCGATTTTCAAAAGGAAAGGCATTTTAGTCGTGGCTCGATCTCAATAATTAAACCGCATTCATAGTTGGAAATGTTTTTTTTTTCGAAATTTATGTTAAAACTTTCCGAACCTATAAATATGTCAAAACTTTCAGAACCTATAACTTTGTCAAAACTGAACCGATTTTCAAAAGGAAAGGCGTTTTAGTCGTGGCTCGATCTCAATAATTAAACCGCATTCATAGTGGGAAATGTTTTTTTTTTTCGAAATTCATGTTAAAATTTTCCGAACCTTAAATTTGTCAAAACTTTTCGAACCTATAACTTTGTCTAAACCGAACCGATTTTCAAAAGGAAAGGCGTTTTAGTCGTGGCTCGATCTCAATAATTAAACCGCATTCATAGTTGGAAATGTTTTTTTTTTCGAAATTTATGTTAAAACTTTCCGAACCTATAACTTTGTCAAAACTGAACCGATTTTCAAAAGGAAAGGCGTTTTAGTCGTGGCTCGATCTCAATAATTAAACCGCATTCATAGTTGGAAATGTTTTTTTTTTCGAAATTCATGTTAAAACTTTCCGAACCTGTAACTTTGTCAAAACCGAACCGATTTTCAAAAGGAAAGGCGTTTTAGTTGTGGCTCGATCTCAATAATTAAACCGCATTCATAGTTGGAAATGTTTTTTTTTCGAAATTTATGTTAAAACTTTCCGAACCTATAACTTTGTCAAAACTGAACCGATTTTCAAAAGGAAAGGCGTTTTAGTCGTGGCTCGATCTCAATAATTAAACCGCATTCATAGTTGGAAATGTTTTTTTTTTTCGAAATTCATGTCAAAACTTTTTGAACCTGTAACTTTGTCAATTTTTTCCGAACCTTTAACTGTGTCAAAACTTTCCGAACCTATAACTTTGTCAAAACTGAACCGATTTTCAAAAGGAAAGGCGTTATAGTCGTGGCTCAATCTCAATAATTAAACCGCATTCATAGTTGGAAATGTTTTTTTTTTTCGAAATTTATGTTAAAATTTTCCGAACCTATAAATATGTCAAAACTTTCAGAACCTATAACTTTGTCAAAACTGAACCGATTTTCAAAAGGAAAGGCGTTTTAGTCGTGGCTCGATCTCAATAATTAAACCGCATTCATAGTTGGAAATGTTTTTTTTTTCGAAATTCATGTTAAAACTTTCCGAACCTGTAACTTTGTCAAAACTGAACCGATTTACAAAAGGAAAGGCGTTTTAGTCGTGGCTCGATCTCAATAATTAAACCGCATTCATAGTTGGAAATGTTTTTTTTTTCGAAATTCATGTTAAAACTTTCCGAACCTTTAACTTTGTCAAAACTTTCCAAACCCATAACTATGTCAAAACTTTCCGAACCTATAACTTTGTCAAAACTGAACCGATTTTCAAAAGGAAAGGCGTTTTAGTCGTGGCTCGATCTCAATAATTAAACCGCATTCATAGTTGGAAATGTTTTTTTTTTTCGAAATTCATGTTAAAACTTTCCGAACCTGTAACTTTGTCAAAACTTTCCAAACCTATAACTATGTCCAAACTTTCCGAACCTATAACTTTGTCAAATCTTTCCGAACCTATAACTTTGTCAAAACTGAACCGATTTTCAAAAGGAAATGCATTTTAGTCGTGGCTCGATCTCAATAATTAAACCGCATTCATAGTTGGAAATGTTTTTTTTTTCGAAATTCATGTTAAAACTTTCCGAACCTTAACTTTGTCAAAACCGAACCGATTTTCAAAAGGAAAGGCGTTTTAGTTGTGTCTCGATCTCAATAATTAAACCGCATTCATAGTTGGAAATGTTTTTTTTTTTCGAAATTTGTCAAAACTGAACCGATTTTCAAAAGGAAAGGCGTTTTAGTCGTGGCTCGATCTCAATAATTAAACCGCATTCATAGTTGGAAATGTTTTTGTTTTTCGAAATTCATGTCAAAACTTTTTGAACCTGTAACTTTGTCAATTTTTTCCGAACCTTTAACTGTGTCAAAACTTTCCGAACCTATAACTTTGTCAAAACTGAACCGATTTTCAAAAGGAAAGGCGTTATAGTCGTGGCTCGATCTAAATAATTAAACCGCATTCATAGTTGGAAATGTTTTTTTTTTCGAAATTTATGTTAAAATTTTCCGAACCTATAAATATGTCAAAACTTTCAGAACCTATAACTTTGTCAAAACTGAACCGATTTTCAAAAGGAAAGGCGTTTTAGTCGTGGCTCGATCTCAATAATTAAACCGCATTCATAGTTGGAAATGTTTTTTTTTTCGAAATTCATGTTAAAACTTTCCGAACCTGTAACTTTGTCAAAACTTTCCAAACCTATAACTATGTCAAAACTTTCCGAACCTATAACTTTGTCAAAACTGAACCGATTTTCAAAAGGAAATGCGTTTTAGTCGTGGCTCGATCTCAATAATTAAACCGCATTCATAGTTGGAAATGTTTTTTTTTTCGAAATTCATGTTAAAACTTTCCGAACCTGTAACTTTGTCAAAACTTTCCAAACCTATAACTATGTCCAAACTTTCCGAACCTATAACTTTGTCAAAACTTTCCGAACCTATAACTTTGTCAAAACTGAACCGATTTTCAAAAGGAAAGGCATTTTAGTCGTGGCTCGATCTCAATAATTAAACCGCATTCATAGTTGGAATTTTTTTTTTTTGAAATTCATGTTAAAACTTTCCGAACCTATAACTTTGTCAAAACTTTCCAAACCTATAACTATGTCAAAACTTTCCGAACCTATAACTTTGTCAAAACTGAACCGATTTTCAAAAGGAAAGGCGTTTTAGTCGTGGCTCGATCTCAATAATTAAACCGCATTCATAGTTGGAAATGTCTTTTTTTTCGAAATTCATGTTAAAACTTTCCGAACCTTTAACTTTGTCAAAACTTTCCAAACCCATAACTATGTCAAAACTTTCCGAACCTATAACTTTGTCAAAACTGAACCGATTTTCAAAAGGAAAGGCGTTTTAGTCGTGGCTCGATCTCAATAATTAAACCGCATTCATAGTTGGAAATGTTTTTTTTTTCGAAATTCATGTTAAAACTTTCCGAACCTGTAACTTTGTCAAAACTTTCCAAACCTATAACTATGTCCAAACTTTCCGAACCTATAACTTTGTCAAATCTTTCCGAACCTATAACTTTGTCAAAACTGAACCGATTTTCAAAAGGAAATGCATTTTAGTCGTGGCTCGATCTCAATAATTAAACCGCATTCATAGTTGGAAATGTTTTTTTTTTCGAAATTCATGTTAAAACTTTCCGAACCTGTAACTTTGTCAAAACCGAACCGATTTTCAAAAGGAAAGGCGTTTTAGTTGTGTCTCGATCTCAATAATTAAACCGCATTCATAGTTGGAAATGTTTTTTTTTTCGAAATTTATGTTAAAACTTTCCGAACCTATAACTTTGTCAAAACTGAACCGATTTTCAAAAGGAAAGGCGTTTTAGTCGTGGCTCGATCTCAATAATTAAACAGCATTCATAGTTGGAAATGTTTTTTTTTTTCGAAATTCATGTCAAAACTTTTTGAACCTGTAACTTTGTCAATTTTTTCCGAACCTTTAACTGTGTCAAAACTTTCCGAACCTATAACTTTGTCAAAACTGAACCGATTTTCAAAAGGAAAGGCGTTATAGTCGTGGCTCAATCTCAATAATTAAACCGCATTCATAGTTGGAAATGTTTTTTTTTTCGAAATTTATGTTAAAATTTTCCGAACCTATAAATATGTCAAAACTTTCAGAACCTATAACTTTGTCAAAACTGAACCGATTTTCAAAAGGAAAGGCGTTTTAGTCGTGGCTCGATCTCAATAATTAAACCGCATTCATAGCTGGAAATGTTTTTTTTTTCGAAATTCATGTTAAAACTTTCCGAACCTGTAACTTTGTCAAAACTGAACCGATTTACAAAAGGAAAGGCGTTTTAGTCGTGGCTCGATCTCAATAATTAAACCGCATTCATAGTTGGAAATGTTTTTTTTTCGAAATTCATGTTAAAACTTTCCGAACCTTTAACTTTGTCAAAACTTTCCAAACCCATAACTATGTCAAAACTTTCCGAACCTATAACTTTGTCAAAACTGAACCGATTTTCAAAAGGAAAGGCGTTTTAGTCGTGGCTCGATCTCAATAATTAAACCGCATTCATAGTTGGAAATGTTTTTTTTTTCCAAATTCATGTTAAAACTTTCCGAACCTTAACTTTCTCAAAACTTTCCAAACCTATAACTATGTCAAAACTTTCCGAACCTATAACTTTGTCAAAACTGAACCGATTTTCAAAAGGAAATGCGTTTTAGTCGTGGCTCGATCTCAATAATTAAACCGCATTCATAGTTGGAAATGTTTTTTTTTTCGAAATTCATGTTAAAACTTTCCGAACCTGTAACTTTGTCAAAACTTTCCAAACCTATAACTATGTCCAAACTTTCCGAACCTATAACTTTGTCAAATCTTTCCTAACCTATAACTTTGTCAAAACTGAACCGATTTTCAAAAGGAAATGCGTTTTAGTCGTGGCTCGATCTCAATAATTAAACCGCATTCATAGTTGGAAATGTTTTTTTTTTCGAAATTCATGTTAAAACTTTCCGAACCTATAACTTTGTCAAAACTGAACCGATTTTCAAAAGGAAAGGCGTTTTAGTTGTGTCTCGATCTCAATAATTAAACCGCATTCATAGTTGGAAATGTTTTTTTTTTCGAAATTTATGTTAAAACTTTCCGAACCTATAACTTTGTCAAAACTGAACCGATTTTCAAAAGGAAAGGCGTTTTAGTCGTGGCTCGATCTCAATAATTAAACCGCATTCATAGTTGGAAATGTTTTTTTTTTCGAAATTCATGTCAAAACTTTTTGAACCTGTAACTTTGTCAATTTTTTCCGAACCTTTAACTGTGTCAAAACTTTCCGAACCTATAACTTTGTCAAAACTGAACCGATTTTCAAAAGGAAAGGCGTTTTAGTCGTGGCTCGATCTCAATAATTAAACCGCATTCATAGTTGGAAATGTTTTTTTTTTCGAAATTTATGTTAAAATTTTCCGAACCTATAAATATGTCAAAACTTTCAGAACCTATAACTTTGTCAAAACTGAACCGATTTTCAAAAGGAAAGGCGTTTTAGTCGTGGCTCGATCTCAATAATTAAACCGCATTCATAGTTGGAAATGTTTTTTTTTTCGAAATTCATGTTAAAACTTTCCGAACCTGTAACTTTGTCAAAACTGAACCGATTTACAAAAGGAAAGGCGTTTTAGTCGTGGCTCGATCTCAATAATTAAACCGCATTCATAGTTGGAAATGTTTTTTTTTCGAAATTCATGTTAAAACTTTCCGAACCTTTAACTTTGTCAAAACTTTCCAAACCTATAACTATGTCAAAACTTTCCGAACCTATAACTTTGTCAAAACTGAACCGATTTTCAAAAGGAAAGGCGTTTTAGTCGTGGCTCGATCTCAATAATTAAACCGCATTCATAGTTGGAAATGTTTTTTTTTTCGAAATTCATGTTAAAACTTTCCGAACCTGTAACTTTGTCAAAACTTTCCAAACCTATAACTATGTCCAAACTTTCCGAACCTATAACTTTGTCAAAACTTTCCGAACCTATAACTTTGTCAAAACTGAACCGATTTTCAAAAGGAAATGCGTTTTAGTCGTGGCTCGATCTCAATAATTAAACCGCATTCATAGTTGGAAATGTTTTTTTTTTTCCAAATTCATGTTAAAACTTTCCGAACCTTTAACTTTCTCAAAACTTTCCAAACCTATAACTATGTCAAAACTTTCCGAACCTATAACTTTGTCAAAACTGAACCGATTTTCAAAAGGAAATGCGTTTTAGTCGTGGCTCGATCTCAATAATTAAACCGCATTCATAGTTGGAAATGTTTTTTTTTCGAAATTCATGTTAAAACTTTCCGAACCTGTAACTTTGTCAAAACTTTCCAAACCTATAACTATGCCAAAACTTTCCGAACATATAACTTTGTCAAAACTGAACCGATTTTCAAAAGGAAAGGCGTTTTAGTCGTGGCTCGATCTCAATAATTAAACAGCATTCATAGTTGAAAATGTTTTTTTTTTTTCGAAATTCATGTCAAAACTTTTTGAACCTATAACTTTGTCAATTTTTTCCGAACCTTTAACTGTGTCAAAACTTTCCGAACCTATAACTTTGTCAAAACTTTCCGAACTTATAACTATGTCAAAACTTTCCGAACCCATAACTTTGTCGAAACTGAACCGATTTTAAAAGGAAAGGCGTTTTAGTCGTGGCTCGATCTCAATAATTAAGTCGAATTCATAGTTAGATATGATTTTTTTTTCCCAAATTCATGTTAAAACTTTCCGAACCTATAAATTTGTCAAAACTTTCCGAACTTATAACTATGTCAAAACTTTCCTAACCCATAACTCGTCGAAACTGAACCGATTTTCAAAAGGAAAGGCGTTTTTAGTTGTGGCTCGATCTCAATAATTAAACCGCATTCATAGTTGGAAATGTTTTTTTTTTCGAAATTCATGTTAAAACTTTCCGAACCTGTAACTTTGTCAAAACTGAACCGATTTACAAAAGGAAAGGCGTTTTAGTCGTGGCTCGATCTCAATAATTAAACCGCATTCATAGTTGGAAATGTTTTTTTTTCGAAATTCATGTTAAAACTTTCCGAACCTGTAACTTTGTCAAAACTTTCCAAACCTATAACTATGCCAAAACTTTCCGAACCCATAACTTTGTCGAAACTGAACCGATTTTAAAAGGAAAGGCGTTTTAGTCGTGGCTCGATCTCAATAATTAAGTCGAATTCATAGTTAGATATGTTTTTTTTTTCCCAAATTCATGTTAAAACTTTCCGACCTACTAGAATTTCGTCATAAACTTTACCGAACTTTGTCAATAACTTTACTGTCAACTTATAACTTGTCAAAACTTTCCGAACCCATAACTTTGTCGAAACTGAACCGATTTTCAAAAGGAAAGGCGTTTTAGTCGTGGCTCGATCTCAATAATTAAGTCGAATTCATAGTTAGATATGTTTTTTTTTTCCCAAATTCATGTTAAAACTTTCCGAACCTATAAATTTGTCAAAACTTTCCGAACTTATAACTATGTCAAAACTTTCCTAACCCATAACTTTGTCGAAACTGAACCGATTTTCAAAAGGAAAGGCGTTTTGGTCGTGGCTCGATCTCAATAATTAAACCGCATTCATAGTTGGAAATGTTTTTTTTTTCGAAATTTATGTTAAAATTTTCCGAACCTAGAATTTGTCAAACCTTTCCTAACACATCACTTTGTCGAAACTGAACCGATTTTCAAAAGGAAAGGCGTTTTAGTCGTGGCTCGATCTCAATAATTAAACCGCATTCATAGTTGGAAATGTTTTTTTTTTCCAAATTCATGTTAAAACTTTCCGAACCTATAACTTTGTCAAAACTTACTTTCCGAACCTATAACTATGTCAAAACTTTCCGAACCTATAACTTTGTCAAAACTGAACCGATTTTCAAAAGGAAAGGCGTTATAGTCGTGGCTCGATCTCAATAATTAAACCGCATTCATAGTTGGAAATGTTTTTTTTTCGAAATTCATGTTAAAACTTTCCGAACCTGTAACTTTGTCAAAACTTTCCAAACCTATAACTATGCCAAAACTTTCCGAACATATAACTTTGTCAAAACTGAACCGATTTTCAAAAGGAAAGGCGTTTTAGTCGTGGCTCGATCTCAATAATTAAACAGCATTCATAGTTGAAAATGTTTTTTTTTTTCGAAATTCATGTCAAAACTTTTTGAACCTATAACTTTGTCAATTTTTTCCGAACCTTTAACTGTGTCAAAACTTTCCGAACCTATAACTTTGTCAAAACTTTCCGAACTTATAACTATGTCAAAACTTTCCTAACCCATAACTTTGTCGAAACTGAACCGATTTTCAAAAGGAAAGGCGTTTTAGTCGTGGCTCGATCTCAATAATTAAGTCGAATTCATAGTTAGATATGTTTTTTTTTCCCAAATTCATGTTAAAACTTTCCGAACCTATAAATTTGTCAAAACTTTCCGAACTTATAACTATGTCAAAACTTTCCTAACCCATAACTTTGTCGAAACTGAACCGATTTTCAAAAGGAAAGGCGTTTTAGTCGTGGCTCGATCTCAATAATTAAACCGCATTCATAGTTGGAAATGTTTTTTTTTTCGAAATTTATGTTACAATTTTCCGACCCTATAACTTTGTCAAAACTTTCCGAATCTATAACTATGTCAAAACTTTTCGAACCTATGACTTTGTCGAAACTGAACCGATTTTTAAAAGGAAAGGCGTTTTAGTCGTGGCTCGATCTCAATAATTAAACCGCATTCATAGTTGGAAATGTTTTTTTTTTCGAAATTCATGTTAAAACTTTCCGAACCTGTAACTTTGTCAAAACTTTCCAAACCTATAACTATGTCAAAACTTTCAGAACCTATAACTTTGTCAAAACTGAACCGATTTTCAAAAGGAAATGCGTTTTAGTCGTGGCTCGATCTCAATAATTAAGTCGAATTCATAGTTGGAAATGTTTTTTTTCCCAAATTCATGTTAAAACTTTCCGAACCTATAAATTTGTCAAACTTTCCGAACTTATAACTATGTCAAAACTTTCCTAACCCATAACTTTGTCGAAACTGAACCGATTTTCAAAAGGAAATGCGTTTTAGTCGTGGCTCAATCTCAATAATTAAACCGCATTCATAGTTGGAAATGTTTTTTTTTCGAAATTTATGTTAAAATTTTCCGAACCTATAAATATGTCAAAACTTTCAGAACCTATAACTTTGTCAAAACTGAACCGATTTTCAAAAGGAAAGGCGTTTTAGTCGTGGCTCGATCTCAATAATTAAACCGCATTCATAGTTGGAAATGTTTTTTTTTCGACTTTCATGTTAAAACTTTCCGAACCTGTAACTTTGTCAAAACTTTCCGAACCTATAACTATGTCAAAACTTTCCGAACCTATAACCTTGTCAAAACTGAACCGATTTTCAAAAGGAAATGCGTTTTAGTCGTGGCTCGATCTCAATAATTAAACCGCATTCATAGTTGGAAATGTTTTTTTTTCGAAATTCATGTTAAAACTTTCCGAACCTGTAACTTTGTCAAAACTTTCCAAACCTATAACTATGTCCAAACTTTCCGAACCTATAACTTTATCAAAACTTTCCGAACCTATAACTTTGTCAAAACTGAACCGATTTTCAAAAGGAAATGCATTTTAGTCGTGGCTCGATCTCAATAATTAAACCGCATTCATAGTTGGAATTTTTTTTTTTTAAATTTATGTTAAAACTTTCCGAACCTAAAACTTTGTCAAAACTTTCCAAACCTATAACTATGTCAAAACTTTCCGAACCTATAACTTTGTCAAAACTGAACCGATTTTCAAAAGGAAAGGCGTTTTAGTCGTGGCTCGATCTCAATAATTAAACCGCATTCATAGTTGGAAATGTTTTTTTTTTCCAAATTCATGTTAAAACTTTCCGAACCTGTAACTTTGTCAAAACTTTCAGAACCTATAACTTTGTCAAAACTGAACCGATTTTCAAAAGGAAAGGCGTTTTAGTCGTGGCTCGATCTCAATAATTAAACCGCATTCATAGCTGGAAATGTTTTTTTTTTCGAAATTCATGTTAAAACTTTCCGAACCTGTAACTTTGTCAAAACTGAACCGATTTACAAAAGGAAAGGCGTTTTAGTCGTGGCTCGATCTCAATAATTAAACCGCATTCATAGTTGGAAATGTTTTTTTTTTCCAAATTCATGTTAAAACTTTCCGAACCTATAACTTTGTCAAAACTTTCAGAACCTATAACTTTGTCAAAACTGAACCGATTTTCAAAAGGAAAGGCGTTTTAGTCGTGGCTCGATCTCAATAATTAAACCGCATTCATAGTTGGAAATGTTTTTTTTTTCGAAATTCATGTTAAAACTTTCCGAACCTATAACTTTGTCAAAACTTTCCAAACCTATAACTATGTCAAAACTTTCCGAACCTATAACTTTGTCAAAACTGAACCGATTTTCAAAAGGAAAGGCGTTTTAGTCGTGGCTCGATCTCAATAATTAAACCGCATTCATAGTTGGAAATGTTTTTTTTTTCGAAATTCATGTTAAAACTTTCCGAACCTATAACTTTGTCAAAACTGAACCGATTTTCAAAAGGAAAGGCGTTTTAGTCGTGGCTCGATCTCAATAATTAAACCGCATTCATAGTTGGAAATGTTTTTTTTTTTCGAAATTCATGTTAAAACTTTCCGAACCTATAACTTTGTCAAAACTTTCCAAACCTATAACTATGTCAAAACTTTCCGAACCTATAACTTTGTCAAAACTGAACCGATTTTCAAAAGGAAAGGCGTTTTAGTCGTGGCTCGATCTCAATAATTAAACCGCATTCATAGTTGGAAATGTTTTTTTTTTCGAAATTCATGTTAAAACTTTCCGAACCTATAAATTTGTCAAAACTTTCAGAACCTATAACTTTGTCAAAACTGAACCGATTTTCAAAAGGAAAGGCGTTTTAGTCGTGGCTCGATCTCAATAATTAAACCGCATTCATAGTTGGAAATGTTTTTTTTTTCGAAATTCATGTTAAAACTTTCCGAACCTGTAACTTTGTCAAAACTTTCCAAACCTATAACTATGTCAAAACTTTCCGAACCTATAACTTTGTCAAAACTGAACCGATTTTCAAAAGGAAAGGCGTTTTAGTCGTGGCTCGATCTCAATAATTAAACCGCATTCATAGTTGGAAATGTTTTTTTTTTCGAAATTCATGTTAAAACTTTCCGAACCTGTAACTTTGTCAAAACTTTCCAAACCTATAACTATGTCAAAACTTTCCGAACCTATAACTTTGTCAAAACTGAACCGATTTTCAAAAGGAAAGGCGTTTTAGTCGTGGCTCGATCTCAATAATTAAACCGCATTCATAGTTGGAAATGTTTTTTTTTTCGAAATTCATGTCAAAACTTTTTGAACCTATAACTTTGTCCATTTTTTCCGAACCTTTAACTGTGTCAAAACTTTCCGAACCTATAACTTTGTCAAAACTTTCCGAACTTATAACTATGTCAAAACTTTCCGAACCTATAACTTTGTCAAAACTGAACCGATTTTCAAAAGGAAAGGCGTTTTAGTCGTGGCTCGATCTCAATAATTAAACCGCATTCATAGTTGGAAATGTTTTTTTTTTCGAAATTCATGTTAAAACTTTCCGAACCTGTAACTTTGTCAAAACTTTCCGAACCTATAACTATGTCAAAACTTTTCGAACCTATAACTTTGTCAAAACTGAACCGATTTTCAAAAGGAAAGGCGTTTTAGTCGTGGCTCGATCTCAATAATTAAACCGCATTCATAGTTGGAAATGTTTTTTTTTTCGAAATTCATGTTAAAACTTTCCGAACCTATAACTTTGTCAAAACTTTCCGAACCTATAACTATGTCAAAACTTTCCGAACCTATAACTTTGTCAAAACTGAACCGATTTTCAAAAGGAAAGGCGTTTTAGTCGTGGCTCGATCTCAATAATTAAACCGCATTCATAGTTGGAAATGTTTTTTTTTCGAAATTCATGTTAAAACTTTCCGAACCTGTAACTTTGTCAAAACTTTCCAAACCTATAACTATGTCAAAACTTTCCGAACATATAACTTTGTCAAAACTGAACCGATTTTCAAAAGGAAAGGCGTTTTAGTCGTGGCTCGATCTCAATAATTAAACCGCATTCATAGTTGAAAATGTTTCTTTTTTTTCGAAATTCATGTTAAAACTTTCCGAACCTGTAACTTTGTCAAAACTTTCCAAACCTATAACTATGTCAAAACTTTCCGAACCTATAACTTTGTCAAAACTGAACCGATTTTCAAAAGGAAATGCGTTTTAGTCGTGGCTCGATCTCAATAATTAAACCGCATTCATAGTTGGAAATGTTTTTTTTTCGAAATTCATGTTAAAACTTTCCGAACCTGTAACTTTGTCAAAACTTTCCAAACCTATAACTATGTCAAAACTTTCCGAACCTATAACTTTGTCAAAACATTCCGAACCTGTAACTTTGTCAAAACTTTCCAAACCTATAACTATGCCAAAACTTTCCGAACATATAACTTTGTCAAAACTGAACCGATTTTCAAAAGGAAAGGCGTTTTAGTCGTGGCTCGATCTCAATAATTAAACCGCATTCATAGTTGGAAATGTTTCTTTTTTTCGAAATTCATGTTAAAACTTTCCGAACCTGTAACTTTGTCAAAACTTTCCAAA
Source organism: Scaptomyza reducta (assembly GCA_035044485.1). Classification (NCBI taxonomy): domain Eukaryota; kingdom Metazoa; phylum Arthropoda; class Insecta; order Diptera; family Drosophilidae; genus Scaptomyza; species Scaptomyza reducta. Next base: position 10,146 of record JAWNNV010000657.1, on the reverse strand, counting down.
CCTATAACTATGCCAAAACTTTCCGAACCTATAACTTTGTCAAAACTGAACCGATTTTCAAAAGGAAAGGCATTTTAGTCGTGGCTCGATCTCAATAATTAAACCGCATTCATAGTTGGAAATTTTTTTTTTTAAATTTATGTTAAAACTTTCCGAACCTATAACTTTGTCAAAACTTTCCAAACCTATAACTATGTCAAAACTTTCCGAACCTATAACTTTGTCAAAACTGAACCGATTTTCAAAAGGAAAGGCGTTTTAGTCGTGGCTCGATCTCAATAATTAAACCGCATTCATAGTTGGAAATGTTTTTTTTTTCGAAATTCATGTTAAAACTTTCCGAACCTATAAATATGTCAAAACTTTCAGAACCTATAACTTTGTCAAAACTGAACCGATTTTCAAAAGGAAAGGCGTTTTAGTCGTGGCTCGATCTCAATAATTAAACCGCATTCATAGTGGGCAATGTTTTTTTTTTCGAAATTCATGTTAAAATTTTCCGAACCTATAAATTTGTCAAAACTTTCCGAACCTATAACTTTGTCTAAACCGAACCGATTTTCAAAAGGAAAGGCGTTTTAGTTGTGGCTCGATCTCAATAATTAAACCGCATTCATAGTTGGAAATGTTTTTTTTTTCGAAATTTATGTTAAAACTTTCCGAACCTATAACTTTGTCAAAACTGAACCGATTTTCAAAAGGAAAGGCGTTTTAGTCGTGGCTCGATCTCAATAATTAAACCGCATTCATAGTTGGAAATGTTTTTTTTTTCGAAATTCATGTTAAAACTTTCCGAACCTATAAATATGTCAAAACTTTCCGAACCTATAACTTTGTCAAAACTGAACCGATTTTCAAAAGGAAAGGCGTTTTAGTCGTGGCTCGATCTCAATAATTAAACCGCATTCATAGTGGGAAATGTTTTTTTTTTTCGAAATTCATGTTAAAATTTTCCGAACCTTAAATTTGTCAAAACTTTCCGAACCTATAACTTTGTCTAAACCGAACCGATTTTCAAAAGGAAAGGCGTTTTAGTTGTGTCTCGATCTCAATAATTAAACCGCATTCATAGTTGGAAATGTTTTTTTTTTCGAAATTTATGTTAAAACTTTCCGAACCTATAACTTTGTCAAAACTGAACCGATTTTCAAAAGGAAAGGCGTTTTAGTCGTGGCTCGATCTCAATAATTAAACCGCATTCATAGTTGGAAATGTTTTTTTTTTCGAAATTCATGTTAAAACTTTCCGAACCTGTAACTTTGTCAAAACCGAACCGATTTTCAAAAGGAAAGGCGTTTTAGTTGTGTCTCGATCTCAATAATTAAACCGCATTCATAGTTGGAAATGTTTTTTTTTTCGAAATTTATGTTAAAACTTTCCGAACCTATAACTTTGTCAAAACTGAACCGATTTTCAAAAGGAAAGGCGTTTTAGTCGTGGCTCGATCTCAATAATTAAACCGCATTCATAGTTGGAAATGTTTTTTTTTTTCGAAATTCATGTCAAAACTTTTTGAACCTGTAACTTTGTCAATTTTTTCCGAACCTTTAACTGTGTCAAAACTTTCCGAACCTATAACTTTGTCAAAACTGAACCGATTTTCAAAAGGAAAGGCGTTATAGTCGTGGCTCAATCTCAATAATTAAACCGCATTCATAGTTGGAAATTTTTTTTTTTCGAAATTTATGTTAAAATTTTCCGAACCTATAAATATGTCAAAACTTTCAGAACCTATAACTTTGTCAAAACTGAACCGATTTTCAAAAGGAAAGGCGTTTTAGTCGTGGCTCGATCTCAATAATTAAACCGCATTCATAGTTGTAAATGTTTTTTTTTCGACATTCATGTTAAAACTTTCCGAACCTGTAACTTTGTCAAAACTTTCCAAACCTATAACTATGTCAAAACTTTCCGAACCTATAACCTTGTCAAAACTGAACCGATTTTCAAAAGGAAATGCGTTTTAGTCGTGGCTCGATCTCAATAATTAAACCACATTCATAGTTGGAAATGTTTTTTTTTCGAAATTCATGTTAAAACTTTCCGAACCTGTAACTTTGTCAAAACTTTCCAAACCTATAACTATGTCCAAACTTTCCGAACCTATAACTTTGTCAAAACTTTCCGAACCTATAACTTTGTCAAAACTGAACCGATTTTCAAAAGGAAAGGCGTTTTAGTCGTGGCTCGATCTCAATAATTAAACCGCATTCATAGTGGGAAATGTTTTTTTTTTCGAAATTCATGTTAAAATTTTCCGAACCTATAAATTTGTCAAAACTTTCCGAACCTATAACTTTGTCAAAACTTTCCGAACCTATAACTATGTCAAAACTTTCCGAACCTATAACTTTGTCAAAACTGAACCGATTTTCAAAAGGAAAGGCGTTTTAGTCGTGGCTCGATCTCAATAATTAAGCCGCATTCATAGTTGGAAATGTTTTTTTTTTCGAAATTTATGTTAAAACTTTCCGAACCTATAAATATGTCAAAACTTTCCGAACCTATAACTTTGTCAAAACTGAACCGATTTTCAAAAGGAAAGGCGTTTTAGTCGTGGCTCGATCTCAATAATTAAACCGCATTCATAGTGGGAAATGTTTTTTTTTTCGAAATTCATGTTAAAACTTTCCGAACCTATAAATTTGTCAAAACTTTCCGAACCTATAACTTTGTCTAAACCGAACCGATTTTCAAAAGGAAAGGCGTTTTAGTCGTGGCTCGATCTCAATAATTAAGCCGCATTCATAGTTGGAAATGTTTTTTTTTTCGAAATTTATGTTAAAACTTTCCGAACCTATAAATATGTCAAAACTTTCAGAACCTATAACTTTGTCAAAACTGAACCGATTTTCAAAAGGAAAGGCGTTTTAGTCGTGGCTCGATCTCAATAATTAAGCCGCATTCATAGTTGGAAATGTTTTTTTTTTCGAAATTTATGTTAAAACTTTCCGAACCTATAAATATGTCAAAACTTTCAGAACCTATAACTTTGTCAAAACTGAACCGATTTTCAAAAGGAAAGGCGTTTTAGTCGTGGCTCGATCTCAATAATTAAACCGCATTCATAGTGGGCAATGTTTTTTTTTTCGAAATTCATGTTAAAATTTTCCGAACCTATAAATTTGTCAAAACTTTCCGAACCTATAACTTTGTCTAAACCGAACCGATTTTCAAAAGGAAAGGCGTTTTAGTTGTGTCTCGATCTCAATAATTAAACCGCATTCATAGTTGGAATTTTTTTTTTTTAAATTTATGTTAAAACTTTCCGAACCTAAAACTTTGTCAAAACTTTCCAAACCTATAACTATGTCCAAACTTTCCGAACCTATAACTTTGTCAAATCTTTCCGAACCTATAACTTTGTCAAAACTGAACCGATTTTCAAAAGGAAATGCATTTTAGTCGTGGCTCGATCTCAATAATTAAACCGCATTCATAGTTGGTATTTTTTTTTTTCGAAATTCATGTTAAAACTTTCCGAACCTGTAACTTTGTCAAAACTGAACCGATTTACAAAAGGAAAGGCGTTTTAGTCGTGGCTCGATCTCAATAAATAAACCGCATTCATAGTTGGAAATGTTTTTTTTTCGAAATTCATGTTAAAACTTTCCGAACCTTTAACTTTGTCAAAACTTTCCAAACCCATAACTATGTCAAAACTTTCCGAACCTATAACTTTGTCAAAACTGAACCGATTTTCAAAAGGAAAGGCGTTTTAGTCGTGGCTCGATCTCAATAATTAAACCGCATTCATAGTTGGAAATGTTTTTTTTTTCGAAATTCATGTTAAAACTTTCCGAACCTGTAACTTTGTCAAAACTTTCCAAACCTATAACTATGTCCAAACTTTCCGAACCTATAACTTTGTCAAAACTTTCCGAACCTATAACTTTGTCAAAACTGAACCGATTTTCAAAAGGAAATGCATTTTAGTCGTGGCTCGATCTCAATAATTAAACCGCATTCATAGTTGGAAATGTTTTTTTTTTTCCAAATTCATGTTAAAACTTTCCGAACCTTTAACTTTCTCAAAACTTTCCAAACCTATAACTATGTCAAAACTTTCCGAACCTACAACTTTGTCAAAACTGAACCGATTTTCAAAAGGAAATGCGTTTTAGTCGTGGCTCGATCTCAATAATTAAACCGCATTCATAGTTGGAAATGTTTTTTTTTTCGAAATTCATGTTAAAACTTTCCGAACCTGTAACTTTGTCAAAACTTTCCAAACCTATAACTATGTCCAAACTTTCCGAACCTATAACTTTGTCAAATCTTTCCGAACCTATAACTTTGTCAAAACTGAACCGATTTTCAAAAGGAAATGCATTTTAGTCGTGGCTCGATCTCAATAATTAAACCGCATTCATAGTTGGAAATGTTTTTTTTTTCGAAATTCATGTTAAAACTTTCCGAACCTGTAACTTTGTCAAAACTTTCCAAACCTATAACTATGTCCAAACTTTCCGAACCTATAACTTTGTCAAATCTTTCCTAACCTATAACTTTGTCAAAACTGAACCGATTTTCAAAAGGAAATGCATTTTAGTCGTGGCTCGATCTCAATAATTAAACCGCATTCATAGCTGGAAATGTTTTTTTTTTCGAAATTCATGTTAAAACTTTCCGAACCTGTAACTTTGTCAAAACTGAACCGATTTACAAAAGGAAAGGCGTTTTAGTCGTGGCTCGATCTCAATAATTAAACAGCATTCATAGTTGGAAATGTCTTTTTTTTCGAAATTCATGTTAAAACTTTCCGAACCTTTAACTTTGTCAAAACTTTCCAATCCCATAACTATGTCAAAACTTTCCGAACCTATAACTTTGTCAAAACTGAACCGATTTTCAAAAGGAAAGGCGTTTTAGTCGTGGCTCGATCTCAATAATTAAACCGCATTCATAGTTGGAAATGTTTTTTTTTTCGAAATTCATGTTAAAACTTTCCGAACCTGTAACTTTGTCAAAACTTTCCAAACCTATAACTATGTCCAAACTTTCCGAACCTATAACTTTGTCAAATCTTTCCGAACCTATAACTTTGTCAAAACTGAACCGATTTTCAAAAGGAAATGCATTTTAGTCGTGGCTCGATCTCAATAATTAAACCGCATTCACAGTTGGAAATGTTTTTTTTTTCGAAATTCATGTTAAAACTTTCCGAACCTGTAACTTTGTCAAAACCGAACCGATTTTCAAAAGGAAAGGCGTTTTAGTTGTGTCTCGATCTTAATAATTAAACCGCATTCATAGTTGGAAATGTTTTTTTTTTCGAAATTTATGTTAAAACTTTCCGAACCTATAACTTTGTCAAAACTGAACCGAATTTCAAAAGGAAAGGCGTTTTAGTCGTGGCTCGATCTCAATAATTAAACAGCATTCATAGTTGGAAATGTTTTTTTTTTCGAAATTCATGTCAAAACTTTTTGAACCTGTAACTTTGTCAATTTTTTCCGAACCTATAACTATGTCCAAACTTTCCGAACCTATAACTTTGTCAAAACTTTCCGAACCTATAACTTTGTCAAAACTGAACCGATTTTCAAAAGGAAATGCATTTTAGTCGTGGCTCGATCTCAATAATTAAACCGCATTCATAGTTGGAAATGTTTTTTTTTTTCCAAATTCATGTTAAAACTTTCCGAACCTTTAACTTTCTCAAAACTTTCCAAACCTATAACTATGTCAAAACTTTCCGAACCTACAACTTTGTCAAAACTGAACCGATTTTCAAAAGGAAATGCGTTTTAGTCGTGTCTCGATATCAATAATTAAACCGCATTCATAGTTGGAAATGTTTTTTTTTCGAAATTCATGTTAAAACTTTCCGAACCTGTAACTTTCTCAAAACTTTCCAAACCTATAACTATGCCAAAACTTTCCGAACATATAACTTTGTCAAAACTGAACCGATTTTCAAAAGGAAAGGCGTTTTAGTCGTGGATCGATCTCAATAATTAAACCGCATTCATAGTTGGAAATGTTTTTTTTTTCGAAATTCATGTCAAAACTTTCCGAACCTGTAACTTTGTCAAAACCGAACCGATTTTCAAAAGGAAAGGCGTTTTAGTCGTGTCTCGATCTCAATAATTAAACCGCATTCATAGTTGGAAATGTTTTTTTTTCGAAATTCATGTTAAAACTTTCCGAACCTGTAACTTTGTCAAAACTTTCCAAACCTATAACTATGTCCAAACTTTCCGAACCTATAACTTTGTCAAATCTTTCCTAACCTATAACTTTGTCAAAACTGAACCGATTTTCAAAAGGAAATGCATTTTAGTCGTGGCTCGATCTCAATAATTAAACCGCATTCATAGCTGGAAATGTTTTTTTTTTCGAAATTCATGTTAAAACTTTCCGAACCTGTAACTTTGTCAAAACTGAACCGATTTACAAAAGGAAAGGCGTTTTAGTCGTGGCTCGATCTCAATAATTAAACAGCATTCATAGTTGGAAATGTCTTTTTTTCGAAATTCATGTTAAAACTTTCCGAACCTTTAACTTTGTCAAAACTTTCCAAACCCATAACTATGTCAAAACTTTCCGAACCTATAACTTTGTCAAAACTGAACCGATTTTCAAAAGGAAAGGCGTTTTAGTTGTGGCTCGATCTCAATAATTAAACCGCATTCATAGTTGGAAATGTTTTTTTTTTCGAAATTCATGTTAAAACTTTCCGAACCTGTAACTTTGTCAAAACTTTCCAAACCTATAACTATGTCCAAACTTTCCGAACCTATAACTTTGTCAAATCTTTCCGAACCTATAACTTTGTCAAAACTGAACCTATTTTCAAAAGGAAATGCATTTTAGTCGTGGCTCGATCTCAATAATTAAACCGCATTCATAGTTGGAAATGTTTTTTTTTTCGAAATTCATGTTAAAACTTTCCGAACCTGTAACTTTGTCAAAACTGAACCGAATTTCAAAAGGAAAGGCGTTTTAGTCGTGGCTCGATCTCAATAATTAAACAGCATTCATAGTTGGAAATGTTTTTTTTTTCGAAATTCATGTCAAAACTTTTTGAACCTGTAACTTTGTCAATTTTTTCCGAACCTTTAACTGTGTCAAAACTTTCCAAACCTATAACTTTGTCAAAACTGAACCGATTTTCAAAAGGAAAGGCGTTATAGTCGTGGCTCAATCTCAATAATTAAACCGCATTCATAGTTGGAAATGTTTTTTTTTTTTGAAATTTATGTTAAAATTTTCCGAACCTATAAATATGTCAAAACTTTCAGAACCTATAACTTTGTCAAAACTGAACCGATTTTCAAAAGGAAAGGCGTTTTAGTCGTGGCTCGATCTCAATAATTAAACCGCATTCATAGCTGGAAATGTTTTTTTTTTCGAAATTCATGTTAAAACTTTCCGAACCTGTAACTTTGTCAAAACTGAACCGATTTACAAAAGGAAAGGCGTTTTAGTCGTGGCTCGATCTCAATAATTAAACCGCATTCATAGTTGGAAATGTTTTTTTTTTCGAAATTCATGTTAAAACTTTCCGAACCTGTAACTTTGTCAAAACTTTCCAAACCTATAACTATGCCAAAACTTTCCGAACATATAACTTTGTCAAAACTGAACCGATTTTCAAAAGGAAAGGCGTTTTAGTCGTGGCTCGATCTCAATAATTAAACAGCATTCATAGTTGGAAATGTTTTTTTTTTTCGTAATTCATGTTTTCTTTTTGAACCTGTAACTTTGTCAATTTTTCCGAACCTTTAACTGTGTCATAACTTTCCGAACCTATAACTTTGTCAAAACTGAACCAATTTTCAAAAGGAAAGGCGTTATAGTCGTGGCTCGATCTCAATAATTAAACCGCATTCATAGTTGGAAATGTTTTTTTTTCGAAATTCATGTTAAAACTTTCCGAACCTGTAACTTTGTCAAAACTTTCCAAACCTATAACTATGCCAAAACTTTCCGAACATATAACTTTGTCAAAACTGAACCGATTTTCAAAAGGAAAGGCGTTTTAGTCGTGGCTCGATCTCAATAATTAAACCGCATTCATAGTTGGAAATGTTTTTTTTTTCGAAATTCATGTTAAAACTTTCCGAACCTGTAACTTTGTCAAAACCGAACCGATTTTCAAAAGGAAAGGCGTTTTAGTTGTGTCTCGATCTCAATAATTAAACCGCATTCATAGTTGGAAATGTTTTTTTTTTCGAAATTTATGTTAAAACTTTCAGAACCTATAACTTTGTCAAAACTGAACCGATTTTCAAAAGGAAAGGCGTTTTAGTGTGGCTCGATCTCAATAATTAAACCGCATTTATAGTTGGAAATGTTTTTTTTTTTCCAAATTCATGTTAAAACTTTCCGAACCTATAACTTTGTCAAAACTTTCCGAACTTATAACTATGTCAAAACTTTCCGAACCCATAACTTTGTCGAAACTGAACCGATTTTCAAAAGGAAAGGCGTTTTAGTCGTGGCTCGATCTCAATAATAAAACCGCATTCATAGTTGGAAATGTTTTTTTTTTCGAAATTCATGTTAAAACTTTCCGAACCTGTAACTTTGTCAAAACTGATCCGATTTTCAAAAGGAAAGGCGTTTTAGTGTGGCTCGATCTCAATAATTAAACCGCATTTATAGTTGGAAATGTTTTTTTTTTTCCAAATTCATGTTAAAACTTTCCGAACCTATAACTTTGTCAAAACTTTCCGAACCTATAACTATGTCAAAACTTTCCGAACCTATAAATTTGTCAAAACTTTCCGAACTTATAACTATGTCAAAACTTTCCTAACCCATAACTTTGTCGAAACTGAACCGATTTTCAAAAGGAAAGGCGTTTTAGTCGTGGCTCGATCTCAATAATAAAACCGCATTCATAGTTGGAAATGTTTTTTTTTCGAAATTCATGTTAAAACTTTCCGAACCTGTAACTTTGTCAAAACTTTTCCAAACCTATAACTATGCCAAAACTTTCCGAACATATAACTTTGTCAAAACTGAACCGATTTTCAAAAGGAAAGGCGTTTTAGTCGTGGCTCGATCTCAATAATTAAACCGCATTCATAGTTGAAAATGTTTTTTTTTTTTCGAAATTCATGTTAAAACTTTTTGAACCTATAACTTTGTCAATTTTTTCCGAACGCTTTAACTGTGTCAAAACTTTCCGAACCTATAACTTTGTCAAAACTTTCCGAACTTATAACTATGTCAAAACTTTCCGAACCCATAACTTTGTCGAAACTGAACCGATTTTCAAAAGGAAAGGCGTTTTAGTCGTGGCTCGATCTCAATAATTAAACCGCATTCATAGTTGGAAATGTTTTTTTTTCCGAAATTCATGTTAAAACTTTCCGAACCTGTAACTTTGTCAAAACTGAACCGATTTTCAAAAGGAAAGGCGTTTTAGTGTGGCTCGATCTCAATAATTAAACCGCATTTATAGTTGGAAATGTTTTTTTTTTTCCAAATTCATGTTAAAACTTTCCGAACCTATCACTTTGTCAAAACTTTCCGAACCTATAACTATGTCAAAACTTTCCGAACCTATAACTTTGTCAAAACTGAACCGATTTTCAAAAGGAAAGGCGGTATAGACGTGGCTCGATCTCAATAATTAAACCGCATTCATAGTTGGAAATGTTTTTTTTTCGAAGTTCATGTTAAAACTTTCCGAACCTGTAACTTTGTCAAAACTTTCCAAACCTATAACTATGCCAAAACTTTCCGAACATATAACTTTGTCAAAACTGAACCGATTTTCAAAAGGAAAGGCGTTTTAGTCGTGGCTCGATCTCAATAATTAAACAGCATTCATAGTTGAAAATGTTTTTTTTTTCGAAATTCATTTTAAAACTTTTTGAACCTATAACTTTGTCAATTTTTTCCGAAGCTTTAACTGTGTCAAAACTTTTCGAACCTACAACTTTGTCAAAACTTTCCGAACTTATAACTATGTCAAAACTTTCCGAACCCATAACTTTGTCGAAACTGAACCGATTTTCAAAAGGAAAGGCGTTTTAGTCGTGGCTCGATCTCAATAATTAAGTCGAATTCATAGTTAGATATGTTTATTTTTTCCCAAATTCATGTTAAAACTTTCCGAACCTATAAATTTGTCAAAACTTTCCGAACTTATAAATATGTCAAAACTTTCCTAACCCATAACTTTGT
>JAWNNV010000656.1:0-17428 GCA_035044485.1 Scaptomyza reducta | reverse complement strand
TTATGTTAGTACTTGGTTCCGTTAGTATTGCTATCAACGTTTTGTTAATTTATTCTTAATTTAATGTCAGGCCAAATAACCATCATCACATTAATTTATAGCGCGCTCAACGGCGCTCATCAAAAATATTCCAATATCTCTGGAGTGTCCGTATGGCAAATTAGCATGATTCTATTTTGTATTAGTCCACTTTGATGGTCAATTGGGATTTCAAAACTTTGCTTTAAAATTTGCATAACTGTCGTTTTGTTGTTTTGATGAAAACAATGCGCTAGAGATGTGGCCCGTAATCGATATTTAGGTGACAAATAATCGGTTCTTGCCGATGTTTTGCGTGAGTGGAACTAGTAATTTTAATTTTAATAATAATTACTAAACAATTCGCATGATAAGAAAATTAAGAACTTCATTAGAAGCAATAAGATATGCTTTAAGAAATAATGCACATATTTCAGAATGCAATCCCTATACATTCCTTTAATTGGTGTTCATGAGTAATACATAAATATCTGAGCTTAAGCGCAAGATTAGATATTTTTATTAGCACCCGATCATATTGACCACAAAACCTTTACTTTAGTATTGTATAAAACAAAATACCAAGTTTTAATAATCCTTGACAGCTTTGTGAATTTCATGCAGCAACTCTGAGTGTACTAAGCATGTCTATCGATACATTGGGTATCGCACTAGATTTGTAATCGACTCAGCATGCTGCGTTCCTTGCTGACAAAAAAATAGCTCCCCGTAAAAGACATTTATACCGACCCAAAAAAAATTTCGAATGTGAAACACACATTCAAATGTAGCTTTTGGTTTGGCGATAACACATGTGATAGATATACCAGCTTTTAAGCCAAAGCAACATTAAGAAACAGACGACACACGAAGAGGGCAGCCAACAAGCTAATCGCAAACGCATACGTCTGGCCCTAACCGCATTGGCGAAAAATTCCGCACAACACAGCAACACACACAAAAATCGAAAAATACACACACGCGCGCGTGAAAGGCGGCGGCCAAGCCAAGGAACCCAAGCAACAGCAACAGCATTAACATACTAAGCTTCTATACCGGCAAACCGGGTAAGATAATCAACAGCATGCATAAACAGTGTGTAAACATTCCAGTACAACAACGAAATGCACAGGATACCAGTATTGTAGTGCCGTTACCTCCAATACATGAACACACACACACACACACAAAGGCAGTGTGCAGTAGAAACCGCTTTGCAAACCTAACGGACTCTACTATTTGTGCAACGAGGGTAGTCCCAAAACAATTTGATATCTTTTTTTTTTGTCTTTCAATCACATAGATGATGCAATTTTGTATTGCACTCTGTAATAAGAAATGTTGCACACACACACACGATGACAAAGAATTGCAATCAACATGAACTGAATTGCATCAACATTAACATAATGGCTAACTGTATTTGTGTTTCTTTTGTTTTTGAAGGTGCCGAACGAAGTATCATTTGTACATACATATATATATATTGTATACAGAGGATGGCACAGCATGGCGTTACGGAGGCGCTGGCCGCCGAACTGGCCAAAGCCGTGGAACTGATAATGCATCCGATGACCGCGCAGCAGGCACGCCTCGAGGCATACATGGCCTGCGAGCGCTTCAAGGAGGAGTCGCCGCTGTGCGCCCAGGTGGGCCTCTACCTGGCCAGCTCGGCGCATTTCAATCAGCAGGTGCGTCACTTCGGCCTGCAGCTCATCGAATACACAATCAAATTCAAATGGAACTGCATAACGCACGAGGAGAAGGTGTACATTAAGGACAATGCCATCAAGATGCTCAACATTGGCGTCGGCCCCGCCGAAGATCGCAGCCTCTTGCATTTAAAGGACGCCCTCTCGCGCATCATTGTCGAGATGATAAAGCGCGAGTGGCCCCAACAGTGGTCCGATCTGTTGCCCGAACTCTCGCAGGCGTGCAACAATGGCGAGGCACAGACGGAGCTCGTCTTGCTTGTCTTTCTGCGTCTCGTCGAGGATGTGGCACTGCTGCAGACCATCGAATCGAATCAGCGTCGCAAGGACATGTACCAGGCGCTCAACAACAATATGACAGACATATTCGAATTCTTTCTCCGGCTCGTCGAGCAGCATGTGAACGCGTTCCGGGAGACAACCCGCCTGGGCAACTACCACAAGGCCAACGCGCATAGTCGCGTCGTCGAAACGGTTCTGCTCACGCTAAGCGGCTTTGTGGAGTGGGTCAGCATTACGCACATCATGTCCAGCAATGGCAAACTGATGCATTTCCTATGCATTCTACTGAACGACAAAGCATTCCAGTACAATGCCGCCGAGTGCCTGGCCCAGATCACCAATCGCAAGGGCCAGACCAAGGAGCGCAAGCCACTGCTCCAGCTGTATGGCGAGGAGCCGTTGCGCTACATCTACACAGCCAGCCAGATGCCGCCGGCGGACAACAACTCGCTGGCCATTGAGCAGCAGCATAACTTCCTGAAGAAACTAATCCAGGTGCTCAATGGGATGGTGCAGCAACTGATCGCGCTCTGGGGCAAGGACGACGGCACACAGCGGCCCCAGCAGTTGGACGTGATGTTCGAGTGCCTGCTGCAGCTGGTGCAGCATCCATCGCTGACTGTCGCCCATGGCGCCGTGCTCATTTGGCAGCTGTTGCTCAAGCACGATGCCTGCTCCAAGGACTATCTGATGGTCAACTACATTCCCAAGCTCATACACACCATTGCGCCGCGCATCGTCAAGATACCCTATCCCAGCAGCAGCAGCACCACCAACGTGGATGCACCCAACAGCACCGAGGCATACATACGGCTGGAGTACGACAGCGAGGAGGAGTTTGCCATATTCTTCTTTCGCTGTCGCACCGACTTCCTGGAGATCTTCAGGCAATCCACGTTGGTCCAGCCACTCATCACCTACGGCTATTGCGAGCAGTGGCTCCAGTCGCGTCTGCGCAATGCCCAGACCGAACGCGAGACCAGCAATATGGGCTGCAGCGTACTCGATCCCATCTATCTCGAATGGGATGCACTCGTTTGTGTCCTCGATGGCGTACTCAGTCGCATCCTGCTCGTGGCCGAGCGGCCCTCGGTCGGGCTGCGCCTGCTCGAGGAGTGCCTGAAGCTGGAGACCAGGAATCCGCTCATCTACTCCATACTGCTGTCCTGCATTTCGGCGCTCTTCGTGTTCCTCAGCATGTCCTCGTGCCAGCTGACGCCCAACAATTGTGTGGCCATGAATGGCGTCGCGCTCCTGCCACGCGTCCTGGACAAAATCTTTCGCGCCCTGGTCCTCAAGCCGCCCAATGAGCTCGAGAAGGTGCAGGTCATCTCCACAAAGAATCTGCGGCGTCATGCCGCCTCGCTCCTTGCCAAACTGGCGCACAAGTATCCACTGCTGCTGCTGCCCGTATTCGAGCAGATCAACACGCATATCGAGTGCCTGCTGAAGGAGTCGCCCACCCAGCTGTGCCGCATGCTGCGCAGCACACTCCAGGAGGCGCTCATCCTCATCTCGAATCACTTCTGTGAATTCGAGCGCCAGACCATATTCATTGAGCACATCGTCCAGTCCAAGCGCAGCGAATGGCTCAGCGGATTCAGCGAAGCCTTCAAAACTCCGCTGGACTTCATGCGCTTTGTGGGCTTGGACAAGCCGCCCGTCTTTCACATTGATAGCGATCCGGCCATGGCGAATCGTGCACGTATCCTGGACGCACTCAATGTGGTCCTGGGCGTTGTCAAGCGCTGCACCTGGCCGGACGATCCGGATCGGGCGCAGCGCGGCGGCTTTGTCATCGGCTGCACCGAACTGGGCAATCCCATCTGCCGGAATCCGGCCACCAAGCATGTGGTGCCGCTGCTCTCGCACGTCCTCAGCCTGATGCGCGTCATGAACGAGCTGTTCCGCCCGGAGGCGCTCGCCGCCCTCTCCGACGGCTTTCGCAACGTGCACGGCATGCTGGAGCACGAGAAGAAGCTGCTGATGGGCATCTGTGCCGTTCCAACCGATCCCCTGGACACGACCATCAAGTCCGAGCCGACGGCATTCGAGAAGATGCAAACCTTCATGATGCTCATCACGGAGGGCTGTTACCACTTGATGGGCGCGGCGGGGCCGTCGCTGGGACGTGATCTGTACCAGCTGGTGGGATTGGCGGATGCCATCATCAGCAATGTGTTCTGCTGCATTGACATCATACCGGACTATCGCATACGGCCCATTATCCGGGTCTTTCTCAAGCCATTCGTCTACTCGTGCCCGCCCAGCTTCTACGATTCGGTGCTGGTGCCCATCTTCACCCACCTGACGCCATTGATGTGCGAGCGGCTGACCCGCCGCTGGATGTACATCTCCTCGCTGTACGAGTCGGGCCAGCTGAACGGCGAGGTCAACGACACCCAGGAGGTGCTCGAGGATCAGCTCAATCGCACGCTCACCCGCGAGTATCTCGATGTGCTCAAGATCGCGCTCGTCGGCGGCCAGATTGGCGCCGATCATGTGAGTGCGGCGGGCGCCAATGCCGTTGCCATGGAGAACGAGGAGCACTCCATGGACAGTGCACCCCAGTCGCGTGCCGCCCAATCCGCCCTGCTCTCGGACATCATCAGCGAGCTGGGCGGCAAGCTATTACGCAACGATCTGATCGGCAACTACATACTGATGACCCTGCTCAAGGCCATCGCCTGGAACGACGGCATGTGCAACATGAAGGCGGTCAACATCGCGGCGCCCGTCATGCGCTTCATGAACGTCGAGCAGCTGATGGACGAGAACAAGGCGGTGAGTGCGTTTACGGCCGTGCTCCAGGGCATGCAGGTGCACGGCCAGCACGAGGCCAATCAGTCGGGCCTGATCACGCTGGGCGTCCAGTTCTATGAGCTGCTCCGACCCCGCTATCCCATACTGAGCGAGGTGCTCAAGCACATACCCAGCGTCAATGTGGCGGACATACAGAAGTTCGATGAGAAGATGGCTGTGGCATCCGTTAAGGGCAACAAGGTGGAGCGCGCCAAGAAGGATATATTCAAGAAGATGACCGCCCAGCTGGTCGGACGCAGTGTCAATCAGCTGTTCCGGCACGAGGTGCAAATCGCCAATCTGCCGCCGATGCCCAGCCAGAAGCCGAGTGGGAAACGCAACAGCTCCAATGGCTTCATGGACAGCAATCAGAATGCGAGCTTGAGTCAACTGTTTCGCACCGAGAAGTGACAGCATCGAACCGCTCCGGCAACAACAACCAAAACAACAACAACAACGACAACGACAACAAAACCAACAACAACAACGACTGAACTTAAGTTAACTGTCAACTAGTTGTTATGGAGCAAGTTGGCCCAACAAAAGAAATATCCCATCGGGATCCAGCTGCTGCTGCTGCTGCTGCCTGATGATGATGATGTCGTTAACATGGCTTTAATCCTGCTCAACCGTTATGTTTCGGGCGGTGCTTAAGGCTTATTAGTTAGGACCTTTTTTTTAAAACAACTATTATTTATTGTGTAACATGTAAATTTTAGTTTCCCCCATCTTCTTGCTCCGATTTCGAGATGCTTTGTTATTTATTGCTTCGCAAATTGGTTAGTCAATCGAAATTCGAAAACTAATGCTCGAAAATGCAGTTTCTGTGTTCTAAACGCAGGATCCAGGCAGCAGGCACGATTATCCTATCTATACATATATATTGTTTACGAAATTTTCAATTCTGTCAAATTCGAAATTGTACAACTTTTAATTACTGGGTAATCACACTTTGCAGGCATTACATGTAACCACAGGAACTTCTTTTTTTTTCAAATTGTATATTCAAAAACAACAAAGAAAAGAAAATCCCTTATTTATATTGTATACATATTGTATTTATATATAAAAAAAGAATATATATATATATATATTTTCCAGAAATATTGAAGTTACTCTTAGGATTTAGTTGATAAGACAGGAGTTATTATTATATAATATGCATCTTGTACACACACACACACACACATAAACACATCGGGATTCGATATATGTAAAGCGAGTATATTTACGATATTCAAAACTGAAATTATACAATTAAAATAAAAACACGACGAATGAAAACAAAACGAAATAAACAAATAAAAACATACACAAAGTGCCGAAATGTAGTCAATTTATTTGATCCTCACTGTACTACATACACACATATACTAAATATATCAAACTGATATCAGCAACTGCCCAAGAAAATCGAGGTTAACATAATACCAAAACCGTATGTAATTACAAAAATCCCAATGCCGAATACGATTTTAAATTTATGCCAGGTTTTTAAAGCAAGTTAACATTAACTAATTCAAATTCTATAAAGTTAATATATCAAAAAAAAAAACTATTTCAAAACTTAATTTTGAAAACATTCTCATTATTGAAGCAGACAATAAGAAAAAGTTTGACGATTTGAGAAAAACAAAACTAAAATGACAATTCCAATAATCGAGTGACCACTGTACTGTATGTGAGTTTAATTATATAATTGAATATATGATAGCTATAAGCCAGCAATATATTATAACAGTTTTTATACTCGTTTGTAATTCTTTCCTACTCAAAGTTCACTTTTAGCTTATTACAGAATTAAGTTATATATAAATATAATACAATTGAAATAAATATTAATGTGCGATTGAGTTAGCCACCCTGACGATTGTCGCACAAGTTGCTCCAGTCGGGCACATGCTCGTGCTTCAGATACGCCTCCTTCGACAAGGATCGTGTTTGTATCAGATCCGTGGCGCCACAGAGAGCACCGCCCAGCCAGGCGGTGAAGTTCTGTTTGCCAATCGTGCTATAGAACTTGAACTGCAGATCGCCGTGGAAACGTTCCTTATAGTAGCTATCGTTGGTCAGCAGATGCTGCAGCTCCTCCTTAAGGCGTGGCAATAAACCCATTACCATGGCACCGCCACCTATCACAAATACGCTCTCCACCAGCGCCCGCCGCACATCCATGCTGCAGTCGAGTATGGCGCGCAGCATCAGATGCGGCAGGCTGTCGCGCTCGTTGTTCTGCTCGAACATGAGCTCGTAGGCAGACTCCCGGACGCTGCCGGCAATGCTGATGACGGCGTCATCGTCACAAATCGCATAATCGGCGCTGGGCGGTGGGTCGAACGGTGTGTCAGCGCTGGCTTGGGCACGCTCGAAGCTGGTCACAAAGCAGGTGCGTATCTTGATGTCCTCCAGCACGCTGGGCGTTAGTTGCGACTCCTTGACGCCTGTGGCAACCAGCTGCCGCTTTATCTCCTCGTGCACGGCACTGCTGCCATAGCTTTGATCCTTGAAAGCGGACATTATCTGAACGCCACTGAATACAGGCATAACGGTCGTCTCGCTGTAGCCAATGTCCACAACAAGGCCGGTGGGCACGGCCAATGTGGAGAGCGCTATCAGATGGGTGGGCACGAACAATACGGACGATACATCGAAGTGAACGAAGAGCGCACGGGCCAGTGTCTCTCGTACTGCAGTCTGTCCGAAGATGTTCTCCACCACAACGAATTTGCGCTCCTTGGGACTGACCAGTAAATGCCTAAGAGAAATAGTTGAAATGTTTAACAGCACAAAAGAAAAAGTTTGCTTCACGTACTTGAAAAATATTATTTGCAGAAAGTCCACAAACTGATCGTAGAGCTGTTCGGTGCCCACGTAATCGAAGAGTCGCTTCGTTTCGCCGGTTGTGGTAAGTACCACTTCTGTGGCTATAATCTTACGTGGATAGGCCTCCGCTGCAAAGCCGAGCCTGAAAAGGCAAGAACAACAAAACAGTGATGATATCATCTAACTGGCAACAACAACAACAGCAATCGATTGTCACTCACTTTGTATACGCATTGCCAATGTCGAGCACAATTGGAGGCTTTTCCTGCATTACGGTCTCATACAGTGGCATTATTACTGGATTTTATGAGCTAGCAGCTACAAAAATTAACTTAATCTAAGCCACAACTTGTTAGCGAACAGCTGCGACCGCAACTAGAGATGGCGATAATATACAGCCAATATTTAAATGTACGATAACAAGCATATCGATAGTTTAACTTTTAATTAGTTATAAAGTCAGAATCTTTAATAATTCACACATAACTTTTAAAAACATAATTTTAAAATTCATCAAGATATATATTTAATTATTTGTATATATTTCCAAAGACAAAATATACAGCTAATATTAAAATGTACGATAACAAGCATATCGATAGTTTAACTTTTAATTAGTTATAAAGTCAGAATCTTTAATAATTCACCATAACTTATAAAAACATAATTTTAAAATTCATCAAGATATATATTTAATTATTTGAATATATTTCCAAAGACAAAAACAATATTAATATATCGATAACCGTTGCCAGCTAATCGTATATCGTGAGCAAATGTTTGGGAGACGGACTTGTAAAACATTTGCGGTTTTTTTGTGATAGTTTAAATAATTAAAAAATAAACGATGAGCTACATACAATTCGAGAGCGGTCGCGAAAAGGAAAAGGCGCGCCAGCAACTAAGGGAAGCTCGCACGGAGCTACTACAACAGGCAAGTAAATAAACAAACAAAAATCTGTACACAGCGCCAATAAATACTTCCCACAGGCAAAAGAACGAGCGGAGGAGCGGAGCAAGCGTGAGCTGCAAAAGGAACTGCGCGGCGAGAGCGATTGGATGCTGCCAGCGGTGGCTAACAAACTAAACGAAGTTAGCAGCAGCACTAAGTCCAAGAAGAGCAGTAAGTCAAAAAAGAGCAAAAAATCCAAATCAAAGTCAGATAAAGAGAAGAAATCCTCCAAAAAGAAGCGCAAAAAACGCAGCCACGAAAGCAGTGAGAGCGAAAGTGACAGCGATAGCTCCACATCTCACTCTGATAGGAAGCAGCGCCGACGACACAAGAAATCAAAAAAGCGGAACAGCAGCGCAGATGAATGGGTAGAAAGTGCGCCCGCCCAGAATGAGCCAGAGCCCAATGCTGTGCAGCGTGACAGCTGGATGACCGACAGCAATGCTTTGATGCTGAAAACCTTCTCAAAGGAGCGCAAGGAGCCGGCGAAGCCCAATGAGAAGGCGCAGCAAATCGATGCATATGATCCGACGAAAAGCAAATACGAGCTAAATCCGTATTGGAAAACAACTGGCACCGGATTGCCGGGCTTTCAGCGACCCAAAGCTGACGACGAACCGCAAGAGTGCACATACAGGCAACAGGATCCAACGAGCAGCACACGCAACTGGCAAAAACCAGCAACAGTCGCCTCTAACACCAGCACCAGTAGTAGTAGTAGTAGCAAGCGTCGCAGTCCCTCTCCCGCGAGATCAGCAGCGAGTGCGGCCGAGTCCTCGAGCGGAGAGAGTGAAGCTGAGCCGCCCTCGTTTCTAACGGATGAGCAAATCAACGACATGGCCTCCAAGGCACTTAAAGCGGAGCTCAAGGGCAAAGTCGAGCTGGCATTGGAGCTCCAGCAGAAGGTCGTAGCTGCACGCAAGCAACGCGACGAGCTGTTGGCCAGCGGTAAAACGAGAACAGGTAGCACAGCAAAGGCCAAGGATCGGGACGATGTGCTGCTGACGCGAACGGATGCCAGCGGCAATGTGCGTCCTTTGGTGCAAGCACGCTCGCAAGCTGCACAGCCGGATCCCAACTCGCTGTATGGCGGCCGCAGGGGAGAGAAACGCAGCAAGAAGAAGGTGGACACACATATGGATGGGCAGCGGGTGCGCTACTTCGCGGACGATGATCGCTACGACATTAAGCAAATGGTAATTACATTTAATCAATGTACTAGGATATTTACAAATCCTTATTTCTTGCAGTTTGAGCGCGAGAAGCATGCAACAGCCGCTGAATCGAATCTGCAATACGCTGATATCGTATCCAAGCACAAGAACCCTAACGATGAGCTGGAGGATATATTCGCCGACAAAGTGCGCCAGAACATTTCGGAGGCGGACGTTGAAGCGCGCGAGACGCAGCAGGCGATACGCGAGCATGAGAAGCTAGCCGCCACGCTAGAGAAGTGTGAGCGATGCTTTGACTCGGCGAAGCTGGACAAACAACTGTTGGTGGCGATGGGTGTCAAGATCTATCTGAGTTTGCCCAGTTACGTGGGCCTGCAGAGTGGGCATTGCATACTGACGACCATGCAGCACGCATCCTCGTGCACGCTGCTGGACGAGGATGTCTGGGAGGAGCTTAATACGTTCCGGAAGGCGTTGACTCGCATGTTTGCCGCTCAGCGCAAGGAGGTTATCTTTTACGAGATAGCCAA
Organism: Scaptomyza reducta; assembly: GCA_035044485.1. Taxonomy (NCBI): domain Eukaryota; kingdom Metazoa; phylum Arthropoda; class Insecta; order Diptera; family Drosophilidae; genus Scaptomyza; species Scaptomyza reducta. Next base: position 7,134 of record JAWNNV010000656.1, on the reverse strand, counting down.
TAAGCTACATCGGCGACCGCATCTCAGCGTACACTGCATCCCCATACCTGAGTCGCAGGCGGAGATGGCGCCCTTCTATTTTAAGAAGGCCATTGAGGAGTCGGAGCAGGAGTGGTGCATCAACAAGCAGCTGATATCCTTGCGACAGAAAACACTGCGCGCCGCCATACCCAAGGGTCTGCCCTATTTGTGGGTGAACTTTGGCATGGACTCTGGATTCGCTCACGTAATCGAGGATCAGGAACGTTTTCCAGCTAACTTTGCACAGGTTTGTAATATCTACATTCCTAAAAAAAATCATTGTATCATTATTCTTATTGACTTGTAGGAAATAATTGGTGGTATGCTGGAACTTAATCCAAAAGCGTGGCGCAAACCGCACAGGGAGAAAAACCCCATTGCCAAGGTGAAAGCATTTGCTGATGGTTGGAAAAAGTACGACTGTACCGATCAGTAATGGAGCGAGGCTAAAAAACAAAAACTTCTTAAATCAAAAAATAATTAATATGTTAAAACGTTTAACAAATACATGTTATTGGGCATGTTTTACCCGTTATAAGAATGCATTCAAAACTACAGTTGTTTAATAAAATATATGCTTCAATTATACATATTTATTATAAGTTCATTATTTATTTAATTTTGCATTATTTATTTGATTTCAGTGGATAGTTCTAAAAATGCGTACAAAAGCGTTATGTGTTTGTTATTCAAATAAAAGCGGCTATCGATGAAAATATACGGCACAACATCGATAGGAAGTTGAAAGAAATATTTACCAGCACTGTACAATTTGCGCAGATCAGGTGGCAGCTTTGGACTCTACAACAAGCGCAGCCAACTTTGTTCGCCTTGTTCTTTTTTCCGGTTGACTTTGACAAGAAAGGTAGTGCTCGAGTTCGTTTACGTGAATATAATTTTTTTTTTGCTTTAATTATTGTTGCAAACGCAAAACAATAAATGAAAATGTGTGTTTGACAAAGTGACTGAGTGATAGAACCCATTTAAGTACTTGAAAATGGTTAAATGAAGATTAAATACAAGAAAAGCGACACTCCCAGAATGTTGTTGACTAAGTTTGTGTGTTTGTGTGTGCGCCCGTGCGCGTTTGCGAATAAGCAACGTGTTTTATCTTTTTTTTTTATATTTTTTTTATACGTTTATTAAAATGTGTCTTTTAATGTTATATTTTAGATGCCAGGCGTCACAGTGAAGGATATTGACCAACATGCCGTTACCAAGGCGGTAGCCGTTTTCCTTAAGAAGTAAGTTTTCAAGCTACAACAACAATAACAGCACTGCATATAAATTTGTGCGTACATAACCTCACACTCGCGTTTGTTTGTATTTGTTTTAGGACTGGCAAATTGAAGGTGCCCGATCAGATGGACATCATCAAGACTGCCAAATTCAAGGAGCTGGCACCTTACGATCCCGACTGGTTCTTTGTGCGTTGCGCCTCGATTCTGCGTCATTTGTACCACCGCAGTCCAGCTGGAGTTGGCTCCATTACCAAAATCTATGGTGGCCGCAAACGCAACGGTGTCCACCCATCGCACTTCTGCCGTGCCGCTGATGGTGCCGCACGCAAGGCGCTCCAGGCCCTCGAGCACGCCCGTCTCGTCGAGAAGCACCCAGACGGTGGCCGCAAGCTCAGCTCCATTGGACAGCGTGATTTGGATCGCATTGCAAACCAGATTGTTGTCAAGCAGCGTGACGCCGCCAAGCAGACAGGCCCCATTGTTATTTCCAAGTAAAAATGATATGTACCATTGTGCACCAACCGTGTCTGGATATCGCGCAGTTTCAATCGAACTCTAAAAACATTTTTTTAGGCTCTACTGTAAGCGTTTTTTGTATGCAAGCCTGATACAAAAATATAACAAAATATAAAAACCATTTAAAGTCTACAAAAAACAATCGTAAACATGCCAACATTTTGTTTTCTTTATTTGTTTCATACAGCAAGTCCTTCAAATAGTATTATGAAACTTGCAGACGCAGTCTTACAAGGCAAGATTGGGCTGTGAACGTATTGCTGGAAGTATTATGTATTGGTTACTGTTACTGCCAGCATACTTCCTTAACTGCTCATTTCAATATCTTGCCTTGGTATCATGCTATGTTATACTTGCTTTCGTCATGTTTAGACAATGTTGCAGGTACATAGCTTCTTACATTGTCATACTGTTTGTAAGTTGCACCTAAGTAAGAAGGCTCTAGTCGAGAAATCCCGACTAGACGATACCCTGATCCCCATACTTTAAGCGTACAGTCAGTGCTTGCAAGTATATGTGTGTACGCGCATTGTGCATACTTTCTTAGCTTCAATGCTCCATATGTCCGGTGTTTCTCCACCGATTTCAATAAAAATTTCACAGATTGTATTTATTTTGTCCATTGTTTCAAACTGCATCACAAAGTTTTCCAAATTTAAAATTTTGTTGTTATCGATCACATGTGTATATCGGAAACGGGAAAAGTTATCGAAAATTTGAAACAAACTTGTGCTGCCTAGGGATTAGGCGAGCTTATATTCCAAATCTGGGGTCTCTAGCTCTTATAGTTTTTGAGATCGGACAGGCGGACATGGTTATATCGACTCGACTGTTGATGCTGATCAAGAATATATATACTTTTGGGGTCAGAGATGCTTCCTTCTGCCTGTTACATTCTTTTGCACAAAACCACTATGCCCTTTTTACCCATTTTCAATGGGTTCAGGGTATAAAAAGGGGAAAATAGAACCAACACACATGTACGTAGCATCTGGAGCTGAGATATGTATATATGTTATAATGGTTTTATTACCAATCTGGATCGACTGTTGATGTTGATGCGACTGCTTTTTAAAAGGAAGTGCTGTAGACTTCTGTCTAAAGGCAAATTCTTGTTTGTAAGCGGGTTTTTTCTCTCAGCCCATCGAACTTCTGTATATATAACATCGAGATTGTGTTTAGTTACATTTATTTAGATTTTACGAACACTGTTGGTGTTCTCGAATGATTTTTTTCTTTTTTTTATAGAGCCTTAGGACTAGTTTGTATGTTAAAAAGTTTACATTTAACTTATTAACCAATGGAGAGTGCCGAGGTATGCTAAATAACTTCAAATGTCACACTCTATCTAAGGCCTCGACCATGACAATGCTGTTGCCGCGAATTACCTGGAAATGGAGAAATGTAATTAGTTAACAATAGTATGGACAGTTCAGTAAAACAAAATGCGTACCACCATGCCAATGCTGTTTTTGGTGTTGTCCTTGCACTCCTCAATTGTGTCATCAAGCACAACGTTCATAAATGGATCGAATCCGCGCAGAATGCCGGTGACAGCACGGCCGCCATTTAACTTTAGCATCATGCGTTTGTCCATGTACCTAGAAAATGCATGTATTAATGTTTGTTGCACACAGACACAAACTTAAAATACTTACTTTTTCAGCTCTGGTGGATGTGCCTTCGACATTTTGATTTATATGTTGTTTTTAGCAAATAAATAAATGGACGAAGCAGGCTTAACCAATAATGCGATTGTGCAAAGAGTGACCGTTTTCTATACGTTTAGCTGGTGCTGTTAAATGCCTAAAAAATACAAGTACTAAATGTGGCGGTAGACCAATTGGTAAGTGTACGGTATTTGGTATATTTGTGTGACGACTACCGCACAGACAAAACTATCGCAAGTATCGGCAATAGTTTTGCACCTCTCTCGTAGCAACAGAGCAACGATAGCTGCAAGCATCGGCAATTAATGTTTTAAGTTTATTTTTATTAGTTCTCAAATTGAGTTTGTTTTTGTTATGTTCAAAGTGTGTATATTTATATGATAACGACGACGAAGGTTGTGCTTAGCATTGCGAATAGTTAATGTGAAAGTCGATTGAAAGCGCAGCGCATAGCACGAAATCTACATAAATCGCATCCGTCGCTGTGTGTCGCTATGCTTGTGTGTTTGTGTACGTGACGTACATGTGCCTGTGCCCGTGCCTGTATTAGTGTGTGCCAGAAGACGGTCGTTTGCTGTCGCCTTTCGACGGGCCAAAAGGGCGGGTAAAAAGAAAAGTCAACAAAGTCTGACGACGAAACTGCAGCAGAAACAGCAGCGGCGACTCCTCCTTCCCGCACGTAAGCAATTGACGGCGCCATAACGGAACACGCAAAAATGTTCACAAAGAAGAAGAAGAAACCGCTGATCTCGATGCCAAGCAATTTTGAGCATCGCGTCCACACGGGTTTCGACAAGCGTGAGAATAAATATGTGGGTCTCCCACTCCAATGGGCTTCCATCGTTGGCAACAATCAAATACTTAAGTCGAGCAATCGTCCCCTGCCCCTCGTCGATCCCTCAGAGATTACGCCCACCGAAATACTTGACCTGAAGACAATTGTGCGTCCGCATCACAACAACAATAAGGCAGACACCACATCGCTCAACAGCAGCAGCACCATGATGATGACCAATGCGCCGGGTGCGGCATCAATGATGCCCGGCGGCCAGCTACAGCAACAGCAGCAGGTGCTGGTCCTGCCCAAGACATCGCATGTGGCACGCTCCAACTCGTTACGCAGCTCCAGTCCGCCGCGTGTGCGTCGTGTGGCCAATGTGCCGCCGGCCGTGCCCGAGGGCGAAGAGGCTTCTGCGTCCGCAACACCCACACCCGCACCCACACCCACACCCACACCCACACCGACGCCAACAATGCCTGCCCATGGCTTTAAGCCGCCACAGCCAATGCCACACAACATGCTCTATCCCAGTCAACATGCCCATTCGCATCCACACACGCATCCACATGCGCATCCGCACTCACATCCGAATGGCGGTGGCGCTGGCGCTGGCACTGGTCCGCTGGCCGTGCGCACCGATCCGTATCGTGGTGGAGGCGCCGGCAGCCTGGCCGTGCCCGGCATGCAGCAGCAGCAGCAAACATCTCCCGTGAGCTCAGTGGCCAGCGCAACGCGTTCCACGCATTCCCATCACAACAACAATGGTCAGAACTTTCCCATGTATCCTGCCTCCCAGCAACAACAACAACAACAACAGCAACAGCAGCAACCAAAACTCATTGGAGACCAGAATCAAAATCCACATGCCAAGACCGCATCGCGTGCATCCAGCTCCAGCGGCAATGCTGCTGCCCTCGCTGCCCAGGCTCAGGCCCAGTCACAGTCACAGTCGCAGCCCAAGCAGGAGCAGCGTCTCACCCACGAGCAGTTCCGTGCCGCACTGCAGATGGTCGTTTCCGCGGGCGATCCCCGCGAGAATCTCGATCACTTTAACAAAATTGGCGAAGGCTCGACGGGCACCGTTTGCATAGCCACCGACAAGTCAACAGGTAAGTGGACTCCCCTAATTGGTGTCTGCCCCCCACCCCCCACCCCGCCCGACTAAAACATGTTCTCTTTTTTTTAAGGTCGTCAAGTGGCTGTAAAGAAAATGGATTTGCGCAAGCAACAGCGACGCGAGCTGCTCTTCAACGAGGTGGTCATAATGCGTGACTACCATCATCCCAATATTGTGGAGACATACTCCAGCTTTCTGGTCAACGATGAGCTCTGGGTGGTCATGGAGTACCTCGAGGGTGGTGCACTCACCGACATTGTCACACATTCGCGCATGGATGAGGAGCAAATAGCGACCGTCTGCAAGCAGTGCCTGAAGGCTTTGGCCTATTTGCACTCACAGGTGCGTGACCAGCATAATGGCAACCAACAACAACAACAACCAACAACAACAACATGCACCAACAACTCATTACAAAGCCTCGCCCAATGTCTTTTTGTTGTCTCTCGCCTTTCTTTCTTTTCGATTCTCTTGCTTTGCGCTTTCTTTCGCGACGTGCACATTGTGGTTTGGTTTCAATTTCGAAAATTGTCGCCGCTGTATATATATGTGTATAATGCGATAAGTGGGTTGTTGTTGTTGTTGTTGTTGTACATGGTGAAAACTACACGTTTGACCTAGCCCATTGTAATTAACCTAAAAGTGACTGACAACTATTACATTATAGTTATTTATAACGCAACTACTACAGGGCATCTTAGAGTCTTATACGCCTACTATTCTTACTTATACTGTCTTCTCTTTGCCACAGGGCGTCATACATCGCGACATCAAATCGGACTCGATTCTGCTAGCCGCCGATGGACGCGTCAAGCTGTCGGACTTCGGTTTTTGTGCGCAAGTATCGCAGGAGCTGCCCAAGCGGAAGTCGCTGGTGGGCACGCCATACTGGATGTCGCCGGAGGTTATATCGCGCCTGCCATACGGACCCGAGGTGGACATCTGGTCCCTGGGCATTATGGTCATCGAAATGGTTGACGGCGAGCCGCCGTTCTTCAACGAGCCGCCGCTGCAGGCGATGCGCCGCATACGGGACATGCAGCCGCCAAACTTGAAGAACGCTCACAAAGTATCGCCGCGTCTGCAATCGTTTCTGGATCGCATGCTTGTACGGGATCCGGCGCAGCGTGCCACCGCCGCCGAACTGCTGGCGCATCCGTTTCTGCGGCAAGCGGGACCGCCGTCGTTGCTGGTGCCGCTGATGCGCAACTCCAGGCATCACACTTAGGCACACACTCTTTAGTTATTATTATATTTGTACTTTTGTTTTCCACACCCACACTTAACTGATGTAGTATTATTCATAAATGTTTCGCTACGCTTTTAGTTCTCGGCTATTGCTATTTAAAACTGTAAACTGTACACAGTATATACATACATACACACATACACATACACATATATACTTAACACACCCGCGCATTCCACCTTTGTAAAGTCTAACATACATTTAATGTACCATGTTCATTAAGTATTTGTATTTCGCTATTTTTAAAGACCAACTTCAACAAACATTTTTGTTATTGTTTATTCAAGTAATTTGTAATGTTTTTTTTCTTTTTTTTTTACATATATACGTGTATGTCATTTGAACGCAAAATGTGCCTTTCTCGAACACACAGACTTAAGAAACATTTGAATACACTACATAACTACATTATTAACGACCATGGAGAACAGCACTCGATAGTTGGTTAATGCCAATGCGCAGCCATTTGCAAACGTTATTATTTTACCTTTTTTTATATATATATGTACAAGCGCCATTTGGTAAACAGCTATATAGAC
>JAWNNV010000654.1:65000-95735 GCA_035044485.1 Scaptomyza reducta | reverse complement strand
GAATATACATAATAATAATAATAAAAATAAATAATAATAATAATAATAATAAATAATAAATAATAAATAATAAATAATAAATAATAAATAATAAATAATAATAATAATAATAATAATAATAATAATAAAAAAAAAATAATAATAAATAAATAAATAATAATAATAATAATATTAATAATAATAATAAATAATAATAATATTAATAATAAATAATAATAATAATAATAATGATAATAATAATAATAATAATAATAATAATAGTAATAATAATAATAAATAATAATAATAATAATAAATAACACATCATACATTAACTATTTCATGTATTTTATTTAAGACATTATATTTGTCAATATTTAGATATCTTTTGATTAGTTTGTATTTAAGCATAAGAATTAAATTGCTTTTAATTGAGTAAAATATTTTTAAGAACATTTTAAATGTAATAGAACGAAAATTTATAATACAATTTATTTAAATACACTGAAATCCTAGCAAAAATCTTGATAAAATCTTATTCTTTAAAGTTTCTAGGTTTTTGAACCTTTGAAATTGCTTTTAAGTGATGTAATAATATTGTAATAATCAATATGACCACAAATAATTTTAAATATAATCGATTGGTAATCGGTTTATTACCGTTACATCGCACCGATTACTGCGTACACAGTTACATGCATACACACGCACACATACAGAAATAGACAACCACGAAATCAATTTTATTTAACACATTTGCAATCATTCGCTTGATTAGCTGTGGTTGTTGTTGTTGCTGTTGCCTATTCAGTTTGTGTTGCAATTGTTGCTTTTAGGCTTAGCCAACGAACTTTGGCACCAGCGATGAAGACATTTTCCCAGGCCGGGCCAACCGACGAACCCCAAAAGCCGAATCAAACGAAAAATAATCATAAAAAAAAAAAACTAAACCCGAACGGAACGGAACGGTCAGCCGCCAAAACATGTACGTCACTTTCTCCAATCAATTAAGCTGTACTGTGCAGTGTATACGAGTACTTGTGTGTGTGTATGTATGTGTGTGTGTGTGTGTGTGTGTGTGTGTTTGGGTAGCGATTTCAATCGCTGGCAGCGTCTAAAGACTAATTAATGCTATGAAATAACTTAATATTGAACAATACTTGATTGCTTTTTAATAGTCTGGTTTTACTTTTTTTATCTTTCTTTTTCTTTCTTGATATTTTCTTATTGTATCTCTCACGACTGACCCAATAAATGTGCTTGAGGTAGGAGCGTACCTGTTCGAAAGATGCCCTCTAAACAGGTTAATCTATGTATATTGTAATCATGTTTGTTTTTACAGGGTATACAAAACGAGAATAGATTCTTGGATTGGCTTGACTTCAGCTGCATGCAGTGCGTGCTCGTATCTAAGTGTGTTGAGATACTGAGATACTCGTATTGAGATACTCGCAATGAGATACTCGTATTGAGATACTCATACTCGTAGTTGTACTTGTTTTTTGCATTTGCACATTCTAAGTTGTCTGCTGTTCGTTACTGGCAACTGGCAGTCAGTTGTTTGTGCTAATTTATGGCACTAACTGGGTCACAAACTGCTCTCGGTGCGGCGTTTCTAGAGCAGACGCAGACAGACAGACACTAAAAGACTGGCGAGTGATGCATAATGTGCTTAACGCAGTTGTCAGTCAGTCAGTTGCAAGTGCAACAAATGAGACAAGCACACACAATAGTAGCTCTCGCCTGGGCAGAGGAAGTGGGTGGAGTTTAGCTCACGTCACAGTAACATTCACATCCCGGGAGGGAAGTGCTTTCCACTGATTCTAGGGCATTAGGTGTTAATGGTTTCTAGGAAGCATACAGAGAAAAAAAGAGAACCAACTAAACAAGACAAAGCCCAGCGTGAGAATTATAACTTGTAATTGCTGCAAATATATATACAATATGTTGTAAAAACCAGTAAGAAGGCTTTAGTGGAGAAATCTCGACTAGAATATACCCTGAACCCTATATTCGTACAGTGAGTCCTTGTTAGTGTATGTGTGTGTGTGTGCTTATACTGACACTTCATACATTGATTTTAATAATAATTTCACTGACTGTCATTTCCAAGTTTTCCAAATTCAAGACATTGTTGATATCGATTACATATGTGTATCGAAAACGGGAAGTTATCGATAACATGTGTTTCGAAAATGGGCAGTTATCGATCACATATATGGAAAACAGGCAGTTATCGATCACATATGTGTATCGAAAACGGGAAGTTATCGACCACATATGTGTATCGAAGTTATCGATCACATACGTGTATCGAAAACGGGAAGTTATCGATCGCATATGTGTATCGAAAGTTATCGAAAATCTGGAGTCTGTAGCTTTTATAATCTCTGAGATCGACGCATTAATACAGACGGACATGACGATATCGAGAGATGTTTCCTTCTGTCTCTTTCGCACTTTTCACAAATCCATTATACCTTTTCACCCTTTTTCAATATGTTCAGAGTATAAAAAAGGTTTATTGTGCTAAGCTACAGATTAACTGAAGAACAAACAACATATGAAAATAGTACAAAGTTTCAAATAGTTTCCAAGTTTTGAGAACTAATATTGTTTAACTACGTCAAAATAACCAGAAAACTCTTATTTTAAAGGGTGTACAACATTCAATCAGCATTTAAAGTAAAGTCAATCATAACCATGAAATGCAAAGTCGTGTATAATAAAAGAAAATGATTCGCAACACGACCTTAGTCACACTTGACTATTATTATAAAAAAAAAGAAAGAAAAACATAATAATAAACTTGAATTGCACCACAATTAAAGCAAGTGGTAAATGCAACCACTTTTCAATCTACATTAATTAATGTATATTAACCAAATGATGACTAGAGCTGCCCGCAAATGATTCACACTTTAGCAGTTTGTATTTATTTTTGTACTTGTATGCCAATTAAAACTATATATACACTATATAAGGTCTATTATACGTTTTAAGCGCCAATTGAATGTTCAAATTTCTCAGGGGCAATGTGACTAACGACAGACCACAAAAAGTCATTAAACCGACCAATTTTCAATGACTCTAGAAAAAGCGAAGTGTTTTGAGTCTGTATAAACGAACGGATGGACGCACGACACTCGCCATGAAATATGATGGCAGTCTATGGGGTGTCTCTCTACCCACTGCGAATCGAGATATAAAACGAGATAGCGCAGAGCAGAGCAGAGCAGATTTTCAAATTATGCCCCCAAGGCTGCTTGGCTTGCTGCTGTTGCTGTCTGATTCCCGATTCCGGTTTCATTACGGCGAGCTACTGGTTGCTTGTGTCGGTATCAATCTGCGACTCGACGCAACTCGTACACTTGCCACAACACACGAGTAGTGTCGCGAAATCTGATCATTGTCGTCGTCTCTTGGTTGACTCACAGCTGTTGGATTTGTTTACATATCTCTTTCTCTCTCTCTGTCTTTGTTGAACCTTTCACAGCCCAACCCAAACCTTTGTCCTGCTGACTCACATATTGCTCTAGTAGGTTTAGTATGGGGAAGGGGGAGCTTATGACATGCACTGTAATTAGTCTCATTGCTTTTAGTATATGGCCAATCAACTATTTAGACGACTCTCTTATTACCTCGTAATTGTGCAGCGCTTTCGACTTCCGCTCACATAACAGGTGCAGCTCAAATGAGTTTTAATTGTTAGCCTCTATATCGTCAACGTCGCAACGAACTCTGTATGCCCTTGCTTCATGTTAATGGTAAAGCAGGCCAAGAGCTTTATATTGCAGTTAAAGTATTTTAATAACAAGAGCATTAAGTAAGCAAAAATAATTACAGCTAAGTAAAATGTTAACAAATAGTTCGTTATTAAGTATTTTTACTGTATTTTGAACAATATTTATCAAAGTTTCTTTAGGTTTCTTTGAGCTGTTGGCTTTAGGAACCTTAACAAAATATATTTTCTTTGAATGAAAATATATTTATATATATTTTTTAATGATAAAAACTTCAGTAAGAATCAATTTGTTTTGATAAAAACATAATTTTAATGTTTTTCGTTATTTTCACAATAAATTTATGGAGATTTTAGTGAATTTTATATCATGTATTAAATCAAGGAAAATATTTAGCAAAGTTTTATGTCAAGAAATATTTCTACTGAGTCTTGTGAAAAGATCGTTCCTTAAGAACTTTTAGCTGAGTTTCTTTAAATTTAATATCATGTATATATTTACTCAAACCTGTCAAGAAAGATATCTACTGAGTCTTAGGAAAAGATCGTTTCTTAAGTAGTTCAAGCTGAGTTTCTTTACATTTAATATCATGTATATATTTACTCAAAGCTATAAATATTTAGAAAAGTTTTATGTCAAGAAAGATTTCTACTGAGTCTTAGGAAAAGATCGTTGCTTAAGAACTTTTAGCTGAATTTCTTTGAATTTAATATCATGTGTATATTTATTTAGACCTCAAAGTATGAAAATATTTGACAAAGTTTTATGTCAAGAAAGATTTCTACTGAGTCTTAGGAAAATATCGTTTCTTAAGAACTTCAAGCTGAGTTTCTTTACATTTAATATCATGTATATATTTACTCAAAGCTATAAATATTTAGAAAAGTTTTATGTCAATAATGATTTCTACTGAGTCTTAGGAAAAGATCGTTGCTTAAGAACTTTTAGCTGAATTTCTTTAAATTTAATATCATGTGTATATTTATGTAGACCTCAAAGTATGAAAATATTTGGCAAAGTTTTATGTCAAGAAAGATTTCAACTGAGTCTGATGAAAAGATCATTAAGAACGGTTAGCTTTATCCTTATCTTTATTATATACATCAAAGGCCTAAATACGACCCGAAAACACTTTAAAAGCCTACGTAAAGCACTTTTGGTTAATAGCCTAGTTTATATCTAGAAAACGTACCGATCGACATTATAGAAGTGAACATTGTTCGCTTTCTACAAATGCATAACCCAAACGTGTGTCTACACATAATAATAAAAAAAGACCTAGAAAGAAAAAAGAAAAAAACAAAAAACATGCAGATAATAAACAGAAAGCGAAAACGTTTATTGTGGTCATGTAAATTTTCTACTTTGACATTTGTGCAGAATTTCGCTTGGTTTTTGAGCCATAAAACCTAACCTAATGTCATTTAACGACGCTTACGTCGCCGTTAACGTCGCTGTCGACATTTTGGCTGAGCGCACAGGTACACACATACACACACACTCGCACACTGACAAAGCGATCTTTTTTTTTTAATGGAAGTGAAAGTTTTTTGCGCGACGGCAGTGTCGAAAAAAAAACCAAAATAGTAATAAAAATTTGCCCAACACATATCTAAATAGTCGGTTTTTGCTTTAGTTGTGGCATTTTATTGGAGCTGTGTAACGCCAGGCCAAATGTTTAAAAATACATATATACATATATGCATATAAACAAACATCTTAAGTACACATTTCAACAAATATGCGAAACAACTGCTGCTGGAAGCAAAGAAAAGCGCGAGCCAAAAACCAAAAAAAAAAAAACGACAAAATATTCAGAAGCCAATTTCAGTTTTTAGCAATTTCATTTAATTAAATATATATTCAGCTACGTTTGTTTGTGTGTGTGGGCAGCGCATGCAAATTGTTGAATAAAGAACGGCGAGAGAGAGAGACAGAGAGAAAAGACAATTGGCGATAAAACAAAAAAAGAAAACAAAATTGATTAAACAAATTCGTATGCGAATGAATGAAAGTTGAAATGTGCCTTATGGAATCAAACTGATATACATATATATATATGTTGTATATATACGATAGACTACTTATAGATAGAAATATTCCAACAATTTCAGTTTCGTTTTTATTATATTTTTTTGCCGTGTGCCGTTTATTTGTTTTTTGTGGCATTTCGATGGGTTCTATGTTTAGATTAGATACTTTTTTTTTTTATGCGAAAAATCGATGCGAACTAACGACAGGAATTTTGGTACAAAAATAGCTTAAAAAGAGTGTTGATAGATAATATAATGTGTTAAGAGGCCTAAACTGTTATTTGACAAATTACTTTAAAAGAAAATGCTTACAAATTACTTTGGAAAATTGAGTTAAAATGGGTTTTTAGTTCTAAGCTATGATGCTATTGGAACAGCTGTTGGAAAACCGATGTAAAACAAGTTAAAAAGTTTATACAAACCTACATAAATACCAAATATAGTTAATTATAAGCTGGCAATCTACAAACAACAAGCCCTTCCTTTAAAGTAATCATTAATAAACTATTTCAGGCATTAACATCGGCCAATTATTGCATTTAATTCACAATTATTATAATTTTCCAAATGAGGTACTGAATAACAAATCGATTTCAGTGATTCACACCTAAATCTAAAGATAAATGTGGCAACTTAATCAGGAATGAATGAATCTAGATTGTGTGTCACAGCGATGATTCATGGTAGAAAGCTGCCAAAATGTGGCACTACCGCATTGTTAGGCATATATACAGGTACTTAGTCAGCATGTAAATCAAATAAACTGATTATTAGGCGCCACACTCAAGTAATTCGTGATTGCATGCATAAAGTTTCTTATCAAAAATGAACTTAAGTTCAACATATTCAAAAACGAAACTTGCTTACATAAGGGCAGGGCATTAGTTGCCCCTAGGTTTGACAATTTCCCTTTTTTCAACTAATTTCAACTAATTTCATCTAATTTCCCTCAACTACTTCAAATTGCTGCACTTACAATATATTTTCTAAGACGCAGTCCATCAAACAAAAAGCAAAAGCGTCATCTCCATCAGATCATGAGCATAATGTTGATGGTTTTTGTTTCATATGACTGGCAAAAACAACAACAACAGCAACAAAAGCAACAATAATAATAATAATAAACAAACCAACAACAACAAACAACGGCAAAGAGTCGAGGCAAGTTGTCAGTTTCAATTAAAATCAATTGAGCTCAATTATTTGATACGCAGATGAAATAAAAAAACCCGCAAGCTACAAGTTTTTGTTTTTGTTTTCAATATATGGTGTTAGTATGTGTGTGTGTGTGAGAGTGTGTGTGGGGGTTTTGGTATGCGACCCACGACAAAATTATTAAGCATAAGGGGCGTGGCCATAAAGAATTTACATGCTGTAAACAATAAGCAAAAAAATAACTGACAACAACAACAACAACAACAGCGAAACGCGAGGCACAGGTGTAAACAGCAATAACAACAACTAGTTACAAACATGGCAACAAGACAAAACTAGCAACAAAAACAAAAGACGGGTGTAAAGAAACTTTTTGCACTTGCTTGATAAACATACCCTGTGGACTTTGTGATCGAAGGGTATGCTAAAAGCTAATAAGCTTTGTTCAAAAGTTAATGTTTAATTATTTAACATAAAATATAATAATAATATATAATATAATAATATATCATATAACATATTTTTCACACAAACATAGGGTATCTACTTGTTGATCACTCTCTTCCTTTTCTTGTACTGTTTTTTTTCGACTTGAAGGTTTTTTTTCTTGCTGCTGTTGTTCTCTGTTCAATAAACCACAAGAAAACAGATGTTACCAACAACAACAACGAACCGCAGCCAGTTGGTCAGTTGTGGCTTAAGGCAAGGGTTAAAAAAAAAAATATGCGATAAAGAAGAAAACCAAAAATAAAAACAAAGCGCACGATGCGTTTTAACATTGTTGTTGGTTATTCGATGCCAGACAACAACAGCAATAACAGTAGGTGTAGGTGCATGTGTGAGTGTGCGCCTGTGTGTGTGTGTGTGTTTGTGCTTTTGAGCGGATGTTTGAGTTGAGTGCACAGCTACCGAGGCGCAACGAAATTAATCGAACTCTATGCGCACGTTATGCTCTAAACACGAGCCACACTCACACACACACACACACGCACACAATGCTGTTCACATAATAAGGAACGAAAGACAACAAACTTGAATTGCAATGTTAAGTGCGAGTTAGACATCTTCATTTAGATCTGGCAACTCTATTCAGCCTGTCTAATAAGAATAAAAAGATCATAGCTTTCACTTAACATCATGACACACACAAAGACGTAATGAAACAGTATATCTAATTATATGGACAGCAGTGTAAATGCTGTGTGTGTGTGTGTAGTTATCTGGCAACTTGACACGTTTCGGTCTGCAAGCGAAGACGACGACGGATAGGAGGTGGGGCAGGGGGGGGGGATGGTGTAGCAAGGCAGTTTGGTCATTTTCATCGGTTTGGCATTGCGCTTTGGCTGCTACGAAATGTGCCATAATCGTGCGCAGTCGCAGCGCGAATCTTTAGCTCAAGACGTGAGGCACATAATAATAGTATAACATATAACACTCATACTCTGTCATCGTCATAACGAGAAAGCTTGCCCAAAAAAAAAACAAACACATACAAATGTATGTAAATAGTATGTATGTAAAAATGAAAACTACGACTGCACATAGAAATCAGTGAAGAAACAGTTAAACGAAACGAATTGACGAATAAATAATACGCTTTAATGTTGATCTACGTGTGGGAAATTTGTTTGAAGCCTATGCAAATGTTATTGCCCTTGAGTACTTTTTTCGCTTGCACAGTCGAGGAATTATAATTGTGCATTGATCCAATACTTATGGGATAATTAAATGTACAGTCTGTCTTCCGGCTAAGAATTGAATTTCCAAGTAAGGGTTGCTTTTCAAAATCAAAGAAAACATGTTTATTCAGCTTGAATGGAATTCCCTTAGTAAAAAGGGAAGTTTATTGAAAATATCCTCACACAGTGAGAAGACCCGTTAGCAGTGTATAGGCGAAAAGTAAATGTTGCGACAGTCAAACCAAAAAAATGAAAGGCCATTGCGGCAGGAGTTAAGCTTATTACTTTTTGGGAAAGTAACGAAGCAACGTTGAGGAGCAAGCAGCTATTGCATACGTAGGCGTCGTATGGCAAGACGTAGACAGGGCAACTGGCAACTGCTGGCGAGTTCAATGTCAACGGCGTGGGCACAACATTGGATTTTTTTATTTTTTTTTTATCTCTCTTTGTAAATTTGTTATATTGCCGTTTTCCGTGGCGTTGTGTTAAGGAAGCCTACAATGAAAAGTACGGCCACACCTAAGCCTAAGTCTCGTAAAACAAGTAAAAGCAAATAGCAAAAAAAAAACAACAGCAACAAAAACGCGGCATGGAAGGGCGGAAGGAGTAGAGGCAGTCAGGCGGCATTTCCAGCGCGAAATGGGGTGGAATGTGTTAAACAGATAGAAAGACAGACACAACGGGAGACGGGCATTAGGGGAGCTGACAGGCAGCAGGCATATGGTGGAGTTGTCTCAGGTGTGTGTGTGCTTTAGTGTAAGTGTGACCAGCAGGGTGACATAAATGTAGTGTAAAAGCAGCAAAATACTACATGTACACACACCACACACACACACACACACACACATATATGTACTTTTCCCTTTTACAACCACAACAACATTACGCGAGCGGCGGTCCATGCGTGGGAATAGGAGACACACACAGAGGGAGAAACAGTTACAGAGGCGACATAAAAGAATGACGAAAGCGAATGGAGCTGCTGCAGGGTCTGCGGGGGCCTTCAAGGGAAGCTGTTGACCCCCTAAACAGGGCGTTGTTGTAATATACTCGGTAACTGTAATCTGCTGTTTTGTTTCTTTTTGTTTTTTTTTTTGGCACACAATTCGCGTCTGATGGGAAAACGATAAAACAATAACACAATTAACAATGCTTGAGAGTAGCTGTAACAGAAGCAGCAAGAAGCGTCTTTTATTTATTATGCCTTTAACAATACACATACACTGACACACATTTTTAAATAGAAGAAGAGATACTTTTCTGCTGCTGCTGCTGCTGCTGCAGAGGCCGCTGTTCGCAGCATATATTTTTCTTTTGCTTTTCACACACACATGCACACGCACATAATATATATATATGGGGGCAGACATGCGAGTTTTCCTGGACGGTTTATGGGAAATTGAGACAATCAGAACACACCTTAATTGCACATTGAAGAGCACTTGTTTTGTAATTGTAATTGTATTACAACATTTCAAGCAGTTTTCACTAGCGAATTTGCAGAGTTTAAGTTTGGAAACGCGACAAACAATAATGCGACGCACGCACAACCATTCAACGAACCGACAACGACGGACTAAAAAGTACTACTGAGCGCGGTGTGACCAAGCCACATGAAACGATACCTTACAACAGCATCGATTAGTAGAGTTGTCATAGTGGTAAATTTTATCGATATTTGCCAAGTGACAAAATTTAATTTCATGCAATAGTTGGTATATTTACAGATATTTTCTGTTTCGCAGTATACGGTCACACTGTTGAATCGAATAAATAAACAAATAGTAATTAAAAGCAGCCGTAAACATGAATCCGCTCACAAATATGCGAAATGTGTTAAAATTAAGCGAACTTGAGCTTAAAACACCCAGTGCCAAAAGCTGGCACGATATGTACAGAGATTCCGCTTGGATATTCGTTGCCGGCTTCCCCTACACACTCTCCGAAGGCGACATCATATGCGTGTTCTCCCAATACGGCGAAATTGTAAACATTAATTTGGTGCGCGACGGAAAGACTGGCAAATCCAAAGGCTTCTGTTTCCTATGCTACGAGGATCAGCGATCGACCGTCTTGGCTGTAGACAATTTAAACGGCATCAAGATTATGGAACGCACCTTGCGCGTCGATCACGTGGCGGACTACAAACCGCCCAAAGACAATGAGAAACTGGACGAGGAAACATTGCGACTGTATATGGAAGGATGTGCACCAAAGCCCATAAACAAATTGCCAACTGCTGAGCCCAAAGATGAGCACAGCTCAAAGAAAGAACGCACGAAACGCAGCAAGAGTTCCAAAGAGAAGAAGCACAAAAAACGACGCCACAGCTCCGATTAGTTAGTTAGAGGGACTATTTATAATTGTTGTAGTTAGTATGAAACCAAGAAAAGCTTTTTATATTAAAGTGTGGTAAACATAGAACTTATTCGTGTAGAGTTTTATTCGATTTGCGTACAAATCAATAATAAAAGATTCGAATACATAAGTAATAATAATTTGTTACACATGATAAAACATTCAAATAGATCTTACTATAAAGTTTAATGTTAAGCTTCCTCTTTATCGCTAATGTTGCCATGTTCACTGGCACTTTCGAAGCATGGCTCTGACTCATCCGAACCATCTGATTCCTCGGGGTCGAGACCTTCAACTTCTAATAGAATGCGACGCCTATAACGCTCGTAGGCGCTGCCCTGACGATCCACGTTGCAGAAGTCAATGTCATCCACAAAGGTATCCGCTTCGGTGTCAATCGTATGGATGTATGGATCCTGAAAGGTGTTGTGATCATCAGCGTCACTGGAGCCGCTGGCAAACTCATCCTCCTCATCATCTGCAATTGATTATGAATGTAAATAAATGCTAAATTTATAATATTTGGTTTTTTTTTTTTGTATCATACCAAACATGAATTTATTCATTTGCTGACAGATCTCATCATCGGAGCCCATGACGCCGGGTTCATCGTTGTCGGGATAGTCATTCGTATAGTAGTTCTCCTGATTGGAGTCCTCCGAATCGTAGTCCTCGTCCTGATCGTTGTAGCAATCCTCCAATGCGATTTCATCCACGGGCCGCAGACTGTGAAAGTAAAAGCAATTTTGTGTGTATTGAATTAAAACACAGCGCAATTGAATTAATTGTATTACTTTATTCAAGCTAAACTAAAACTATGTGGAACTTAATACTTAGCATAAGTATTTAGTGGAATGGAAACTGGCAACATATTTGGACAGCATAAACAAAAAGCTCGAAAATAGAAAAGTACAAAAAAAGAGGCGAAAAACTAATAGCTAATTAAGTCGATTGATTTCTGATCTTTGATGCGGGCAGTGCTGTTGAAGGGGGGGAAGGGCGAAGTGCGGCTTATCACATCGTAGATGTAGTCGTTGTTGTTGTTGTGTTACCAGTAGCAGTTGTTGTAGTAATTAAACGGATAATACAACCTTATGTAGAGAATCAGACGAATTACAATTACAAAAATTATTTAAGCAATCAATTCTTTAACTTAGCATAAATTGTGCTATGAAGGACTAAACATATATATTGTAGAGATGAGCGCGTGACACGACACTTAAAAATGCACGACTTTATTTGTTTTTTCCTTACATTTACAAGTTATCGTTTAATTTGTTATCTGGAATAAGTAATTCGCATTTTAATGTTTGTAAATTTATATATTTTATTTAATTGTAAGATAATTTTTGATTTGGAAACATAGACTTAACTAGATTTGAGCTTAAGAAATTCAATGCTAAATGGAATATTACAAACTTAATTAATTTTATTTATTTTTTGATCAAAAATTTGGAATACTTGCAATTTGAATTAGAGTATAATATAGGATTTTAATCAGAGTATAATATAGGAGTTTTAGAAATTGTGCTTAATACCTTATTAGAATCAACATTTAATTTAAGATGATTGTTCTATATTCTTTTTGGGCTTTGAATTGTGTTACTATTTTCAATATTATTACTCTTAAAACATTTACATTTTTCGCTGTGTTAAATCGTCTCGTGGTTATTGAAATCTATCGTGCGTGTCACGACACACCTCCATCTCTAGCGTGAAGAAACAACATGTACAAAGCACCGTATAAGAAACAAATAAACACACACACACCACACACATAAATGGCGAAATATGAACTACAATCGATTAGGCCCCATTAAACAAACAAAATAATAAAAATAAAAATAAAAATACAATGATTTTGCACATTCTACATGTAGAAATTTGTGATGTTGAACATTTGCTGTTCTTCAATGTGTATGACGAACCTTAAATAGTTGTCGTCCAACATATCAACATATTCCGCCTGCATCTCATTCTCCGGCACATACAAATCATACACATAGCCAATATCCGAATCGGCTGGCTGCTGTTGTGCCTCCGCTAGCGATTGTGGCATCTGCTGCTGCTGCTGCTGTTGTTGTGATTCAATGTCCACAATTGTTATATGTTTCTTTTCAGTCGTTGTTTGCTGTTGGCAGCTGCTGCTGCTGCTAGCTGCATTTGCAGTTGCTCCTTCCTCGTCTCCTGCTTCCTCTTCCTCGTGGAGTGCAGTGCGCAAACAGTTGACCACACGATAGCGCTGCTCGCGTGCCGTTTGCTGCGCCTCCAGACGCTGTTTTTCACGCCGCTGCGCTGTTACATTCGCCGGATTGCTTGTTTGCCGCAGCAGCTCCTTGGCCGCCTCCTTGTTGAGGCGTGCGGCTGCAAACTTTTTAGTCGCACTGTCATCCTATTGAAAGTGTTACATTGTTACATGCCATGTCTGTTTGTTTTCGGTTCAATTGCTTACCTGATTTTCGAGCGTGCCCGCAAATTTTAAAAGCACTTGGCTTAATTCCTCTTTGTTGTCTGTCGTCGCTTCGGTTGCATTTTCATCGTTTAGCAGACGTCGTCGCTTGCCGTTCAGTACAAAAGCCGTGTGCGGCTCCTCATCAATGCGGCGTTTAATGCGCACGACAGCCGGCATGTTTGTTTATGGCCTGATTGTGCGTTTGCTATATTAATTGATTGCTTATCTAATGGAATTTTGTTAGCAAAAAAAAACTGACGCCTTCACTTTGTATAAAAATGTGCTACCAACTAAGTGTGGCTGCAGACAGCAAGCACTTAAATACTAAAAATACCAAATCGATAACTGTTTGCATCTTTAGTGAATAGGAAGACCATTTTTTTTGCTGCCAAAAATGGCACAAATCGATATTTTTTTATCGCTTTTAAAAAGTCTATATTTCTTTTTTTTTAAATTGCTGCTGTTTGCTATAAGATAACTGAACTTTGATTTATTTGTTGCAATAAATTAGTAGTAGGAAGTATGTAGTAGACTATTGAGCTGCATTTGGTTGTTAATATTAAAACACATACAAAGGTTTATTCATAGAAAATTAAATTTAAAAAAAAAACCAGCTTTAACTAAAACTGCAAAGTACTAAAAATATTTAAGGCAATAAATCCAACAAATTAATTTAATAATGAGAATGTCAATGGCGAAAATGAATTCCAGAATGAGAACGCAAAGTCCGACTCTGTTAGCTTAGGACTGTTAAATAACAGCGACGCTCTCCCACAAAAGTATGCTAAAGCCTGTGTACAAAGGGCCATTTAGTAGTCGTTTCCTATGCGCGACGGTTAACGGTTGTGTGTGTGTGGCAGGCGCACGTGTAGGACATTCGTTTGCAAAACGTATCGCTAGCCTTTGCTGCACTTACGACAAAACCAAATTAAAACGTGTCGAAAGCCAAAGCTGTTTCTGTTCCTGTTCCTTCTGTTTGGTTTTGGTTTAAACGTCAGTGCAATCGTTTTAAAGGGAGCTTAACAAAAATGTAAAACCCCAACACCAATGCAGCATCCGGTTTGTGTTCGTCTGTTCGTAATATTATTGTTGTTAAGTCCTTGCCGCATTGTCTACCATTCACGCGCGCAATTTTCGGCAGTAAGCTCGTGTACGTGTAAACGCATGTGTGTCTGTGTGTATGTGCTGGTGTTTGTATAAGTGTGCGTGTGCGTGTGTGCGTGCGTGTTTGTGTTTATGCGCTGCAATTTGCGCCCAAATGATTTACCGTCTGATTGCTATCAGCGCATGCCGCAATTATGTTTTAATTGCCGCTAAATGGTTTACACACCGATTGGATTAGCTGCAGCCCAGGTGAGTTGACTCTCTCCCTCTCCTCTCCCCCCTCTTTCTCACCTGTTTAGTGTGTCTTAAAACGTAAATTGAATCCAGTGGCGGCTGCTGCGGCTTTTCGTTCTTTACGTTCAAGTTATTTGGAATGCTCACAGCCTACAGACTATAAAAATATTTACGAGTAAACGCTACACTGACAGAAAACTGCCTGTACTTGTGAATAGGCTTTTTCCCTTCACGTTTTTAACGTTTCGATTCCGATGTTCACAAACAAAATTACGTTTGAAGCGAAACTAATTCTTAGCCTTTCTTACTTACCCTTTCTTTTCGCGCTGTGTACGCACAAATGTTTGTATTGTGCCTCTGAACATTTGCGTCTAGCTAACCAAACATATGTTTATTTATGGTGTAGCGGGTTGGCGGGGCGTCAAAAAGAAATTTGCCGCTAACATGAATCATGCCCCACTACCTCCCCCCACCCCACCCACAACCGGGTGTAATATGAGAAGATTGTCTCTGAAGCACGTGTTAGTCGGGAGAAGGGGGCGTGAGGATGGAGATGGATTTTGACTGACGCACATTGTGGATACAAACTGAATGCGTTTGGCATAATAATGAAATAATAATGTCGCCTTTTGTTCTGAGGTGTCTCTCTCTCTCTCTGTCTCTTTCGCTCTTACCTTGCGTCGCAGCAATAAATTAATGGGCCTGCCACATAAAAATCACACACACACAGACACACACACACACACACACACACACACACACACACACACACACACACACACACACACACAGACACACAGACACACACACACACACACACACACACACACACACACACACACACACACACACACACACACACACATACACACACACACACACACACACACACACACACACACAGACACACACACACACACACATACACACATATACACATACACACATATACACAGACACACACACACACACACATACACACATACACACACATACACACACACACACACACACACACACATACACACACACATACATATACACACACACATACACACATACTCACACACATACTCACACACATACTCACACACATACTCACACACATACTCACACACATACACAGACAGACACACACACACACACACTCACACACACACACCCCCCACTCGCACCCCCACCCCCCGCTGATGCTCTTCAGCCTCATGTGACTTTTGCTACCAGTTATTTGGTGCCGCTAAGCTAAGCCCCCCAAAAAGCTTAACATAAATTAGATATATTCGGGTTTTATGCTGTTTTCTTGTTCTTAACACAGCGCAAAATGATGAGCGAAAGATCTGGCTGATAAAATGCTAATCATTGGAACAATGTTGCTGCCACAGCTACTACTACAACTTACAACAAGGATATGCCACGCGCACCGGCTGTGACCGTACGCTCCCCCCACACCACTCCCCACACAAGTTGGTTGCTTTTTTCTTGTTTTTTAACTTTCCTAAAGAGGCCATCAACACTTTGTGTTGAAGTTCGTTGGAATGGCGAAAAGAATCGCAGGCAAAGTTCGAACTTCAAATACTTTGAATTGTTGTGCGAAAAGTTTTCAAATTTGAGCTGCTTTCAATCGAAAAACTAATAGGGAGAAATCTTTTATGTAGTTTTGTTAAGAATTTAGTTGTTTTGTTTATTCAATTACTTAGAATTATGGTTTTGAATCGCGCAAAAAAAAAGGATTTTTTTTATTATTTTGTTAAGCTAAGTCAAAGTTTTCATATCGCAAATTCTATTTGTACTAGATTAAAGTGTAATTCTCTTGCTTAAGAAATAAATTAATTAAAAATAACTTTTGTTTTTAATAAACATTTGTGTAAGTGTATTAAAGTTGCGACCCGAACATATTTATTTTTATTCGTTTTTTTTTTTGGATGTTCTTTGCAACATTTTTGATTAGCTCAAACTTTGTGCTGGTTTGCGGGGGATGGCTGTGTTTCTGTGTATGTGTGTGTGTGTGTTTTCGGGTTGGGGTTGTGCTTTAATTTTTGTTTAAACTTGACAGAAAACACCTCAGGCGTTCGCTTGGGTCGAGTGTCTCTTTGTGGTTTTGACAGCCTTTGTTTTTTTTGGTGTTGTTATGGATGGGTTGGAGGGAGTGGGGGCGGAAAGTGAAGCATTTGGGGCTACTTAACCGAGAAATTTGGCATGCCCGAAGAGCAACAGCATCATATATCCTTGTTAATTTGTCTAGGGGTTGAACTTGTTGTTGTTGTTGGTGTTTCTGCCCTCTCGTGTCTATAAATCATTATAATGCATTTTGTTGCGACAAGTTGTCTCGGTCAGGTTGTTGCGGTCATTTCAATAATAAATTCATCAACTTTATCATCATCATCAACATCATTAGCTTTATCATCATCATCATCAGCATCATCATGAACATCATCAACGTTATTCGAGTTAAACGACAAGAATCATAGAGTAGAAACAGGAAAAGTTATGGCGAATAATTGAAAATATATAACTACAAAAAAAAAAATATATATATATACAATTCTCTTTAAAATGTATTTTCTATATGCTTTTATTTATTTTTATTGTTCGTAATATTTTTTCATTATTTATTTGAACATTTTTTTCAGTATTTTTTTTTTTGAGTATAATTTTGTATGGATAAATCACATAAATAATTTATATATATATACAATTCACTTTTAAATGTATTTTCTATATGCTTTTATTTATTTTTAATGTTCGTAATATTTTTTCATAATATATTTGAAACTTTTTTTCAGTATTTTTTCTTTTGGAGTATAATTTTGTATGGATAAATCACATAAATAATATATAAATAATTTATAAAAAAATATAAATAAACTATTATAATAATAATATAAACCAATATATATATATTTTAGTGATTTTAACTTTAATTTTTTTTATATTTGTTAATTTAAACTTACAACAGATTGTGAATAACTGAATTAAATAGAAAATATATATACAATTATTTTTTAAATGTATTTTCTATAAGTTTATATTTATCTTTAATATATAATATTTAATATTTTTTCACAATTTATTTGAACTTCTTTTCAGTATTTTTTTCTTTTGAAGCACAATTTTTTATGGTTAAGACACATAAATAATATATAAATAATTTATAAAAAAAAATATAAATAAAATATTTTAATAATAATATAAGCCAATATATATATTTTAGTGTTTTTTACATTAATTTTTTTTATATTTGTTCATTTAAACTTACAACAGATTGTGAATAAATGAAAAAAGTGTGATGAAAATATTTAACTTTCTTCTTTTATCTAGCCAAAACTAAACTAATTCAGTTAATGTACCTCGATTATATAACCAACATGCTGCTGGACAACCTTGATCCTTACAGCTGTCCTAAATTAACAATGAAAAACGAACATGACAAATTTTTTTCTGTCAATTTGCACGTACCAGTTTTTAGGTGTGCTCGATTATATATTAAAGGCGATGACTGGACAATGCAGGAAGGCAGGGGAGGGTGAAGAGAAAGCGTGTTGCCGGCACCAACACGTCAATTACAAAAGCAAATAGAGCACACAACACAACACAATATATTGAAAGTCGAAGAGGCGTTGCACCCTTCGCACACAAATCACATTAAATTTTCTCGTGCTCATTAAGGGAAAAGAGAGTGGAAAGTGGATGCTGCTGCTGGTGTTGAACCCATTTCCACTTTCACTACAATGCGCCCGAGCCAGTCAACCCCCAATCGACATTGATGATGATGATGAAGATGATGATGATGATGATGATGATGATGATGATGCAGTGCAGCAACTGCTAACCACCCCCACAATCCTAATATCATTTTGCAATTTGCACTTGGCAAATAAAGGAGTGATGCTGCACGGGCTGATAAAAACGTTTCAGTTTCCTTTGTTCTAGCCCCAGGGCCAAAACAATGTTGCCAACTTTAACTTGGCATTCTCTTCTTCTTTTTTTTCAAACCGCTTACATCTCAATGGCCAGGGAGCCAAAGCCACAGCCACAGTCACAGCTGCAGAGGCAGCCGAGAGTGCCACAAGGTTTTGCAGTCTCCCCACACATTGTTAAATAAATTATCGCCAGCATCGATGCCATCGATAAATCGTATACGTTTTCGGTTTTATACCCTGTGGAATATATGGCCAATCAGTTGGTTTGACGTATGAGTTGAGTATGATTTTGAGTTTTTGAAGAATTTTTCAACGGCAATAGAAAAGGTAGAAATAGAAAAGTAGAACAGAAAAATCGAAGTAAGGTAATAGTTTAATATCAAAAGCTGATACAAGAGAAAGGTATTGGAAAAAATGCATTCCTTCAGGAAATGCCATCTCAAGATTATTTTTTTTAAATATTTAATACATTTATTAATTAAAAAATTTTAAGTGATAAACAAAATAACTTCTGAAGTTAAAGTATAAAGTCTTTAATAATGATTTGGACATATTTCCTTAAGAGGAAGTCGCATATCTTATTTTATGTTAATAAAAATCCACGCAATAAAAATACTCTAGTTTGTTTTTGTATAACGAAAATGTTATTTAATCGTCTTGAAAATTAATTAAAATATAAAACTCTTTTTTTTTCCCATTTGAAAAGGTGTTAAATGTTTTATTGACAGTTTTCCAAGTAAGAATTTTTTTCTAAATAATTTTAAGAACAGGGTATCTTCTACACTTTGTAGGCTGTAACTTAAGATTGTCCAAACTTTTCTTTCTAAAAATTGGTTTAAAGAAGTTTAGCAATATATATCAAATATAAAAAAAAATAAAGAAAATTTCTCAAAATTGGTTTAAACAAGTTCAGCAATACATATTAAATAAAAAAAAACTTAATAGGTGCATTAAATTTACAATTAACTTCCTTTTTATGATTTCCAGGTATATTTTCCTCATTTTGAAATAGAGTATCTCTGTAGTCTTCCTTGGGTCATCGAAAAGCACCCTTCTGGTAACCCAAACTTGTTGTTATGTCTGAAGTCTGGGCACACTCGCTCTCTCTCTTTCTTATCTCAACCCTTGGGGCAAATACGCTTCCTGTGTTCCTGCGGCTTGATTGACATGATCCACAAGGACAACCTGCTCCCTTCGAACCTGTGAACACAGTGACAAACAGCTGATTGCGTGTTCTTCTGCCTTCAGTTGGCATGATTTATGTTAGCAATTGAATTTCTTGACTTTTTGCTGGACACGTGTGTGTGTGTGTGTGGATTGGATTGTGTGTTGAAAAGGAGCTGCAGAACTTCGAGTAAATTAGCTCATTTGACGCTACACTTGGCTCACGTGCTCGTTAGCAGCAGCCAACGAAGAGGTCATTGACACGAAGGACGAAGGGCAGCAGCTGTTTGCAGTTTGCACTACATTTTCGCACACTCGTACAGAAGTTTTTCGAGCTCTTATCAACCGAGTCGAGTCGTGAGTGGCAACTGTGAGCTCATGTCACGTACGCGGCAGCTGATTGCCTAAAATTGTTTTCGGCCATTTTTTTTGTTCACCATTCCCCCGAAAAAAATAAATGCCGCTAGGGTTGCCGTTTAGCAGCCGATTAAAACAGTCAACCCGGTCTGACAGTTTGCCAGTCATTGACAGTTATTGAAAGAAAAGCTTTAAGATTTTGCCCTTTAAACACTTCATTTTCATCTTTTATTCCTACTTTCACATGTGTTGTAGTTGAGCTTTGTGCAGTTGCCTAGCAGTTTATCTTTGTGTTGACAGCCGCCCAAAGGGAATTAGTTATCAAAAGACGCATAAATCCATTGCTGCAAAACGTTTAGCTCAAAACTCTTGGCTCCAACTCCAACAAAAACTCAACTCAGTCCATTCAGCTATCCTCGTTGGCGTGTTCTATCTCTCGTTTTACACTTTTGTCTAAATAAAATATGAGCTAAATTGAGAGTTTCAAGTGAAGAGGCTGGCAAAGGGCACTTTAACTTCTAACATACTTTAAAGTTTTTGGCTTACTTCAAAACAAATTGAGAGGGAATTTAAAAGATGCTTAGAATTTGAGTTTAACTTATTTGTTGATATTTAGTTGCTTAAGATTTTTGTAAAAACATTTTACAGTAAAAGGAAAAACATTTGGTTGAATATTCAGGAGCTTAAACTAAAAACATTATTAGGTAATATATTTATTTCAGTTTAAAATATATTTAAGCTGTGAACAAATTTATTATACTTATCGAAAAATTTGATATTTTTATTATTCCTTGATTTTCTTTTAATTTGTATTTAGTTTTCGTAACTTCCCTTTTACATAAAATTGTTTTTAATTCAAAAAATATTTTACGATTTCATTATTGCCCTTCTTTTAATTAACTTAAAATAGGGATTCTATTTTGTTTCTGTTATTATATTTTCCCTCTTTTTATAGCTTTGTCTTTCAATACTGACTCCCTACTTTCTGTACCCAAAAGCCTTGGTTACATTTCGCGTTCCAAAGAAAAACAGCAATAAATAGAAGAATGTCCTGTAGAGCCGCCAGCTCATTAGCACTTGAAATGTATTTTATTGAGGCCACCAAGAAAGCCAAGAAGGCTTTCGTTCTCGTTACACAGACGTCTTTATGGCTGTTTGTTGATGCAAATACGAAAAAGTACTAATAAAATTATTTCCGCTATTGTTAAGCGGGTTCTCGAGGCTGTCGAGGCTCTTGTGGCAAATCAAAATGGTTCGCTTGATTTCTTGACACGACACGCGACAAAAGGACTTGCGACTTGTTTTCGGCTTGATTTAGCTATGTTGAGATAAATGCCGCTTTGTTTGGTTATCGCTCGAACGCAAAATGATAAACATAAGTTCAACTCAGCCATAGACACTGACACAGGCCCCAAAATCGACGAGCTCTCTCTGTGTGTATAGCTATGTGTGTGCCAGGGCCATAACCAGGGCCAGTGCCAGTGCCAGGGCCAACTGTAACGACCTCCTCCGACCTGCCTGTGCTGTTGTCGTGCCTTCTGTCTGGGTTTGGGTGTTTGCATTTTAAAATCAACCCTCGAAAAACGCTTGCCAACTTCAATTTCAGTCGCTGTCATTCGAAGCGACCCTCCCTTCCCCCTTTGTACAATCATGTCGCATGCGACAGTGGGGATAGGTATAGAAATCATGTTGTAAACAAATATTGCAATAAATAGCATAAATAATTAATAAGCTACTTAATTTGAGGGCATGAAAAACAATTACTTAAAATATAGTACTACTATAAATGAACTCTAAAAGTTGTTTTAGAGTTTTTTGTTTTTTTGTTTTTATGATTTATTTTGTTAATTCCCATTATATATTTTATTTTTATTATCTAATTTTTCGATTATTAAATTTACTTTTTTATTTCACTACTTGATTTTATGATCGAAAATATATTTGGGAGATCTTCCTTTGTTTATTTTTTGGTCAAAATTTACTTAAAATATAGTTATATAAATAAACTCAAATACTTTTCAGAAATAATATGATTTATTTTGTTAATTCCGATTTTATATGTTATTTTTGTATTTTTTTTACAATTAATTTAACTCATTTATTTTATGATTTCTGTTTCATAATTTTTCGTTTATAAAATTTCCTGATTTATTTAACTAAATGTTTTTATGATTAAAAATATATTCACAAATTTTGCATTGTATATTTTTACGTGTAAATTTAGTTGTTTGTGCCACTGTGCAACGTCTCATTCCGTTTGTCCGTTGGGAATTGACGTTGCTATTTGGTAACCCCATTTGGCCTGCATTTTGCGCGCGTTTCGATTTTGGTCCTCTGTGCATAGCAATTCGTGGCCAGATTGGGGTGTCCTGTGTTTCAGGTAGCAAGCGTGTTGCAAGTGGCCAGATATATATATACATATGTGTATCTATGTATGTGTATACATACAGTATGACTGTGAGCCTCTCTGGTTCTGGGTTTGGGTTTGTTAATTTTTTATTGGATTTGTTGCAGCGTCTGCACAGCGCCCATCATTTTGCTGATGTGTGTGGCAAATTGTTGCTTCCAGCCAGCCAATGCCCACCCACCCGCATGACCCACCCATCCGCAGCTCTGCTTACTCACTCGTTCTCGATGGAGCCGAAAATTCAATCAAAAAACTACAAGCGTAAACAAGTGGGTAACATGGCCAACTTTGTGTTCCGCATTCACTTCAAGTTCTCAAGTGTTTTCTTCTCTTCACTTCAAGCAGCATACTTCTTTTTTTGCGTGGAGCGGGGGGTGGGTTGTGCTGTGCTTTTATCGTTATGAGTCCTGTTTTGTTGTTGTTTGTTTGGTTTTTGTGTTGTGTTTTCGTTTCGAATTGAAAATCGCAGCTGGCGAAAAGTTTGGTATTTTTTGTTCAGGTTTTAAACTGCCTAGCTGGCAACAAAGTTGTGCCCCCTCTATCCTTCTCCACCCCCGTTATCAGCTGTTTTTAAGACGGCTAACAGCCGTGCTAAGTCCTGGCGGAGCTTAGGCCGCTCCAAACCGAACGCCTCTCAAAAAGTATTTGCACGCATTTTGCGGCCTACAAGTATTGAACGCCTGAATTACACTTGCCACACACACACACACACACACACATACACACATCGTTGCAGCTGATATCTGCTGAATTTTTACTTCTATTGGTATACTCTTTCAACTAGAGGATAACTTGGTAAGGTAAAGTACAATGAGTGTTTTGTATTTATGTTAAAAAAAATGAGATCAGATTTTTGATGAAAAAGTATTAATATAAAGTATTAATAAACCATTAAATAATTATTTCTCACTGCAAAGATGGCTTTAAAATCAACTAAAATACGAAAATAATATTGAAATATATATTTTTACAGATTTTCTTCAACTTTTAATCCTGCAGGTTTAATTTTTGTTCTGTTAAAATATTTTATGCACTCAACTTCAAGATTTTTCGTGTTTGAAATATTATTTGCGGGATTTAAAGTTGAAGAAAATCAGTAATAAATGCTTTCCATTATTGTATTTATCTATTATTGAATCTCTATATAACTTAAATATTTTAGACCTAAGCATCAACAAAGAGCATTTAAAGTTCTGCAATTTGCAAAAGCCTTTTGCTATTTTGTTTTTATTGCTGATTGTTTTACTCATTTTTCCTTTCCTTTACTTTTTTTCTTTTTTGAAGGATAACAATAAATTTTTATTGTTGTTGAGCTTTTTTCCTTGCTGTTGTTTATGTTTCGGTTACAGTTGAGTTTGTGGGAATTTCGCTTTCGCGCTGAGTACTGTCAAAAGTGCCCGTCTAATTTATTGATTCCTAGCTTTTTTTTCACATTTCTCTGCTGGCAAAAGTTTTTTTTTTGTTGCGGCGATGACTGCGGCTGACAAATGGCTTAAACTTTGTCAAAAGTTCATTTAATCTAATTAAATTGCTGCACAGTTACTGTAAACTTAATTAAGTTTTTGGCACAGCAAACGCTTTCTTGCTATTCTTGTTGTGTGCCAAGTTAATGTCCCAGAACATTTTGTCTAGCTGCCAGAAGGGGTACGGGGTTGGGGTTGGGGTGGAGCTCGTCGCCTCATTGTGTAAATTGTCATAATAGGTATGGTTCCGAGTTTGAAGTTGTTAGTTGCTGCAATTAGCTGGAAGCTCTGGAAGCTGTTGCTGTGCAAGTCACCAGATGGTTTTTCTTGCCTTGCTGTTTGTTGGGCGTATTAGCTGTAATTTTTAATGTTGTGCCAAGAACTTTTTAGGTCTCAACTCTGTTGCGTAGTTGTTGTTGTTTTTGTTGCGTTGTGACTTTACCAAAAAGTCTGCCTGTCTTGCCATATGCCAAGAAATGGCAAACATTTCACTACAATGAGTTTAATGGGACTTCAAGTACTATGGGCGCCAAAGTTTAGAGTTTTTATTCAGCTTTTCCTTTTTATAGTATGTATATATTATGTGGTTAAATCAATTCCCAGTGTTTCAGTTAAATACATTTTAAATGCATGCTGTAATCGGATTAGTTCTTATATATTAATATAAGCCGATTATCATCATCAACTCGCATAATGAAATGCATAAAGCACACAAATCGGATTAGAGAGTATTACATGTTTGTGTACTTTATTGCTTGAAAAATTATATGGTTTAAGCAGTATTTATTAAAAAAAGAATTGTGTAGATTTTTAATACTTTTGGGTTCTTATATAAAAAATTTGACTATATAATATGATGAATAATATTATCAATATTTTTTACTAATCTAACATTAACTGTTACTTAATAACATGTCGATTTTTCTCAATGTTTTTGTTTATATAAAATGAAAGATAATACTTTTGAAAACGTTTACTAATCTAACATTTTTTGTTAAAAATAACATGTAGATTTTTCTCAATGATTTTAATTATATAAAATTAAACATAATACTTTGAATAATGTTTGCTAATTGAACATTTTTGTTAAGAATAACAAGTCGATTTTTCTCAATGATTTTAACTATATAAAATGAAACATAATACTTTTAAAAATGTTTACTAATCAAACATTAATTGTTAAGAATAACATGTAGATTTTTCTCAATGATTTTTCTTAAGATATTCTATCTAATAATAATGTATAATATAATGTTTCATGTTAAAAGTGATTTCAAATTATTCTGTATTTAATTCCTTTTAAATCTCAATAAAGTATTCAATTTCTGTTTTTCTTTTAATCTGCTTTCCTTTAGTAAATAATTTCTGATTGTTTGTTGAATTTCTTATGCGGTTCCACATAGTTCTGGAAACTGTACATTGTGCATGGTATTAAAGTGCTTTGGCATATTTTTCAAGTATGCTTTGTTGCATTCTCCATTGTGCCCACAAGTTCTTCGAGTTGAATGTGTGTATATGTACATAGTTTGTCATAATTTGCAACTGCTGCACCGCATTGCAGCGACGACCCACCCACCCACAACTCCCTGCCGCCCCTCCTCTGCAATACACTTGTTCTTATTAACTGCTGAGCCATTGGCTGAGTACTGCATGGAGTTAATATAGAGTTGGAGGAGCGTAAGAGGGGGGTGCAGGGCAATGGCATTGCCTTGGCATTTTCGAGTGCATGTCCTTCGTTGCTGCTTGTTGCTGTCCTGTCCTTAGTTCGTTGCTGTTGTCCTTTGACTATGTTGCTGCATAATTTATGACTGCTTAGTTGTTAGGTACTAGCTGCTGCTGCTGCTGTTGTTGTTGTTGCATACAGTTTGCTTTTTCAGCCACATGCCGGTTGCCACTTGCCACTTGCCAATTGAGTGGCAGTTGTGCGTTGCATTGCCATGTGCTGACCTCTGTCTGCTGCATTGGTGCGTGGCATGACTCTTAAATCAACTCTCGCATTTCAATTCGTTTCGTTTCGTTTCGATTCGATTGATACCCCCCTTTAAGTCCTTGTGGGATTTGCATAAGTCGCAAACAGCTTGAAGGCGCAATCTTGCACTAACTCAATTATTAAACAATTTAATTTAGTATTGTTAACCAGTTGAGCTTATATTATTTGAGCTTAACATTTGCCCGTCGCACACCCACACACACCCACACACATAAGCAGCTAATAAATTTAGGTCCTGCAGCATATGGTTGGACCATACGAAGCTTTCTCCAACTCCATGGAAAAGCAACTTGCCTTGACTGCTTCCCTCCCGCAGGGCACAAAATGTTGTTACTCTGTTGTTTTTACTACCATGTTGTTGCACTTAATTAGTGTTATGGCAGGACGGCAACAACAACTCATCTGGAAATTTATTAAAGCTGCCACAATTTTAGGGCCGTCGTCAATGAAATGCGTCATTAACTTTAACCCAAGCAAGCCACATAACAATAAAAATGCCATAAGCCAAGGCAAATTTGTAACAGTTTTTTACGATCCTGGAAAAAAAACTATAGCACTTGAGTTTTATATGGAGTACTTGCTCAAAATTGGGTCGAGTAAATTTTATACTTGTTTCTTTTAATATGTATTAATAAGTTGGGCCGAATCCCGGCGGTACTGCAATACCGGGCCAACCCGCGACAGAGGTGGAGCAAGCCCCTAGCACTCCGTCTGATTCCAAAAATCAGTTTAACATTTGTTGTTCTCCAATGGAGAAACTATCAGATGTTAAGCTGATAAGAACAGATACTACACTTTGATCTTAGCCATAAGGCCGAGAAGCGATAACTTGAATTAGGTTTATGCCTGATACTCTATGTGGTATGTGCTAGAAGCAGTTGTGAATTATAAGTGATATTCAATAACTTATCAAGGGTTAAAAATGTTTAAAGTTGCATCCAATTATTGCACGTTATAAGGGTTGTAAGTCTTTTAGGGGTTGTTTAATTGCTTAGCGGTGATCAACTCAGAACATTTTCGTTATAATTCGCAAACAGTTCAAGCACTGTTTCGGCTAAGGTCTGAGTGTAGTTAGGTGTTAGATCACTCTGGCTTCTCTTCAGTTGTCGAATAAATCTTTCGCCTTTTACTAAAGATTTCCGTGGAGAGGAGCACTCTAATGAGTCTAAACTCAATTTTTAATAGTGCCTGGCAGCTTTTGCAGCTGGGCCAATCTATAATACATTGACTTGATTCTTTAAATCCACAGATTCAATATAAAATAAGTTTAAGCGCCAATAACTAGCTAATGTTAGTGCGTGTCGTTAACTGTTATTCGGCTTGTAAAATATGTGGAACTCATAAAAATTAAAATAAACGGCATTAAATTGCCTCGCTGCGTTTTCGGCAGCTGTTGCGCGTTCCCCTTTAAGAGTTTCTCTTTCCAGCTTTTATGCGTGTCAACATTTATGACAGCTACAAAAGTCAATTAGCCTTGTCAAAACAACCACTGAGCCCTAAAATAGGCCCGCTTTAAGCCAATTTCATTCAACAGCTCTCCTGCCTCCGTGTCCTATAAATCTCCTCTAAGCTTTTCTGTCTCTGGAAATCGTGACATGCAAGTCTTTGTCTAATTAGTTAGTTCAAGCGTCTAACAAACAACACATGATGATGAATTCCTAAACAGTTGGCAATACGTGCAGAATACTTACATAGATAGAAAGTCTTTAAAGATAAACTTTAAAAGTCGAAGAAGTTTTCGATATCGTTATCAAAAACTCTAAACTCTTGTATTGTAATCAAATTCTACATAACTTCTTGCAAAAGCAATCATAATCATTCATTTACTATAAAGTGTAGCCAAAGAAAAAGCATCGTATATTCATTAATATTAGCTTCGCACTGAAACAGCACAGGTCACAATAATATATCCTTACTTTTCAAATAACTTAAAGGACCTAAAGTTAAAAGTCAATGTGTCAGCAGTGATTATATTCAAGTTGATTTATTTACAGCTTAAGCGTAAACTTTGTAAAGTTTACACAGATATGTCTTTTGTTCTTTTCCAATACTTCTAATCAACTGGGATGCATTGTGCATCAAAGCTGCCAGATTTTGTTGGCTGTGAATATTGGTTTTTGGGTGTGCGTGTTGACTTGGCTTATAAATTTAGTCAAAGCACGTAGCGCAAACTTGGCAATAAATCCGGCAAAACCAACCGCCCGTGCCATATCTACCTCCCTTCTCACTCTTACACAGCATGCCGAGCTACACGTGGCGTATTAACAATATCGACATGGGTAAACAAGCCCTAAGGGTTGCCTTTCCTTCTTTTACTTTTTCCTTTTTGGTGTGTAGAGAAAGTAATTTACACTTTTTATTTACAACTTGAAATCATTTCGAATATTTACATTACTTCTCTCTCCATTTGTGTCTTTTGCAGTGAAATTAAACCATTTGAGGCGTGGGCCAACAAAAATTAACACAAATGTATAATAAAGTGACATATCTCGATGTAGAGCAAGTACTACCCCAAAGACACAAACCGAGCCTCGAGCAACCACCCCCAAACGGCAGAGGCACACACAGGAAGGACAAGGACACGGACACGTGTTAAACATCCTTATCGCATAGTCATTATCAACAGCGAAGTCAGTATGCCGAACCTTCATCATGTTGACTATAATCGGAAATATTCCGCCACGGAAACGATACAGGTAAGTGATTGCCTCAATACTCTAACCAATAAACAAAATACCCTAACCACCACCACCATCAAGTGTCGGCATTTAAAATTCAACTTGAGTGCGGTAATTAAAAATAAGACATTTATTTACGAGCTCTCTACCAAGGCACGCGACCAAAACTGCTTCCCCCAACCACCCGACTTCCGGGCCAACTTGCGTCCATTTGTCGATTTTTCACACCCGCGGACAAGGGTTCCTTCTCGCTGTTCCTTCTTTGACTAGGACTTGATTGATGCGCGCGTTTTGTTGTCTGAGCAGCTCAACAAATTAATTGAATACTTTTTGTGTGTTTGCCCCTTGCCCCGCCCACTAATTGCTCTCATAAATTTAAGCACTAGTTGCAGGCAAACATTTTTTGGGCTCGGCTACGAGAATTTCGGTTATATTTGTTGGCCTAATGGTATGAGAGGAGTGTGAAAAGGAGTTGTTAACTGGCTGAACATATAGCTGATAATATGTTTAAGTAAAAAAGAATAAATAACATAACTTAAATAAGTAAACTTTTAAAGATTATAGAAAGAAAAAAATCATTTTCGTCTAACTCATATACTTAAATTTATTTATATGTCGAGTAGCTTTTGAAATATGCCACGGATCTACATTAAGGGTTGTTTCTTACCCCTACTGATCAGTTCCAAAGCTTTTCTTACAATTCTCAACACGTTCCAGTATTGCTTCGGACAAACTCTAGCTGTCTTTTGATGTATCATCATCGTCGGCGCACTCATATAATTTTTTGATAGTGCCTGGCAGCTTTTGCAGTCGGGCCAATTTTTAATGCATTAAACATATTTTATTAATAAGATACTTGAAGACTTAATAGAATTCTTTAACTGGTCAATCACCATCTTATTGTTATTAATCAATTAAAAATAGCAAAAAATATTCTATGTTGTTGTTACCATCAATAATGCTTTAAACTGCATCACCTTTGCCTTGGTAGAACTAGTTAGTTAACCACTCTAAAGCTCCCAGTTAAATGTATTTGTTTTGTAGAGCAACTGCAATTCGGTACATAAACTGCTCTTGTTGTCTCAGCTTTTGGCGTTCCCATGTTAATTTCATTTTTGTTGTTTTTGCACTTATAATCACAACATAAAAAAAGGCGACGGCGGCGGCAAAGTTTGCTGTTTGCCGTTTTTAGCCTGGCTTTTTGTTTTTGCCTTCTGTTGCATACAAAACGACGCTTCCGCTTTGCTGCAGCTCTCTACGGGTCTACAATGACTGTGTGTGTGGTGTCTCTATATATGGTAGATATATATATATATTTATATATGTATGTACTTATGTGGGTCTGCTTGGGCTGTGTGCGAATGGAACTTGATTAAGTAGTTTCCGCGTGTTTTTATTTGCACAATAAAAGCATAAAATTGTTGCCTGCTCTCTCGTTGTTCTTGTTGTTGTTTTCGCTTCTCCTGGCTCTTTATTAAAGCCGGGCAAAAAGTGCCAGAGCAAAAAGTGTGAAGTGGACGCTTTTTTCGTTTTGTTGTTTTGTGAACGAAAGCGAAGTCTCGACGTTTAGTTTTGGCCTGTGTTTCCTGGGACTTCCCAGGACTAAGGAGAGCCCGTGAACAGTGCTAGACATGCTGTTGCTATTTAAGCCGCTATTTTTATGGCTTTTGTCGGTATGATGGCGTTATGACTCTATTGTGACACGACGCCGACGTGGCATAGTTAAAAGTCCATTTATTTTTCGGCATGCAAACAAACAAGCAAATGCTCCCTCGACTAGCAGATAACCAGAAAACTGATCTCTAACGCACTATAAACACTGTGAATGCTCTTCCTCAACTATGAACTTTAAAAATTTATTATGCTAGGGAACAAAACGATTAAAATCATATTAATATATATCAAGTCTAAAGTAGCGAATACTACTCTCAAAATAAACCAAACTAAAGATGTTGAATTAATTTTATTTAATTTTTCCTTTAAATTATAATCATCCCTTAAGTGAGCAACACATTCAAA